>CM022402.1:69363232-69777202 GCA_011833715.1 Carcinoscorpius rotundicauda | reverse complement strand
TAGGTGATACTTTACTTATATATGAAAAGTTTATATTAATACTGTGTTTTATACATGAAAAAATATGTAGTAATACTATTCTTTTATATGAAAGATTTATAGTAATACTATACTTTATAAATGAAAGATGTATAATAATACTATACATTATATATGAAAAATATATGGTAATACTAACTTTATGTATAAAAAATACAGAGTAATACTATACTTAAAATATGAAAAATTTATAGTAATACTATACTTTATATACGAAAAATATATAGTAATACTATACTTTATATATGAAAGATTGTAGTAATAGTATACGTTAAATATGTAAGATATGTAGTGACTATACTTTATATATGAAAAATATGTAGTAATACTATACTTTATAAAGAAAAGAAATATAGTAATACTATACTTTATATACGAAAGATGTATAATAATACTATTTATTATGGAAAATATATATTAATACTATTTTTATATGAATATATGTAGTAATTTTATACTTTAAATATGAAAGATATGTAGTTATACTATACGTTATATATGAAAATATATAGTAATAATATACTTTCTATGTGAAAGATCTATAGTAATACTATAGTTTTTATATGAAAAATATATGGTAATACTATAATTTATATATGAATGATTATAGTAATGCTATACTTTATATATGAAAGATCATTAGTAATACTGTACTTTATATGTGAAAGATGTTTAGTAATACTATACTTTATACATGAAAAGTATGTGGTAATACTATACTTATATATGAAAGATTATACTAATACTATATTTATATATGAAAGAGGTATAGTAATACTATACTTTTTATATGAAAAATATATGGTAATACTATAATTTATATATGAAAGATTATAGTAATACTGTACTTTAAATATGAAAGATATGTAGTAATACTATACTTTATATATGAAAAATATATAGAATACTACCCTTTATATATGAGAAATATATGGTAATACTATACTTTATATATGAAAGATAGGTAGTAATACTATACTTTATATATGAAAAATATATAGTGATACTCAACTTTATGAATGAAATATATTTAGTAATACTATACTTTATATATGAAAGATATATAGTAATACTATACTTTATATATGAAACATCTATAATAATACTATACTTTATACATGAAAAAGATTATAGTAATCCTATACTTTATATATGAAAAATATAAAGTAATACTATACTTATAATATGAAAAATATATAGTAATACTATACTTTATATATAAAAAATATATAGTAATACTATACTTTATAAATGAAAGTTATGTAGTAATACTATACTTCATATATGAAAATATTTATAGTAATACTATACTTTATACATGAAAGATCTATAGTAATACTATACTTTATATATGAATGATATATAGTAATACTATACTTTATATATAAAAAAATATGGTAATACTATAATTTATATATGAAAGATTATAGTAATGCTGTACTTTATATATGAAAAATATGTAGTAATACGATACTTTATATAGGAAAGATATAGAGTAATACTATACTTTATATATGAAAGATGTATAATAATAATATACTTTATATATGAAAAATATAGAGTAATGCTATACCTAAAATATGAAAAATTTATAGTAATACTATACTTTATATATTTAAAATATATAGTAATACTATACTTTATATATGAAAGATAGGTAGTGGTACTATACTTTATATATGAAAAATATATATTAATACTACCCTTTTTATATGAAAAATATATGGTAATACTATTTTTTATATATGAAAGATTATTTTAATACTCTAGTTTATATAGGAAAGATTTATTGTAATACTATACTTTATATATGAAAGATGTATAGTAATACTATATTTTATATATGAAAGAATATAGTAATACCATACATTATATATCAAAAATATATTGTATAACTATACTCTATATATCGAATATTATATACTATACTTTATATATGAAAAATGTATGGTAATAATATACTTTATATATGAAAGATTAGAGTAATACTATATTTTATATATGAAAGATCTATAGTTATATTATAATTTATATATGAAAGATGTATAGTAATACTATACTTTGTAAATGAAAAATATATGGTGATACTTTACCTTATATATGAAAAGTTTATATTAATACTGTACTTTATACATGAAAAATATGTAGTAATACTATTTTCTTATATGAAAAATATATAGCAATACTATACTTCATAAATGAAAAATGTATAATAATACTATACATTATATACGAAAATTATTTTGGTAATAATATATTTTATGTATAAAAAATACAGAGTAATACTGTACATAAGATATGAAAAATTTATAGTAATACTATACTTTATATACGAAAAATATATAGTAATACTATACTTTATATATGAAAGATATGTTGTAATAGTATACTTTAAATATGTAAGATATGTAGTAATACAATGCTTTATATATGAAAAATATATGGTAATACTATACTTTATATATGAAAGATTATAGTAATACTCTACTTTATATATGAAAAAAATGTAGTAATACTATACTTTAAATATGAAAAATATGTAGTTATACTATACGTTATATATGAAAAATATATAGTAATAATATACTTTCTATGTGAAAGATCTATAGTAATACTATAGTTTTAATGTGAAAAATATATGGTAATACTATAATTTATATATGAATGATTATAGTAATACTATACTTTATATATGAAAGATCTATAGTAATACTGTACTTTATATATGAAAAATATATATTATTACTATACTTTATATATGAAAGATGTTTAGTAATACTATACTTTATACATGAAAATTATATGGTAATGCTATACTTTATATATGAATTTTTATACTAATACTATATTTTATATATGAAAGATGTATAGTAATACTATACTTTTTATATGAAAAATATATGGTAATACTATAATTTATATATGAAAGATTATAGTAATACTGTACTTTATATATGAAAAATATGTATTATTACTATACTTTATATAGGAAAGATATATAGTAATACTATACTTTATATATGAAAGGTGTTTAATAATACTATACTTTATATATGAAAAATATGAAAAATATATAGTAATACTGTACTTGATATATGAAAAATATATGGTAATACTATACTTCATATATGAATGATTATAGTAATACTATACTTTATATATGAAAGATCTATAGTAATACTGTACTTTATATATGAAAGATGTTTAGTAATACTATACTTTATACATGAAAAGTATGTGGTAATACTATACTTTATATATGAAAGATAGGTAGTAATACTATACTTTATATATGAAAAATATATAGTGATACTCAACTTTATGAATGAAATATATTTAGTAATACTATACTTTATATTTGAAAAATAATAGTAGTACTATACTTTATGCATGAAAGATGTGTAGTATGTGATGTATACGTGTAAATATTTTGTAAACGTCAACATGTCGTGTTGTGTTTAAATTTTAATTTCTATTTTTCATTTTTCCATATTTATATTATTGTTTCGAAGTTTAAACTAATATTTCGTTATTCATCTAGGGTAACATTTAGAATTTTCTTGAATTAAGTAGACCAATCATATGTTTGTAAATGAAGTGCTTGTGACTACGTGTCTAGACGTGTATTCTCGTGCAAGAATGGACATGCGTGGATTGCTCTGGAGACCTGTAGAATTTTCGCGGTCTTTCGGGGAGTTTTGGCCTACAATATATAAAGAGACGAAGATGCGAGAGACAGGAGAGATATTCAGACATCAGTTTTTATTCGAAGAAAAGAAAATAGAGATATTCAGTCATTAGTTTTATTCGAAGAAAAAAAAGTGAGATTCAGACATCAGTTTTATTTCAAAGAAGAGAGTCAGTTATTTGAGAAAGATTAAGTGTTTGCTGTGATTATTCAACTTGGAGTTGTTACTGAAGTTAGATCTACGGAAGCTGTGATTTTATTTTCGTCAATCTCTACGAGTCATCTGAATTACTGCTTGTGCTGAGAGTCGGCGAATTTATTGAACTGTGAACTGTTTCTGAACTTCTTCATTTAAGCTTCGGAATTTCTTCGTGGGACCAAATTCTTACCCTAGACTGGAATTTGAGACTTTCATTTTAGATGATTATATTAGATACAGACCAATTCCATTTTGTACTGTGATTAATTTTGAAGTTTGAAACTAGTATTATTTTGTTTTGTAATTAATTTCGAATGTTGTAACTTAATATCTGTCACTGTTATTATATAATTTATGTTATATCTAATATATTTGTTAAAAGTTTAGTGTAATAAATTATACAAGCTGTTATCTGCGTGTTTTTGTTGCGTTTAGTCTACAAAGAACATAAAATATAAAAAATACGTAACAAGTAATACTACACTTGATATGTGGAAAATATATGGTAATACTACTCTTTATATATGAAAGATGTATAGTAATATTGTATCTTATATATGAAAAATATGTAGTAATACTATTCTTTATATATGTAAGATCTATAGTAATACTATACTTTATATATGAAAGATGTATAGTAATACTATATTTTATATATGAAAAATATATAATAATACTCTACTTTATATATGAAAAATATATAGTAATACTATACTTTGTATATGAAAGATGTATAGTAATACTGTATTTTTTATATGAAAAATATATAATAATACTATACTTAATGTATGACAAATATATAGTGATACTTTACTTTATGAATGAAATATATATAGTAATACTATATATGTAGAAAATATATAGTAATACTAAACTTTATGTATGAAAGATCTATAGTAATACTATACTTTATTTATGAAAAATATATAGTAATACTATACATTATATATGAAAGATGTATAGTAATACTATATATATGTAAGATATATAGTAATACTATATATATGAAAGATATATAGTAATACTATACTTCATGTACGAAAGATGTATAGTAATACTATACTTTATATATGAAAAATATATACTAATACAATACATTATATATGAAAGATGTATAGTAATACTATACTTTATGTATGAAAGATGTATAGTAATACTATAATTTATATATGAAAAATATATACTAATACCATACATTATATATGAAAGATGTATAGTAATATTATACTTTATATATGAAATATATATAGTAATACTATGCTTTATATATGAAAAATATATAGTAATACTATACTTTATGTATGAAAGATATATAGCAGTACTATATATTATGTATGAAAGATATATAGTAATACTATACTTTATGTATGAAAGATATATAGTAATACTATACTTTATGTATGAAAGATATATTGTAATAATTTACTTTATATATGAAAGATATATAGTAATACTATTCTTTATATATGAAAGATGTATAGTAATATTGTACTTTATATATGAAAAATATGTAGTAATACTATACTTTATATATGTAAGATCTATAGTAATACTATACTTTATGTATGAAGAATTTATAGTAATACTATACTTTATATATGAAAAATATATAATAATACCATACATTATGTACGAAATATGTATAGTAATAGTATACTTTATATATGAAAGATACATAGTAATACTATTCTTTATATAGGAAAGATGTATAATAATACTATATTTTATATATGGAAAATAAAGAGTAATACTATACTTAAAATATCAGAAATATGTTGTAATAGTATACTTTATATATGAAAAATTTATAGTAATACTATACTTTTTATATGAAAGATATTTAGTAATACTATACTTTAAATATGAAAGATATGTAGCTATACTATACTTTATATATAAAAAATATATAGTAATACTATACTTTCTACATGAAAGATCTTTAGCAATACTATACCTTTTATATTGAAAATACATGGCAATACTATAATTTATATATGAATGATTATAGTAATACTATACTTTATATATGAAAGATTATATTAATACTGTACTTTATACATGAAAAATATGTAGTAATACTGTACTTTTATATGAAAGATATATAGTAATACTATACATTATATATGAAAGATGTTTAATAATACTATAATTTATATATGAAAAATATAGACTAATACTATACTTAAAATATGAAAAATATATAGTAACACCGTATTTATATATGAAAAATATATAGTAATACTATACTCTATAAATGAAAGATATGTAGTAATACTATACTTGATATATATGAAAAATATATGGTAATACTACACTTTATATATGAAAAATAATCGGAATACTATAATTTTTATATGAAAGATTATAGTAATACCAAACATTATATATGAAAAATATATAGTAATACTATACTTTATATATGAGAGATGTATAATAATACTATACTTTATATATGAGAGATGTATAATAATACTATACTTTATATATATAAAATATATAGTAATACTATACTTTATACATCAAAAATATACAGTAACACAATATTTAAAATATGAAAAATATATAGTAATACTATACTTTATATATGAAAAATATATAGTAATACTATACTTTATATATGAAAGACCTATAATAATACTATACTTTATATATGAAAAATGTATAGTAATACTAGACTTTATATATGAAAAATATATGGTAATACTATACTTTAAATATAAAAGATTATAGTAATACTGTACTATATATATGAAAAATATATGGTAATACTATACTTTATATATGAAAGATTATAGTAATACTATACTTTATATATGAAAAATATATGGGAATACAAAACTTTATATGTGAAAATTTATTGTAATACTATACTTTATATATCAAAGATGTATAGTAATACTATAATTTATATATGAAAGATATATAGTAATACTATACTTTATATATGAAACATCTATAATAATACTATACTTTATATATGAATGAAGTATAGTAATACTATACTTTATATATGAAAAAAATATGGTAATACTATAATTTATATATGAAAGATTATAGTAATGCTGTACTTTATATATGAAAAATATGTAGTAATACTATTCTTTATATAGGAAAGATATATAGTAATACTATACTTTATATATGAAAAATATAGAGTAATTCTATACCTAAAATATGAAAAATTTATAGTAATACTATACTTTATATATGAAAAATATATAGTAATACTATACTTTATATATGAAAGATAGGTAGTAGTGCTATACTTTAAAAATGAAAGATCTGTAGTAATACTATACTTTATATATGAAAAATATATATTAATACTACCCTTTTTATATGAAAAATATATGGTAATACTATTTTTATATATGAAAGATTATTGTAATACTCTAGTTTATATAGGAAAGATTTATTGTAATACTATACTTTATATATGAAAGATGTATAGTGATACTATATTTTATATATGAAAAATATATGGTAATACTATACTTTATATATTATAAACATATAGTAATACTATACTTTATCTATGAAAGAATATAGTAATACCATACATTATATATCAAAAATATATTGTATAACTATACTCTATATATCGAATATTATATACTATACTTTATGTATGAAAAATATATGGTAATACTATACTTTATATGTGAAAGATTAGAGTAATACTATATTTTATATATGAAAGATCTATAGTAATGTTATAATCTATATATGAAAGATGTATAGTAATACTATACTTTATAAATGAAAAATATATGGTGATACTTTACTTTATATATGAAAAGTTTATATTAATACTGTGTTTTATACATGAAAAATATGTAGTAATACTATTCTTTTATATGAAAGATTTATAGTAATACTATACTTTATAAATGAAAGATGTATAATAATACTATACATTATATATGAAAAATATATGGTAATACTATACTTTATGTATAAAAAATACAGAGTAATACTATACTTAAAATATGAAAAATTTATAGTAATACTATACTTTATATACGAAAAATATATAGTAATACTATACTTTATATATGAAAGATATGTAGTAATAGTATACGTTAAATATGTAAGATATGTAGTGATACTATACTTTATATATGAAAAATATGTAGTAATACTATACTTTATAAAGAAAAGAAATATAGTAATACTATACTTTATATACGAAAGATGTATAATAATACTATACTTTATATATGGAAAATATATATTAATACTATTTTTATATGAAATATATGTAGTAATTTTATACTTTAAATATGAAAGATATGTAGTTATACTATACGTTATATATGAAAAATATATAGTAATAATATACTTTCTATGTGAAAGATCTATAGTAATACTATAGTTTTTATATGAAAAATATATGGTAATACTATAATTTATATATGAATGATTATAGTAATGCTATACTTTATATATGAAAGATCATTAGTAATACTGTACTTTATATGTGAAAGATGTTTAGTAATACTATACTTTATACATGAAAAGTATGTGGTAATACTATACTTTATATATGAAAGATTATACTAATACTATATTTTATATATGAAAGAGGTATAGTAATACTATACTTTTTATATGAAAAATATATGGTAATACTATAATTTATATATGAAAGATTATAGTAATACTGTACTTTAAATATGAAAGATATGTAGTAATACTATACTTTATATATGAAAAATATATAGAATACTACCCTTTATATATGAGAAATATATGGTAATACTATACTTTATATATGAAAGATAGGTAGTAATACTATACTTTATATATGAAAAATATATAGTGATACTCAACTTTATGAATGAAATATATTTAGTAATACTATACTTTATATATGAAAAATAATTGTAGTACTATACTTTATGCATGAAAGATGTGTAGTATGTTATGTATACGTGTAAATATTTTGTAAACGTCAACATGTCGTGTTGTGTTTAAATTTTAATTTCTATTTTTCATTTTTCCATATTTATATTATTGTTTCGAAATTTAAACTAATATTTCGTTATTCATCTAGGGTAACATTTAGAATTTTCTTGAATTAAGTAGACCAATCATATGTTTGTAAATAAAGTGCTTGTGACTACGTGTCTAGACGTGTAGTCTCGTGCAAGAATGGACATGCGTGGATTGCTCTGGAGACCTGTAGAATTTTCGCGGTCTTTCGGGGCGTTTTGGCCTACAATATATAAAGAGACGAAGATGCGAGAGACAGGAGAGATATTCAGACTTCAGTTTTTATTCGAAGAAAAGAAAATAGAGATATTTAGTCATTAGTTTTATTCGAAGAAAAAAAAGTGAGATTCAGACATCAGTTTTATTTCAAAAAAAGAGAGTCAGTTATTTGAGAAAGATTAAGTGTTTGCTGTGATTATTCAACTTGGAGTTGTTACTGAAGTTAGATATACGGAAGCTGTGATTTTATTTCGTCAATCTCTACGATTCATCTGAATTACTGCTTGTGCTGAGAGTCGGCGAATTTATTGAACTGTGAACTGTTTCTGAACTTCTTCATTTAAGCTTCGGAATTTCTTCGTGGGACCAAATTCTTACCCTAGACTGGAATTTGAGACTTTCATTTTAGATGATTATATTAGATACAGACCAGTACCATTTTATACTGTGATTAATTTTGAAGTTTGAAACTAGTATTATTTTGTTTTGTAATTAATTTCGAATGTTGTAACTTAATATCTGTCACTGTTATTATATAATTTATGTTATATCTAATATATTTGTTAATAGTTTAGTGTAATAAATTATACAAGCTGTTATCTGCGTGTTTTTGTTGCGTTTAGTCTACGAAGAACATAAAATATAAAAAATACGTAACAAGTAATACTACACTTTATATGTGAAAAATATATGGTAATACTACTCTTTATATATGAAAGATGTATAGTAATATTGTATCTTATATATGAAAAATATGTAGTAATACTATTCTTTATATATGTAAGATCTATAGTAATACTATACTTTATATATGAAAGATGTATAGTAATACTATATTTTATATATGAAAAATATATAATAATACTCTACTTTATATATGAAAAATATATAGTAATACTATACTTTGTATATGAAAGATGTATAGTAATACTGTATTTTTTATATGAAAAATATATAATAATACTATACTTTATGTATGACAAATATATAGTGATACTTTACTTTATGAATGAAATATATATAGTAATACTATATATGTAGAAAATATATAGTAATACTATACTTTATGTATGAAAGATCTATAGTAATACTATACTTTATATATGAAAAATATATAGTAATACTATACATTATATATGAAAGATGTATAGTAATACTATACTATATATATGTAAGATATATAGTAATACTATATATATGAAAGATATATAGTAATACTATACTTTATGTACGAAAGATGTATAGTATTACTATACTTTATATATGAAAAATATATACTAATACAATACATTATATATGAAAGATGTATAGTAATACTATACTTTATGTATGAAAGATGTATAGTAATACTATAATTTATATATGAAAAATATATACTAATACCATACATTATATATGAAAGATGTATAGTAATATTATACTTTATGTATGAAAGATATATAGTAATACTATGCTTTATATATGAAAAATATATAGTAATACTATACTTTATGTATGAAAGATATAGAGTAATACTATACCTAAAATATTAAAAATTTATAGTAATACTATACTTTATATATGAAAAATATATAGTAATACTATACTTTATATATGAAAGATAGGTAGTAGTGCTATACTTTAAAAATGAAAGATCTGTAGTAATACTATACTTTATATATGAAAAATATATATTAATACTACCCTTTTTATATGAAAAATATATGGTAATACTATTTTTATATATGAAAGTTTATTTTAATACTCTAGTTTATATAGGAAAGATTTATTGTAATACTATACTTTATATATGAAAGATGTATAGTGATACTATATTTTATATATGAAAAATATATGGTAATACTATACTTTATATATGATAAACATATAGTAATACTATACTTTATATATGAAAGAATATAGTAATACCATACATTATATATCAAAAAATATATTGTATAATTATACTCTATATATCGAATATTATATACTATACTTTATGTATGAAAAATATATGGTAATACTATACTTTATATGTGAAAGATTAGAGTAATACTATATTTTATATATGAAAGATCTATAGTAATGTTATAATCTATATATGAAAGATGTATAGTAATACTATACTTTATAAATGAAAAATATATGGTGATACTTTACTTTATATATGAAAAGTTTATATTAATACTGTGTTTTATACATGAAAAATATGTAGTAATACTATTCTTTTATATGAAAGATTTATAGTAATACTATACTTTATAAATGAAAGATGTATAATAATACTATACATTATATATGAAAAATATATGGTAATACTATACTTTATGTATAAAAAATACAGAGTAATACTATACTTAAAATATGAAAAATTTATAGTAATACTATACTTTATATACGAAAAATATATTGTAATACTATACTTTATATATGAAAGATATGTAGTAATAGTATACTTTAAATATGTAAGATATGTAGTGATACTATACTTTATGTATGAAAAGATATAGTAATACTATACTTTATATATGAAAGATGTATAGTAATACTATACTTTATATAGGAAAAATATATGGTAATACTATACTTTATATATGAAAGATTATAGTAATACTCTACTTTATATATGAAAAATATGTAGTAATACTATACTTTATAAAGAAAAGAAATATAGTAATACTATACTTTATATATGAAAGATGTATAATAATACTATACTTTATATATGGAAAATATATATTAATACTATTTTTATATGAAATATATGTAGTAATTTTATACTTTAAATATGAAAGATATGTAGTTATACTATACGTTATATATGAAAAATATATAGTAATAATATACTTTCTATGTGAAAGATCTATAGTAATACTATAGTTTTTATATGAAAAATATATGGTAATACTATAATTTATGTATGAATGATTATAGTAATACTATACTTTATATATGAAAGATCATTAGTAATACTGTATTTTATATATGAAAGATGTTTAGTAATACTATACTTTATATATGAAAAGTATGTGGTAATACTACACTTTATATATGAAAGATTATACTAATACTATATTTTATATATGAAAGATGTATAGTAATACTATACTTTTTATATGAAAAATATATGGTAATACTATAATTTATATATGAAAGATTATAGTAATACTGTACTTTAAATATGAAAGATATGTAGTAATAGTATACTTTATATATGAAAAATATATAGAATACTACCCTTTATATATGAGAAATATATGGTAATACTATACTTTATATATGAAAGATAGGTAGTAATACTATACTTTATATATGAAAAATATATAGTGATACTCAACTTTATGAATGAAATATATTTAGTAATACTATACTTTATATATGAAAAATAATAGTAGTACTATACTTTATGCATGAAAGATGTGTAGTATGTTATGTATACGTGTAAATATTTTGTAAACGTCAACATGTCGTGTTGTGTTTAAATTTTAATTTCTATTTTTCATTTTTCCATATTTATATTATTGTTTCGAAGTTTAAACTAATATTTTGTTATTCATCTAGGGTAACATTTAGAATTTTCTTGAATTAAGTAGACCAATCATATGTTTGTAAATGAAGTGCTTGTGACTACGTGTCTAGGCGTGTAGTCTCGTGCAAGAATGGACATGCGTGGATTGCTCTGGAGACCTGTAGAATTTTCGCGGTCTTTCGGGGCGTTTTGGCCTACAATATATAAAGAGACGAAGATGCGAGAGACAGGAGAGATATTGAGACATCAGTTTTTATTCGAAGAAAAGAAAAGAGAGATATTCAGTCATTAGTTTTATTCGAAGAAAAAAAAGTGAGATTCAGACATCAGTTTTATTTCAAAAGAAGAGAGTCAGTTATTTGAGAAAGATTAAGTGTTTGCTGTGATTATTCAACTTGGAGTTGTTACTGAAGTTAGATCTACGGAAGCTGTGATTTTATTTCGTCAATCTCTACGATTCATCTGAATTACTGCTTGTGCTGAGAGTCGGCGAATTTATTGAACTGTGAACTGTTTCTGAACTTCTTCATTTAAGCTTCGGAATTTCTTCGTGGGACCAAATTCACACCCTAGACTGGAATTTGAGACTTTCATTTTAGATGATTATATTAGATACAAACCAGTACCATTTTGTACTGTGATTAATTTTGAAGTTTGAAACTAGTATTATTTTGTTTTGTAATTAATTTCGAATGTTGTAACTTAATATCTGTCACTGTTATTATATAATTTATGTTATATCTAATATATTTGTTAATAGTTTAGTGTAATAAATTATACAAGCTGTTATCTGCGTGTTTTTGTTGCGTTTAGTCTACGAAGAACATAAAATATAAAAAATACGTAACAAGTAATACTACACTTTATATGTGAAAAATATATGGTAATACTATTCTTTATATATGAAAGATGTATAGTAATACTATACTTTATATATGAAAGATGTATAGTAATACTATACTTTATATATGAAAAATATATGGTAATACTATACTTTAAATATAAAAGATTATAGTAATACTGTACTATATATATGAAAAATATATGGTAATACTATACTTTATATATGAAAGATTATAGTAATACTATATTTTATATATGAAAAGTATATGGGAATACAAAACTTTATATGTGAAAATTTATTGTAATACTATACTTTATATATCAAAGATGTATAGTAATACTATAATTTATATATGAAACATATGTAGTAATACTATACATTATATATGAAAGATGTATAGTAATACTATACTATATATATGTAAGATATATAGTAATACTATATATATGAAAGATATATAGTAATACCATACATTATTTACGAAAGATATGTAGTAATACTTTACTTTATATATGAAAGATATATAGTAATACTATACACTACATATGAAAGATTTATAGTAATACTATACCCTATATATGAAAGATATATAGTAATACTATACACTATATATGAAAGATATATAGTAATACTATACACCATATATGAAAGATATATAGTAATACTGTATTTTCGAGGTAATTTACAAGTAATGAAAGTAAAACAGATCATTCTTTTCTTGGTAGATGTCTTATTATTATGCTGAAATTCAATTGTTTGAGGTAATCCCTCACTGACACAGCGGTGTCTCTGGAGACTTACAAAGCTAGAATCCGGATTTCGATATCCATCGTGTCCAGAGTATAGATAGCCATGTGTAGCTTTGTGTTTGTTCATAAACAAACAATCGAAACAAACGATTCTGAAATTTTATGCGACACTTTAAAGTAATAGTTTCAAAGTTAACTTGACCTCAAGAAATCGTGGAATATTTTCATAAATGAATAAATTTATTATTTTAAATAGGTCGGGCGTGACCTGGTATTTAGCGCCAGGTTGTGAATTCGAGAATCTGTTGTTCGCGTCCCATTATTGGAAAATCACGTTGAGTACGATTTGAGAGTTACGGTGAAGTCTAACAAATGAATTCGAGCAACCCACGAGATTGTGGCGCGTGCTGCTCATTACATAGTCGCCTTCTTTCTTGTCTATCACTTGGAAATAATGTTGGCTTCCTGCGCTTGAATATTCGAAACAAACCGAACGTAAATCTTTATACTGCGAGCGTTTCGAATATTATATGAAGATGATTGAGCAATCTACTTCAGATGACATGCGCAGTGCAATATGTATAAGACTTGCTGGGAATGATTACTCAGGTTAAAAACCATTATTTAGCCATTACGGGTAATTTGAAATTTATGACGTCAGAATCGTTATGTCTATTTATACATGACTTCTTACATGTTGTTAGCCTGGTAACTTTTAACCACATGAACTCTTGTAACACGAGCCACTACTGTTGACCATCCCAGCATCATACTATTATTGTTTTTTTGTTTCTGAATTTCGCGCAAAGCTGCACGAGTGCTGTCCACGCTAATCGTCCCTAATTTAGCAATGTAAGATTAGAGAGAAGGTAGGTAGTCATCACCACTCACCGCCAACTCTTAGGCTACTCTTTTATCAAGGAATAGTGGGATTAACTGTCCCATTCTAATGCCACCACGACTGAAATTATGCGACGGGGATTCGAACCCGCGACCCTCAGACTACGAATCAAACGCCCTCACCACCTGGCCATGCTGGGCCGGTTCAATATTAAAATTGATGGGCTATCTCGAGTGAAAAGTATTAAAATAATATTAAATGATAAATGCTGACCTATTGTATTTGGACACGTTAAGTATTTAACACAGAATTCAAGGTCTGTAAAAAATACACTTGGGAATAATGAAGCACTCCCAGCCTCACAACCACAGGTATAAAGCAACCCCAACCTCACAACCACAACTATATAGCACCCCCAACCTCATAACCAGAACTATATAGCACCCCAGCCTCACAACCACAACTATATAGCACCCCCAGCCTCACAACCACAACTATATAGCACCCCCAACCTCACAACCACAACTATATAGCACCCCCAACCTCACAACCACAACTATATAGCACCCCCAGCCTCACAACCACAACTATATAGCACCCCAACCTCACAACCACAACTATATAGCACCACCAGCCTCACAACCACAACTATATAGCACCCACAACCTCACAACCACAACTATATAGCACCCCAGCCTCACAACCACAACTATATAGCACCCCCAGCCTCACAACCACAACTATATAGCACCCCCAGCCTCACAACCACAACTATATAGCACCCCCAACCTCACAACCACAACTATATAGCACCCCCAGCCTCACAACCACAACTATATAGCACCCCAACCTCACAACCACAACTATATAGCACCCCCAACCTCATAACCAGAACTATATAGCACCCCAACCTCACAACCACAACTATATAGCACCCCAACCTCACAACCACAACTATATAGCACCCCAACCTCACAACCACAACTATATAGCACCCCCAACCTCACAACCACAACTATATAGCACCCCCAACCTCACAACCACAACTATATAGCACCCCCAACCTCACAACCACAACTATATAGCACCCCAACCTCACAACCACAACTATATAGCACCACCAGCCTCACAACCACAACTATATAGCACCACCAGCCTCACAACCAAATTGTTCACTATGACCTATAATGCCGATCTACGAATCATTTAACTACAACGTCGGTAAATTTATAGCATGGGTGTTTTATAATATGTAACATTAGCGGGCTCATGCTTCAAAGACTCTTTTAATTTAAAAATAATCTTAATCGACTAAATCATAAAGCCTTAATGGCCAGTTTTCATGTAATATCTCTTTACAGAAGTCTCCACAACTGAAGTATGCAAGATAGCTTTAGAACTTCATATCCGAGACCCCAACCCATTGATACACACCCACAGTAATCAATTAGCAACCTTTATAGAATTCACTACCACCAAAACTAACTTTATGTTAAATAACTAAAACTACTTACAAACTAAATGTCCTAAGTATGGGGAATCCTGTGTCACCAGTTCTAGCCAACATTTTTATGACACAGTTTGAATTTTAAGTGATCAATACAGCCTTACACCCACCACTATATTGGATTCACATTTACAGAACACACACTTAGTTTTGCAATCACGTTAACTCAATACAACCCAACGTTAAGTTTACCTGTGAACAGGAAAAAAACACTAAAAAACTAACCAGATAGCATTTCTTAACCTCAAGATCACTAGAACTGATACATAATTCAAAAGAGGAATCCATAGAAAAATCACCCATACTGGACAATACATTCCCTGGGACTCAGCACATGAAACAAAATAAAAACTCAACATATTAATAAACCAAATAAACACAGCCACAAAACTATGTTTACCTGATAAAACTAACGATGAAATCAACAAAACAAAACAACACTTCGTCGACATTAAGAAATTTCCTCAAAAACGAAAACAAAATATATGTACACACTTAGACTAAACACAAACAAACAATAATAAATATATGTACACACCTAGACTAAAGACAAACAAACAATAATAAATACCAAGATACAACAAACAACAAAACCTTACACTGCTGGATATCATATGTTTCCAACATAAGCGAAAAATAACCAACATTTGGAGAAAACTTATAACAAAACACAACATTCAAGTAAACACAAAATTTATTCAAAACCATATACAAAACTGAGGTTCATACTATGTAAAAACTATACTGACAAACACAACATTTACATTATTTATAACATAAAATGCAACAACTGTCACGACTTCTTTATGGGAGAAATAAGCCGAAAAATGGAAACTAGATTCTAAGAACACAAAAAACCTTCAAACGTTTTTGAGCACTTAAATTTAAACAAACACAACATAACAACAGAAAAAAACAAAATACAAAGGAGGAAAACAAATATAAACAAACACAAAATGAAATAAGCCCTACTCATACAACAACTAAAACCAAAATTAAGCCAACACAAAGGAACACCTTTATAACTATACTAATTAATAACCTAACATCCACCTGCAACGCCCCCTACAATCTCGTACCTGTTTATACTCTCATTCCTAAGACACGTGCCCGGCAACGGTCAATTGCAAGCTCCATCTTTGTTAACCTGGAGATAACCTATTAAGGGTAAAACGTTGTTCACCACTTTATTGTAATAAACGTTTTAATACCCAAACCAGTCGTCTTGAGATACAACAAAACTGTTTATGATTTAAAATGGCAGAATTTTTGTATTGCAAAAATAAGAGATAATAAAATGTATCACATCAGTTTGAGAAAAAACAAGCACCAAAACACACCATATAAAACAAGCATGTCAACAAGCACCAAAACACACCATATAAAACAAGCATGCCAACAAGCACCAAAACACACCATATAAAACAAGCATGCCAACAAGCACCAAAACACACCATATAAAACAAGCATGCCAACAAGCACCAAAACACACCATATAAAACAAGCATGTCAACAAGCACCAAAACACACCATATAAAACAAGCATGCCAACAAGCACCAAAACACACCATATAAAACAAGCATGCCAACAAGCACCAAAACACACCATATAAAACAAGCATGCCAACAAGCACCAAAACACACCATATAAAACAAGCATGCCAACAAGCACCAAAACACACCATATAAAACAAGCATGCCAACAAGCACCAAAACACACCATATAAAACAAGCATGCCAACAAGCACCAAAACACACCATATAAAACAAGCATGTCAACAAGCACCAAAACACACCATATAAAACAAGCATGCCAACAAGCACCAAAACACACCATATAAAACAAGCATGCCAACAAGCACCAAAACACACCATATAAAACAAGCATGCCAACAAGCACCAAAACACACCATATAAAACAAGCATGCCAACAAGCACCAAAACACACCATATAAAACAAGCATGCCAACAAGCACCAAAACACACCATATAAAACAAGCATGCCAACAAGCACCAAAACACACCATATAAAACAAGCATGCCAACAAGCACCAAAACACACCATATAAAACAAGCATGCCAACAAGCACCAAAACACACCATATAAAACAAGCATGCCAACAAGCACCAAAACACACCATATAAAACAAGCATGCCAACAAGCACCAAAACACACCATATAAAACAAGCATGCCAACAAGCACCAAAACACACCATATAAAACAAGCATGCCAACAAGCACCAAAACACACCATATAAAACAAGCATGCCAACAAGCACCAAAACACACCATATAAAACAAGCATGCCAACAAGCACCAAAACACACCATATAAAACAAGCATGCCAACAAGCACCAAAACACACCATATAAAACAAGCATGCCAACTAGCACCAAAACACACCATATAAAACAAGCATGCCAACAAGCACCAAAATACACCATATAAATTGTAATAATTGTAATATATGTATACATATAAGTCTGTGTGTGTAAATAAATGATTGGTTAAATAATTTAAGAGAACAAAGATAGGCTTGACCCATTTATTTTTATTTTTAATATGAATGTGTTGATTGCAACATTAATTTGCTGCCCTCTCAGGGCCTATGTAAATTCAACAACAGGTGGCGAGTTTTGAAATTTGCCTTAAGCCTTTAGTATTCTGTATATACCCGTACCTGAAAATATTTGCCATGTGGAAATGTGTCATGCAAAGGAACAGAAACAAGCTGTATTATTTACATGAATTACGCACTGTTTCAAATGGAATGAAAATTAAAACAGCTGTTTGTCTCTTCTAGTTATAATCATCTAACCTCGGTCCCTCAGTGGTTGAGCGGCACGTCTGCGGACTTACAACGCTAGAAACCGGGTTTTGATACCCGTGGTGGGTAGAGCACAGATAGCCAATTGTGTAGCGTTGTGCTTAATTCTAAATAATAATAACAATCATCTAACCTCGATTTAGACATTATTGTTGGCAAATTTCAGATACTTATATAATTACGGAATCATTTCTTAGTTTGTACTTAAGTACAAATTTACACAATGGGTTATCTGTGCTATACCTACCACAGGTATCGAAACTCGGTTTTAAGCGTTATAATTCCACAGACTTAGCGCTCTGCCACTGTAGGGGACATAATATGACTAAGCAACTACTAATTAGTAAGATACACACATAATATCATGTTTTATTTTTAGAAATGTACGCGAGATGCAAAAATAATGATAAAACAATATGTTTGGGCAACATAAGAGTTGGCGGTGGGTGGTGATGACTAGCTGCCTTCCCTCTAGTCTTACAGTGCTACATCAGGACGGCTAGCACAGATAACTCACCTGTAGCTTGTCTTAAAACTGAAAACATTTGTTTGTTTGTCTGTTTTGGAATTTCGCACAAAGCTACTCGAGGGCTATTTGTGCTAGCCGTTCCTAATTTAGCAGTGTAAGACTAGAGGGAAGGCAGCTAGTCATCACCACCCACCGCCAACTCTTGGGCTACTCTTTTACCAACGAATAGTGGGATTGACCGCAACATTATATACCCCCACGGCTGGGAGGGCGAGCATGTTTAGCGCGACGCGGGCACGAACCCGCGACCCTCGGATTACGAGTTACACGCCTTACGCGCTCGGCCATTTTTTCTCAGCCCACCGAACTGAAAACAAACAAACAAGAAAGAATGCTCGCTCGAGTGTGCTGAAAAGTCGGTTTGGGGGAATGTTTGGCAGACTGACTGTCTCAATTTCTTCCAATAAATCTCAAGAGCTGTTCTGTCACGTTTTTTAAGATTGTATCTACCAGTCACAATCCTGAGAACAGCGAATATGGCTCTGAATTACCACCATGTTGTTTGTTTCGAAATACAGTGGGCTATCAGTGTTGCGCTCACCACGTGTTTTTAGTGATAGAAGCTCGTGCCACGGTGTTCGTATACTAGTTGTTTTTTATGTGACTTGTATATTCAAAACCGATTTAATATAACGTACCTAACACTTTCTGTTACATGTCTTTAGGAAACTTTTAGCCATTCAGACTTGTCACAGTGGTATCTGAGGACGTTTCAGAATAGGCTATCTGTGCTTTGCCCACCACGGGTTTCGAAACTCGGTTATTTTACCGTTGTACTCCGCAGTGCTCCGAGGGAAACGTTTCAAATTGTAAAATTTAAGTTATCATATTACACTGTGTGCTTATAAAATTAGGATATAATCAATATACATATATATACAAATATATCAATATATTTGTCAAATGCTGCGCTAGTCGAGTTCGATCGTATTTCAACCAAACATTTTAACCCTACGTAATTTTACTTTTATGTAAGAAAATAACGAACATGAAAATTATCTTAAATGTGAAACCAACTTCTTTCTCGTTCTGCCCTCTGGTGATTTTGATCTTTAATATCATAACATGAAAGTTTCAAACCTAATGGTTCCCCACTAGTACAACGGCAAGTCTACAGCTTTACAATGCTAAAATTAGGGGTTCTATTTCCCTCGGTGGACGCAGAAGCTAACTCGACATAGTTTTGCCAATAGAAAAACACACACACACATACACTCTTAACCTAACGAAACTGTTTTAGACTTTTTGAAACAGAACAATACTGAGAAATAATGTAAGGATGTATCAAAACAGAAAAGTGATAAGTATATTGGCATATTCACAAAAAATAATTTTTCTCACCTCCAATATGATGATCGTTTCTGTGCAACAGATACCGTGACATCAACGTTACCAGTTTGATCCACAGCTCAGTTGAACAACTGTGCACTTTTACATGAAAATATTTAGTATTCTGCATTACGTATTCACATTGTGGACAACTACACAACAGAAACAGGTGGAATGTTGAGCGAACAAGCACATGAACACGTGTAACATCCAGAAGTGTAAAACAGAAAGATGTGTAGCTTTTAACGATCGTAAGAACAGTATAAGGTTCCCTTCCTTTGAGCTTTCATTTTAATGTTACCACAGCAAATATTTGCCACATATATTATGTTAAAATTAGAAATGCTTAAGACCTACAACAAGCTTCGATAACTGAGCCATTGTTTTAACTGGGCTGCTTTGATTTTTGAATTTGGCGCAAAATTACATGAGGGCTATCTACGCTAGCCGTCCCTAATTTAGCAGTGTAAGACTAGAAGGAAGGCAGCTAGTCATCACCACCAACCGCCAATTGTTGGACTACTCTTTTATCAACGAATAGTGAGATTGACCGCTTATTATAACGCCCCTACGACTAAAAGGGGCGAGCATGTTTGGTGTGACGGGGATACGAACTTGCGACCCTTAGATTACGAGTCGAGCAAGCCATTACCACCTGGTCATGCCGGGCCCACTTATATATTATGCATATATTTGTTAATGTGTGATTAGTAACTTAAGAATTGGTGAATATTTAACTTCATTGGTACATCATTAAACAGTAACTTTTCTCATTTTTCATAAGATTTTCTCCCTTAGCAATGCTACCAGAAACTTGAATTCAGATTCTTATCTTCACGTATAATTTATCTGAGGTGATAAGACGTATCATTAGAAACTGTTGGAATTATTCGCAGCTTGATAGTTGCATCAATATCCATGTCTAAAAGTGAACGTTTACCTTTATTTAAATAATCTGTGGAACAAGATATGTTTGTTTCATGTTTCATGATATTTAAATTATTATTTGTAAGAATATTTGTGGTGTTATTGTGTAAAATATTTTGCCATAGCGGTTTTGTATCACCTTGACAGACGTCTGATCTTCAAATATCCATTTTTGGTTAAATGTAAATATTCTCGATAACAGTGAGCTTTTATTTTCCTGACGTCGAACACCTTAATGATAAGGAGAACACGTGATCACCAGCTAGTCTGTTAAAAGAGGACCCGGCATGGCCAGGTAGTTAACGCGCTCGACTCGTAATTCGAGAGTCGCAGGTTTCAATCGCGTCACACAAACTTATTCGCCCTTTCAGCAGTGGGGTTATATTGTGACGGTCAATCGCACTATTCGTTGGGAAAAGAGTAGCCCTAGAGTTGGCGGTAGGTGGTGATAACTAGCTACATTCTCTCTAGTCCTACACTGCTAAATTAGGGACGGCTAGCGCAGATAGCCCTCGTGAAGATTTGCGCGAAATTCAAAACATACCAAATCAGGGATGCAATTTCCCTCGGTGGACACAGCAGATAATCTGATGTGGCTTTGCTATAACAAAAACACTATTCCGTTAGAATAAGTGGTAACATTTATTGCGAGAGCATACTCATATGTCGTTAAATATGTAAAGTATCCTATTCTGTTAGTAAAGTCATGGTAATTTGAACCACCTAAACTAGCTTTCGTAAATTTAATTAATTGAACGTAATTACCTGTTTTACTTCAAAACTTAACATTAAACACCATTATGGTGTTTTACTTGAAACGTATAATAAAAAGATTAATTGCCCACATGATTCAAGATAACTACGAAGTATTGAATTTGATTCAGTTTGAGCTTTAAAGATATGACGTAACATGAGGTAGTGGTGAAAGTGTTCCCTATTTCAACTGTAAGGATGTTATAATAGAAAGTGTTCGCTATTTCAACTGTAAGGATGTTATAATAGAAAGTGTTCGCTATTTCAACTGTAAGGATGTTATAATATCTGGCCAGTCCCACTATTTTATTAGAGCAGTACAGCAGTTGGCAGTGGGTGGAGTTGAGTTACATTCCTTCTAAGTCTTATTTTAAAGGTTTGTTTGTTTAAAGTTAAGCACAAAGCTACACAACAAACTATCAAAACATAGTTTCTAAGTCCGCAGACTTACAGCTGTGTAGCTGGGAAGCTACTTTTAAATTAGAGAAGGAATCTTTCTAACAGCTATGCGAGAAATTCCACGAAATACGTGATAAAACCAAGGAAGCCTCAGCTGTGTCCTATCGTAATAAAGTTATGTAAATTTATTTTATTTTAATGTGTATCAGATACATGATATTACATACTAGAGAAAAATATTCTGAATTTTAAACCCGACGTGAAACGTTTTTCTGATATTTTTGGATCTGTTCTCGTTGCGTAAAATTGTTTAAAATTATAAAGAATGAAACAAATATTTCGTTTCGTTGTGCGTGATTTTTATTGAGAAGTACGTGTGGAACAAATAAAATTGGTTTAATAAATACTGTCAATCCAAGTTTCACAACGCTAGGACATTTTTGTTTGTTGTTCTGCTCAAAGACTATGTTTATTAATATTCGGTTTCTTGTAGTATAGCAGACATTACATGTATTTAAATAAAGCTGTTAAATATAGCTAAGTAGAAAACGTTAGACCCGGCATGCCCGAGCGCGTTAAGGCATGCGCTCGTAATCTGAGGGTCACAGGTTCACATCCGAGTAGCCTCTCTAGTCTTATACTGCTAAATTATGGACGGCGAGCACAGATTACCCTGGGGTAGCTTTGTGCGAAGTTCAAAAAACAAACAAAATATATACGTCTCATTTCGAACGAGAGATTGCTTATTGCGTTTTCAGTTTAGCTGACAAGCACTTATATTAGGACAAAGGCCTCGTTGGCATCTGGTTGCAGCATAATGTGTAAGACCAAGATATTATGTCCTTGTTATTGCAAACACGTAATACAGAACATGTATAAACAGTAAAACCTGTCTGAGGCACAATCGCACAGGACAGAGTAAAATTTCCGGTTTAAATAGTGAACACGCATTTCCTTAATTTTTTATCAGAACATTATTCTTACTTGACTCAGATGTTTGTGAATAAAGTTATTATATTTTTTATGTTATATTTATCAGAATAATAACAAAAATAGACATTCAAAAATGCACAAAATCTTAATCTATTTGAAGAAAGTGTCCAATTTCAATTGTTCCGTTGTTTTAATGGGTTTTCTCACGCGGTTATAAGAGAAGACCAATTGTACAAACTTTTCACGAAGTTCATTTTTTCCCCCTTCATTTTTGGTTAGCCGTCTCTAATGTAGCAGTGTAAGACTAGAGGGAGACCAGCTAGTCATCACCACCCACCACCAACTCTTGGGCTATTCTTTCACCAACAAATAGTGGGATTGGCCAAAACATTATAACTCCCCTACGGCTGAAATGGCGGGCATGTTTGGTGCGACCGGGATTCGAACCCGCGACCCTCGGATTATGAGTCGAACGCTTTAACACGCTTGGCCACGCCGGAGCAAGGTGAGAGATAGTTTTCCGTCCGCCTTATGCAGGTTCTGTCATATAGAGAGCCTTTTATAAGAGAAATCTTTAGATAATGCTGCAAAATTATGGTATTTCCGTCTTTTGTACAGATATCCTCCCCATGCAGTTTCCGGTTTAGACAGGTTTTATTGTATATATTTATAAATAATTAATATAAAACTACTTGTCATGTAGGCCAGGCATGCCGAGGTGGGTTTAGACGTCGCGGTCTCGAATCCCGGTCGCACCAAACATGCCCGCCCTTTCAGCCGTGGGGGCGTTATAAAGTTACGTTCAATCTCCTTATTCGTTGGTAAAAGAGTAGCCGAAGAGTTGGCGGTGGGTGGTGATGACTAGCTATCTTACCTCCAGTCTTGTTAGATTAGGGACGGCTCACGCAGATAACTCTCGTGCAGTTTTGCACAAAATTCAAACAAACAAACGTTATCATGTGTTCTATTTCAGCCGGTCTTATGTGCTAGGCTTACGTAGGCGGTAGAAATTTAGTTTGTTGTTTTTGTATTTACAGTAAACCCTTAATATGGAGTAAGCAAAGAAAGGCATATGGAACAAAAACTGTATTTGTCATGTCACGCAAACTTCTAGTGAAAAGTTGATTCTTTTAATAATGTAATTTTAAATTATAGTAGATCTGCTTTATCTAAACCGTTAAATATTTTTAGATCATTGTGTTAATGTATTTTTGCAGAAAAAATCAAATTACATCTTTGAAGTCTCACGTTTAGTAAAAATGCAACAATTTAACCATCCTGTGCAGAGCACTAGTTTCCCTTTTAAACAATTTAACCATCCTGTGCAGAGCACTAGTTTCTATTTTAAGTTTTGCTTCCTTATGTGTAACTTATTATAATTCAATTATTGTGGTGTTTCTTTATTTTGAACTTGTGAAATTTTCACTTCAAAGACCCATTTTTGTTCAATTCATTTTTACAAGTGTGTCATTGCGTGATGAAAAGTTATTCATAATTTAACGTAAAATAATTAACTATGATAATGTAATTCTGTGTTCTATTTGATCGTTTATTTTATTTTATAATTTCCGTAGTTCTATCCAACTTACTTTGAAAATAAAACTGATTGTTTTTGTTTATAAAACGAATATTTTAGTGTATTTCTTTAAGAAAAGTTTTAAGCGAGAAAAAATCTACACCATAATTACTCTACGCAGAGCCGTAACCAATCATTTTTGCACCCTTGACAAGTTTCACGAATTACACCCCACCTCTCAGTACGTCGATCTGCAGATGTTCCACATAGTGTTCTGGACTTCAGCCAAACCTTTTGACGACACTTATCCTTGCAAAACAAACTTGTCGTTCGTGGTCGCTGTTCCATCAAAGTGTTTTTATAATATATTATAATTAATAAACGTCTTTTAAACATAATTACTAGGACATAAATGAATTGCCGAACCAATCAGAGTCCCTCATTTAGCTACAATAAATCTAAGTTTTTATTTTACTTTATACCACATCAGACGCAGTAAAAACGCGATACTCTGTCAAGTATGTCTCCTGTAATGTTTGGTATGGAGCTAATAGAATTGTAGGATGTCCCGGAACACTGGATATGTTACTTATCGAAACCAATTTTTCCTTTTCCTAGAAAAAATGTAGACATTACGAAAAAAGGATGTGATGGTAAATACTACGTCACTAGAAAGTTTTAGTTAAAAGTTAAGAACAGACGACGTAGTTAAAGAACTACGAATGAAGGCAGAAACTTAAGAACCAAACTTTACTAAATAAAACATGTTATCTGGCTTAATTCACGTCATAAGTTCATACGGTAACTTTTCTAACTGCCTGTCCAGTCTTAATAGTTCCACATAAATTACTGAACTTAACTCTCGGACTATGACCTCCTCCGTGGCTCTGATTCTCAGGTTGTCTGTGGATACTGTGGTTAATATTAGCTCTTTAAGACCCGTTTAATACAAGGTTTGTTTTGTATCCAAGTGTTCAGATTTGAACTTCATAATTAAGTTTGTATAATTATATTAGAACTATTGTAACACCCAACTTTATAAAAAAGTTTTAACCTTGTGTTTACATAACACAGTATGAGTAACAGTTTTTCAGTGACATTGATACATGTCAAACAGTAAGCTAAAAGATTCAATGCACGTGGTAGAAACTGTTTGTTCACGATGTCTTGCAGCTTATATGGAAATCAAACATATCATATCTAGATTGCTATGGTTCACCATATTAAAATTACCCTTAATATAAAAAGTTCTAAAGAGAAAATAAGCCTAAACATTAAAATGGTAATATTTTCCTCTTCATCTACGGTAGTATTTATTATTTGAGACCATATCAGGCGAAATGTAATATAAGAAAATATATTTCGATAGGTGTATTTCCAGTATGGAAGAATAGATGTGGAACGTTGATTTTCAGATCACTTGTGTGGCTGCTTCTACATGGTCGTCTGCTGACATCTTGTTGGATTCTTTATCGAAACTTTACTGTGTCCGTGTTACACGGATGTGCATTTAGACGAAAAATTAAAGACCCCTGGTGTTAATGAAGTAAATATTTCCTACTTGTATTAAAAAAAGAGCGAAAATCGAAAAACAAATTCAGATTACATGGTAATTTTTCAACAACATGTGAATCAATTTAAAAACAACAAAACAAAACATAAGAGCAGAGAAAGGTGCAAATCAAATTGTCTAATCTGACCAGAAACAATTCCTTATCTGTAGTGTGAATGACGTTTGTCTACTAATATTATCGTATCCGTTAAAATGTTGTATGCTTAAAGTTACGAAGCCATCGTGGACAGTTGACGATGCTCTCTTTCTCTTTGGTTTCGTTTTAAGAGTCCAAGTTTTGGAAATAAGCGTCAAAAAGACGAGACAAAGGAGATTTACTTCCACCGGAACTTGGTGCTTGGCCAGATGGCGGCAGTAAGTTGCCACATTCGCTGTTCTCGGGACCATAACCGGTACACACAATGTCGGGAAGACGGGAGACGGCAGTTCGCAGAAGTTCTTGAAGGAAAGTGACAGAGTCGGGTCCACACTCGCTCTCGACAGTTGTCTCAACACAGGTCATATAACGCTGGTACGAGCTATATGCAAATATATTTTGTTAATGTACCAAAACAGCATATTCCAAATCGTTCATAAAGCTAAAATGAACTTTGTTTGAATAAAACTTGCGTTGCAATGTTAACTAGTCTCTTATAATATTACGCTCAATTTAAAGCAAAGAAAACCACTGTTGCAATAATTTTCTTTTCTCTCTACATACATGTGTTGCTTGTTTATTAAGTGCATAGCTAAACGGTGCCCTCACTGCTGTGTTCCCATCGTAGGATTCGATCCTTTAATTTCAGCGTTGAAAGCCCTCAAGGTTATCATTGGGCCACTGGTACACACGTGTTTCAGTAATACACGCTAGTGAACTAAATTACTTTTCAAAAGAAATTGGAATATAATATGTCAACACTCAAAACAATAATACTAATCATATCTACACAAATGATTGGATGAATTACTTTAATTATTATTCTTGACACATGCGTATTGTACCAAATAGGCTCTCTTTTCTTTTGCATAAAGTGTATTTTTATCATTTTTAATTTAATAATAGACTTGGAATATAATAACGAGTCATTAGCCACCCCTGTGATGTTTAATATTTGGATCGCTAACCCTTTATATACTTGAAGACAAAAGTCGTTTTTGTTTCACTACATACAAAGGGCATCCAATACATTCGAGTTCATGTTGTTTGGTGGACTTCGCTCATAATGTCTCGTACTGAGCTGATACAACTTGTCATGGTGACTTTGTGGTTTTAATATACAACTTATCATGGTGGCTTTGTGGCTTTAATATACAACTTATCATGGTGGCTTTGTGGTTTTAATATACAACTTATCATGGTGGCTTTGTGGCTTTAATATACAACTTATCATGGTGGCTTTGTGGCTTTAATATACAACTTATCATGGTGGCTTTGTGGCTTTAATATACAACTTATCATGGTGGCTTTGTGGCTTTAATACACAACTTATCATGGTGGCTTTGTGGCTTTAATATACAACTTATCATGGTGGCTTTGTGGCTTTAATATACAACTTATCATGGTGGCTTTGTGGTTTTAATATACAACTTATCATGGTGGCTTTGTGGCTTTAATATACAACTTATCATGGTGGCTTTGTGGCTTTAATATACAACTTATCATGGTGGCTTTGTGGTTTTAATATACAACCTATCATGGTGGCTTTGTGGTTTTAATACACAACCTATCATGGTGGCTTTGTGGTTTTAATATACAACTTATCATGGTGGCTTTGTGGCTTTAATATACAACTTATCATGGTGGCTTTGTGGTTTTAATACACAACCTATCATGGTGGCTTTGTGGTTTTAATATACAACTTGTCATGGTGACTTTGTGGCTTTAATACACAACTTGTCATGGTGACTTTGTGGCTTTAATACACAACCTGTCATGGTGGCTTTGTGGCTTTAATACACAACCTATCATGGTGGCTTTGTGGTTTTAATACAAAACAGATGCCGTATTGTAATCCATACAGCCCTGAGCTGGATCTCGATTTGACATATCCCTGTAAAATATGGATAGTTGCTACTCATGTGAGAATGAAACATATCGTAGTATCTGAGGTGGTATTTATTGTGACAGGATATATCCTACTGATGTAACACAATAATTGATATCTGTTATTTAAAGAGCAAAAGCATTGTTCAAATCAAAACTTACCAACACGCTGTTGGGACACGTTTGTCAAAGTCAGTTGTTCCAATCACCTCCAAACCAACTCTCAAGTCATTGAGGCAAGGTCTTGTTTTTTTGTTAGCTTCTCTAAGGCAAGCAGAGTTGTCCAGATATCCTAAGGGGCACAACAAAAGTATTT
Organism: Carcinoscorpius rotundicauda; assembly: GCA_011833715.1. NCBI lineage: Eukaryota > Metazoa > Arthropoda > Merostomata > Xiphosura > Limulidae > Carcinoscorpius > Carcinoscorpius rotundicauda. The sequence goes on along the minus strand of CM022402.1, from coordinate 69,747,487 downwards.
TATTAGCAGGGAAGAAAGAAGTCGCTCCCCATTGACACAGCAGCAAATTAACTCACAAAGTGCAAGTTTTGTGTTAAATTAAAAAAAAGAATAAACTGATCTCACTTATCTCTATAAATGCAGGACCACTGTGTAAACAGTCATCCTGCACAAACTAATCATATTATTAATTGTTATTTCGCTTAGAAATCATTCGATAATTATTCTAAAGTTTGTGCTAATAAATGAGGAAAGGTCTCTTTTCATTAGGGCCTGGCATGGCCTAGCGCATTAAGGCGTGCGCTTCGTAATCTGAGGGTCGCGGGTTCGCGCCAACCATGCTCGCTCTCCCAGCTGTGAGGGCGTTATAATATGACGGTCAATCCCAGTTTTCGTTGGTAAAAGAGTAGCCCAAGAGTTGACGGTGGGTGGTGATGACTAGCTGCCTTCCCTCTAGTCTTACACTGCTAAATTAGGGACGACTAGCGCAGATAGCCCTCGAGTAACTTTGTGCGGAATTCCAAAACAAACAAACAAAACTCTTTTTATTGTGGTCTCCAAACTTGCACATTATGTTGATCTGGGTAGAGACGATTATAGTCCTGGTTCCAGTTTATTTCTTTTGATGAATATTTTAATATTTGATTAAAAACGATTATTATTGTTTTTATACTATTATTTATGCTAATTAGAATACAAACTCACTCTTTCTGACTTCCGAGCCTGAAGTACAGTAATCGTTCAGCAGATGTTCAGAACCTTCACTGAAGAAACCCATCAGTTCCCTTTGGACAGGGGTCATGCAGTGTTCAGTGTAGTTCCGGATACAGCGCTGCACGTCGCGAATGGTTCTACAAGACAAAATAAAAAAAATCATTGAATGGTAATTTTTATTTTAAACTGATAATGTCACACCCTTAAATGTAGAAGTTAAAAGGCTTTATATATCTCTTACCTTTAGTAAAGATGGGAACTGTAAACTCATGTTCACGTACAATGAAACAGTAAGGCCCGGCGTGGCCAAGCGTGTTAAGGCGTGCAACTCGTGATCTGGGGGTCGCGGGTTCGAATCCAGGTTGCACCAAACATGCTCGCCGTTTCAGCCGTAGGAGCGTTATAATGTGACGGTCAATCCCACTATTCATTGGTAAAACAGTATCCAAAGAGTTCACGGTAGGTGGTGATGACTAGCTGCCTTCCCTCTAGTCTTACACCGCTAAATTAGGGACGGCTAGCACAGATAGCCCTCGAGTAACTTTGTGCGGAAATTCAAAACAAACAATGAAGAGTAAAATGCGAGTCAGTTGTACCTCAAATGTGGAAGATACTGTCCTTAAAAATCGGAAGATTTTTACTTCAGTTAAGTTCACATATCTTAATGAAAGAACAGTTGACAGATTATTTGGAATTAAACAAAAAGCTATACAATGAGCTATCTTTATTCTTCCCACCACGAGTATCGAAAGCCTGTTTCTAGCACTGTGAGTCTGGAGACACACCACTGTACCACAAGGTGAAGGAAAGAATGCATGCATTTGAATCTGCGAATACTTTTATTTGTGTCACATTTACAGCAAATTATGTGATACGCGTAATTAAATATAAACATGTAATATCTATCAATTTAGTGTAGTTATTGTTATCTCGGTCTTTGGGGTGCACATTATTGTTTAAACACGAATTTAGAAAAGTTGCTCAAATTGTCTTGTCTTAACCTTTGCGGTACACATTTAGTTTTAATTTGTACTTTTTTATTTTTTGTTTCAATATTCTACGTAAAAATAGTGCCAACTTGTTGCAACTTATACAAGAAAATGTTATAATATAAATGTTTGTTTCTTGTAATCTTGTTACTATTTAGTGTTACGTTTAAATGATAAGCAGTGAGATTTCAGTTCTATACATGTAGGACCAAACATCACTCAGTTGTTTACATGAAGGATTGTCAATTGAAGGGTCCATGGTTTGAGACATGAAGCCACTTTATGATTACACCTTCAGTTATGAACGTATTATAAAATTTAGCAGTGTAAGACTGGAAGTAAGACAGCTAGTTATCACCACCTACGGCCAACTCTTGGGCTACTATTTTAACCAGCGAATAATGGATTTGACCGTCACATTATACCGCCCCTGCGACCCTCAGATTACGAGTAGAACACTTCAATCACCAAGCCATGCTGGACCGAAAGCATTACTCAATTTTTTTTATGAAGTTTAAAGGCCTTGTGGCGGTGGACGCTGCCTTCTCTCGTGTAGGTTGTTTCAATCAAAACCTATACCTAAATCTACACGGATCTTTCATCTGTCCATTTAGTTGTTCAGGTTGATATTTTAAAAAAATTCAATGAATGAAACGTATCCATGGTATCAAAAATATATAGGAAATCAATTTATAATTTGTCACAGAGTACAAAAAACCTGTAATGATTGGTAAAAAAGTTGAGAAAAACATGAAGAAAACATGATAAAAAGTCAAAGATTCAAGACACTCAACTAAATTATTGTGGTGAAATTCGAACGAAACTTACACTATAGAAACTTAAACTCTTTAGATTGCTATATAGATAACAAAAGACATACGGGGCATTGTTTAAAAATGTAAATATTTTATATAAAGATAGTCAAATGGTGATGTAGTTGAATTCTCAGCTTTGCGTTTCATTAAATGGTTACTAAGTCAATTTCAAACCTGTACAAGAGGGACAAAAGGAAGTTAATCAACAGCACCCAACGCCATCTATTGGGTACTTTAATCACATAGTGAAATCTAACTATCTCTCCTAAACCAAACTCCCAGACACACAATGTGGATCGTTATTTTGTGATAATAAGACGTAAACTACGGATTCTTTGTATGCACAGCCTAAAGCTCTAATCGCTAAGCTACATCAATTCATTTTTATTGGTAATTTTTTTAATTTATAAAAAGTTTTCAATTTAATTATCTTTGAAATGGTTTATTTGTACTTTTGTTGTAAGTGACTTTAAAATCGTTTATAGTGATTGCATTTCAGCATGCTACTTACATAACACTTACATGATACTTACATAACACTTACATGATACTTATATGACACTTACATGTCCGTCAAAGGAAAATAAATTAAATTTCGAAAGCTAGTGAATTATTTTTATATTTTCCAGTCATTTGTTTTATATTACTTTAAATATTTAAGACATATCTACATACTTTTTTCTTATCTTCTATTTGTTTAATTACACTTTTAAACAAATTATTTGAAATAAATGACATAAAAGTGAAGACACTAAGACAAATTACTTCGTTAAATGTTAATAAGTAAAAATATTGTTTGCGAACCTTAAATAACATTGTAAAACATTCAAACCAGATTTAGTAGTGGGTGAATATCGTATACCACAGTTTACTGTCACAGGTTTAAGTGTTAATGGTTACTATGGTCACTGGGTATTAGAGAATAGTGTGATCAAATCTGTTATCACCAGAATAAAACTTTGTGAACCACAATGGTTCTGAAGTTAGTGTTTGTAGAAGACACTAATAAGAAGGTAATATCAGAATTCTACTCACGCGCACTGAGTGTCCAGTTCTTCCTCAGTTTGAGCAACATTGTCGTCTTGGTTGACCAGTAGAGTGGCGGCACACACATCAAGCTCTCTCATGTGACAATTCTGGGAGTACACCTGGTATGTCGCTAAAATAAAAATGACATAAGAGTAGGTTCTTGTAAATAACCACGAGCTTCAGTTTTGTTTTCACTCGTCAGGTACAACTAAAACATTCTAATCTTCCTTCAGAACTTTTCAATAACATAAAATGTGTATTCGTGAAACTTGTATCAAAAACATGATACATAAAGTCTGATAGATATAAAATATCACGTCAGTTGTATTTACATTAATTTGGATGATATAAATATGTGTATATACGCCAGTACACGTATTTGCACGTGAAACTGTGTGGTTATCTTCAACATATGCTTTTAGATCATAAGTTTTTCACTTATGACTGTTTATTTGTAGCATTCTGTAAACAAATATTGCAACAATCAAAATAAAACTCTTCATAACGAAAATTAAACTGACACGTGATTGTATTTACAGTGGTAGACAGTGAATCCTGAGACTAAATCTGTAAATATTTTTCAAGTGTAAAAATAAAGAAGATTAACCATTGTATGTGGGACTTCATGAGTCGGGTGGATTGTTCGTATCTCACTAGTATACAAGGTAGAAGGCTGAATCATACACACATTCGACACGTGTCTGTCACATGTATGAATAACCAACAGTTTATTGTTGAAAAGCTTTCATTGTTGTTATTTGTATTTTTGTTTCTCTCAATGGTTGACACAGCAATGACGTAGTTATTTTAAAATCATTTTATGTATGAGAGAAGTAAGAATCGTTGTTTCATCTTAAGACCATAAACCTGTTTAAGAAATAAGTAAGAAGGCTTTTGCTAAAGAGTAATAAGTGTTTTGCATATCAAATAGTAATTTAATTCAATGTGTTATTAGTTTCTCATGTTGAATGTTATAACATAAAAAAATCCCCTAGTCTATATAATCTGATGGTTAATGAGACTATTTCTTTATGGAGAGGAAAGTATTTAAATTTTATGTTATAACAAATGTGTTATTCATACACGTATGTCACGTATAAAATAGTTTAGGTCAATAGAGCTCACAGTAAGAAAGTATGTTATATTTAAGTGTGTCAGAGAGGTAAAAGGTTCCAACTTAGTTTGACCTTGAATCAAACGAGACCTGTCAAGGAAAGTGAGTGGTAAAATTTCACCAACAGATAAAAAACAAGTCTGTTGGTCTGGCTGGCATCATTGCTTTTTTACATTCCCAGAAGGACACACACAGAGAAAACAGTTAAACCGTCATAAATATGTAATACCATTGTGTTTAAATAACATTATTATCTTTACATTGTTTATAATGTTGCGAAGAAGGTTTCTTGACAACATAGTGTGACTCGTGTTAGAGTAGTAAGCAATTTTATAACATTGTGTTTGTCATTAGATTGAAATCTGCGGTCCATGTTGTAAGGGAAAAACAATTATTCACTTCAATAATGTCGGGCAAATTGTTTTCTTACACAAGTATTTTGTTCTCTTATTTTCTACTTCCGTGTGCTCTCCTTTGACTGGTAGGTAAACTTAAGGGCTTATAAAACTAAAAATTGAAGTTAGATACCCGAGAAAGAAAGAGCGTAAATAACTAATTGTTTAGTTTTGCGCTTAAACACGAGAAATTTAGTGTAACATTTTGATGTTAACATGTGGACCTCGAATTCCAAGAAGAGCATGTTTTATGTGAATTTTCCTTAAATACTTCAAAAATTTTTATGTCATTTTCCCACAACCAATCATATAAGTTTACATTACGTAACAGTACTTTTAAGTTAATTTTAAATTTTTCAAGAGTAAAATTGAAATTTTAAAATGTTTTAAGCCAGCAGTAGTGAGGGTATGATCGAAAGTCTATCACACAAATTACCGTTATTCAAACAACCCTTTGTTATACAAACTAAAATATTTAAATAAAAAACTTACCAACTGTGAGCAAGAAGCCCAAAATATATAAAACCTTCGTCATTGTAGTCTTTTTGTGTTTTGTTAAAAGCGGTCTAATCTTCAGGTGTTCCTCTCCTGGATACAGGCTTCAGTCTAGTTTCTCTAACTTCAGTATCTCTTATATATCTGTTGAAAGGCACACTCATTAACTTGTGACGACACGATAAAGGAAAATTTGCAATCGGTGAAGGAAAACAAGGTCTTAACGAATCAGATCTGTGAAATAATGATGATGTCACTTTTGGCTGCATAACTTGTGGATACTTTATGAAGTTTTTCACACCCTTATTGGCTGAGAGATGGATTAGTAATACAATCAACTCATTTTCTTTGTTTCTTCAATATAAAGGTAATTCTGTTTAGAAGTAAACGTCACAAGTAGAGTTATGCACTGCAACTCCATTACTATTCTTGTTTTACATCAGATTATCGGAAAAACAATAAGTTTATATTTGTAATGTAACACTATTTCTAGTAGTTAGAATTTTACATAGTTAATTTCTAATGCGTCAAACATGAGATTACGTAAGCTTTATAATTTAAATAAAAAACAAACGAGATTTCATAATAGACATCCGGTATCCTTGAGTGATTGAAGTCATGAGATTATAATGGATTATTTATCCTGTGGCAGAGATCAAATATCAAATGTTAATGTAATAACTTCTCAATCTCACCGCTGAGTATCTGGGGAAAGAAGGTTGCTTGAAGAATCTTAAAAGAGAAAACCATAAGTTAAAGCAGGTTTATCCCCGTAATAACAACTGTTTATACAATGTTAAGTGTTACTACAGTTTCATGTTTATCTCCATAATAACAACTGTTTATACAATGTTAAGTGTTACTACAGTTTCATGTTTATCTCCGTAATAACAACTGTTTATACAATGTTAAGTGTTACTACAGTTTCATGTTTATCTCCGTAATAACAACTGTTTATACAATGTTAAGTGTTACTACAGTTTCATGTTTATCTCCATAATAACAACTGTTTATACAATGTTAAGTGTTACTACAGTTTCATGTTTATCTCCGTAATAACAACTGTTTATACAATGTTAAGTGTTACTACAGTTTCATGTTTATCTCCGTAATAACAACTGTTTATACAATGTTAAGTTTTACTACAGTTTCATGTTTATCTCCGTAATAACAACTGTTTATACAATGTTAAGTGTTACTACAGTTTCATGTTTATCTCCACAATAACAACTGTTTATACAATGTTAAGTGTTACTACAGTTTCATGTTTATCTCCACAATAACAACTGTTTATACAATGTTAAGTGTTACTACAGTTTCAATGAAATGAACCTTTCCTGACTAGCACTAGTCTTAGATTTAAAATCTTCTTAAATAACAAATCAATAGTTTATCTCTTTTCATCAAATTCAGTATAATTTGACTCAAAATCTGTTAAGTAGACTCAGTTTGATTATTCTAAAATAATTGATGACAAACAAATGTGAGTGTTCTGATAACTGAAAGTGTGTGTGATTCAAGAAAACTACTTTCAGTTGACACAAATAGTTGCATAATTCACTCCACATATAAAAGAACTCACATTTAGCAGACCTTGAGCTAAAATTTTCCTCGTTCTAAACCTCACTATTCTGGTTACGTTTTAGAGACATTTAACGATGACCGAAACAATCATCAAATGTTCCAAAGATACTTTTGTGAAACTTGAGACGAGAGTGCAACGCTCCGAAAACGTAAATACAAGTTTGAACAAAAGTACAATTATAAACTCTGCGTTAGAGCATGAACAGTGAAGAGTAGGATGAGATTTAATGCAACAAATGTCCAAACAGAGAAATGGAAATTGTTTAAACAGTTACTGTTGACAAAAATGAAGAGTAAGATAAGATTAAATGCAACAAATGTCCAAACAGAGAAATGGAAATTGTTTAAACAGTTACTCTCGCAAATTATTTTCAAGTAATTTTAAACGGAATGACTAAATATTGATTCAGGAGTCAATTACAGTTTCGTAAGATTCTTTATGTTGTGAAAGTATTTCACTTCTGAGACAAGCCTTAAGAATATTATAGAATATTCTATTTAATATAATAGACTTGTTTGCTTATTTATTGAATTTCGAACAAAGGTACTCGAGGGCTGTCTGTGTTGGTTGCCCCTAATTGCCCCATATTGGAGGGATTATAACTGACCACCACGAACCGTAGACTCTTGCGCTACACTTAACAGACGAGTTGATAGACCACCACATCATAACGTCTCCACTGCTAAAAGGGTGAACATGTTCTATGATGAGATTCGAAACCGCGACCTGCAAATGGAGAGTCGAAGTTCCCTATCGATCATGTCACGATAGGTCAAATATGATAGAGGTGGCTATAGAGTGGAATGTTAATCGATGTACGTTTTATAATGTAGTAGTGTATATGTTACATTGGGTTGCAAGCTGAATGTGATGAGTTAAATGTGCTTTTGTTATGTGGCAATAGACATTTCGAGTTGGGTCTTAATCTGTAATCATTTTGTTTCAAAGTAATAGAAACGTTAGATTGGATGGCAATTTGATACGTAATAAAAAGTACGCATAGCTTTATAGAATGATATGTTTAGTAAGTGAAACGTTTATAGCAGTGTGTTTGATACGAAGATGTTTTATAGTATGATAGCAGATGTGTAAGGATTACCAGTCCCAGTGATGAGATGCAAAGTTTCTTTAATCGAAGAGCGTTTTAATACGTTATCTTAAAAATACTAAATCTTCTAAATTCATTGTCTACTTAAAATCTCTCTCCAAGTGATTTTGATCCCCGCTGAGTTAGCAGTAAGCCTACGGATTTAGAGCGCTAATTAGGTGTTCAATTTCCCTCAGCAGACACAGAGAATAGCCAGATGTGGCTTTGCTATAATAAACACACACAGAGAAACAGGTGATTCATGCCATATTTTGTCAGTTTGGTTAAATATACACCAGACAAATGTTTAAAAGTAATATCGATTGCATTCAAAAATAATATTTAGCATTAGGGGACAGGAATTTGAATAAAATCTTTCATATAGTGCCTTGCGACAAATGTACTAAAGCTGTATCTCAAATCTTCTCTTGGTTTGAACTGCTTAATGTGTCATCAAACATAACGTGATAAAAATATTTACATTTCTCATGTTATATCTTACAAGATAAATGAAGCCGTTTTCTTACTTCGTCTGTTAAATTAAATAGCAGAAATTGTGTAAAATGTTTGACTATATTATAGTAAATACAGAAGTCTTGTTATGGCTTGATCTCTGACTTTATGTCCTAAATCTCAGAATGTGTTTGTAAACACGTGGCTTGTTCAGAAAAAATTCAAAAGTAGAAAGAAGTGTACATATGCGAAGGGCATTAGATGGTCTGTTTGATATAAAGTAACAGATTCATGAATCAAACATGTCTTTTTTACAATATTCATTTAGATTTTGATATCTAGGGCCACTTCGAATAACTTTTAGCAACGCGAAAGATTTGAATACAAATGAATGTAGTAATGTGAAAAGTCCTACAAATACTAAAAATACAAAAACAAACTCACAAAGCTGCTTAAAACTGAGTTATGACCTTTCGGTTGCTTTTAAGTTTATAATTGATTTAATTTGTACTTTCAGAAACAGAAATTGAATCAAGAAAGATATTCGTAAAGAAGAATAGTTGTTAAATTCTAAGATTTGTATTTCGAATTTTAAAAAATTTCGTTGTACATCTAAAATAAATAAGTTAATTTTAGAACAAATTCTTTGGAATCTTCATAAAACTTTAACACAGGTGGACACCTCAGGTAATGAACTTCTTCAGTGTCAAGTGAATACCTGAAAGTTGAAATGTCCTGTTGTTATAACGTGTATGTCTGCTTATCTTATTTCGATGCATGAAAAGAAGCCAATAAAAACTTGGTAACATATGAAGGAATCCATTTACTGACATCAATTCACATCAGTTTGTTTAGGGTCCAATCTCCTTGGTTTAATGTCCATGTTCCTTTCACAAAACTCGTTCTCTTCTGGTTTCTGGTCCATTTTCCTTGATGGATTATTTTTATGAAATTCGTTATCAGCTTTGAATATTGGTCTGGAATCATTATTTCTGTATGCAATGCTTGGCTCAGTGGTTATATACGAGAACATATAACGCTGAAAATAGAAGTTTAATATTTCAGGTTGCTGTTTCATAGTTGACCCTTTGTGCTGAACAAAAAGGAAAACAAACAAAACTATTATGTCCTCTACTTCGCTTTCTTAACCCGAAGACTTACATATTTTATCTCTAACTTTCCTTAGGAATTACATCAAGGTTTGACTCTGGTTTTTGTTATTGGATTTCGTGTTTGAAAAAGTGTTAATTATTTTTCTCTTCTGAGATAGTAAATGGTTTACCTCTTCACCGTTGTGTGTTTTTATTCCTGTATGAATAGTAAACAATATTTAAATAGATAAATTCGTTTATTGGTTTTCAAAATCTGATGCATCCCACTGTGAGTTTATTTTTATCGTTGAATAGATGTTATCTGAAGGTTGGCTGAAAGCCAACAATTGGTTGATATATAAGTTATAAAAGGATTCTAGTTGAAATGTATGAAGCCAATATCTGCCAGGTCTGGATTCCTGTCATTCAGGCATCTCACCATCTTGTTACAAAGGTATAAGGTACTTTAGACTGTCTCAATCTCTGCAGACCATAGGGATTTTATCTTCAGATAAGAATGCGTTGGCACAGTTGGATAAAAATGTTTGAATGAAACCTGAATGTCTTCCACACGTATTCACGTTGGATTACTACTGCTAGTATGGTGTATTCCAAAACCTTTAATAGTGTATTCAGTGGAATGAAACTTTTTAAAAGACATCCCAAATGATGTTGTGTGTTATACATTTAAAACATTCCACTTGAGAGTAACTACTTTTCTCGGACACTTCTTGTTGGGTGTATTTACTGGATACGTGTTGAAATAAGGTAACCTAATGACCTAACTGTGAGCTAGTTTTTCGAATTCTTCATTAGCAGTCTCGATGTATCACGACAACTGAGAGCAATCTTTTTTGTCAAATTACAAGTGCTACATGTAGATGCACACATACAAGTTTCAGTAACACCAAAGAACCTGCTCTGTGTTTACAGATCAGTTGGCTTTTGGTAACAACAAATTGGATATGTTACTGTTCGTCATGCCATCAACAGACTGTAGTTTGTTTCACTACATTCCTATGGTTTTGTCATGAGTTGGAAATCTGGTATTCCGTATTCTTCAGCTCATGATGGTTTTAAAGGATATACGTTGGAATATGGCTATTCAGTGGTTACAGTTACACATTACAGATATGTAGCAGTCAGAATAGTCTAGTCAGTAGTTACAGATACGCATTACGAGTCTGTAGCAGTCAGAATAGTCTAGTCGGTAGTTACAGATCCACATTACGGGTCTGTAGCAGTCAGAATAGTCTAGTCGGTAGTTACAGATCCACATTACGGGTCTGTAGCAGTCAGAATAGTCTAGTCGGTAGTTACAGATCCACATTACGGGTCTGTAGCAGTCAGAATAGGCTAATCAGTAGCTACAGATTCACGTACAGATATGTAGCAGTCAGAATAGTCTAGTCGGTAGTTACAGATCCACATTACGGGTCTGTAGAAGTCAGAATAGTCTAGTCGGTAGTTACAGATCCACATTACGGGTCTGTAGCAGTCAGAATAGGCTAATCAGTAGCTACAGATTCACGTACAGATATGTAGCAGTCAGAATAGTCTAGTCGGTAGTTACAGATCCACATTACGGGTCTGTAGAAGTCAGAATAGTCTAGTCGGTAATTACAGATCTTTAGTAGTCAGAATGGTCTAGTTTGTAGTTACAGATCCATATTACAGATCTGTAGCAGTCAGAATAGTCTAGTCAGTAGCTACAGATTTACATTACAGATCTTTAGCAGTCAGAATAGTCTAGTCAGTAGCTACAGATTCACATACAGATATGTAGCAGTCAGAATAGTCTAGTCAGTAACTATAGATTTACATTACAGATCTTTAGTAGTCAGAATAGTCTAGTCGGTAGTTACAGATCCACATTACAGATATGTAACAGTCAGAATAGTCTATATAGAACATGTTTCTCTCTATATATGTGGCTTAGTCCATGAGGAACCCTTTACCTCAAGCACAGTTGGATGTGGTGAGTGGAACAGCTTATGGATTTATGAATTTTGGAGAACTTATTGGAGTAGACATAGGCTGCAATTTCAAGGAACTAGACATCTGAGATGTATCTGGTTTGGTTTATAAACCTGTTACCTAATTTTAAAATCATGTTTGTTTGTTGCTGGGTTTTTTTAATTTCTGCGCTAGCCATCTCTAATTTAGCAATGTAAGACTAGAGGGAAGGCAGGTAGTCATCAACACCCATCGCCAACTCTTGGGTGCTCTTTTACCAATAAACAGTGGGATTAGCCATCCCATTATAGCGCCCCATGGCTGAAAGAGTGAGCATGTTGGTGCGAAAGGGATTCGAACGCGCGACCCTCAGATTATGAGTCGAACGCCTTAATCCACCTGGTCATGCCGGGTCGTAGAAGTCGTGAAAGTTCTACTCTAAATTATATATTCTGCCATTTATAAAATAAATGGGAATATTTGTAATTTAACATAAAAAATATTCCTTCAGATCGTTTTAACTGGCCGTTCTCTTATAAGACCAACTCAGAAATCCCTTAAAAATTACCCCAAGTATCTGATTTAAACATAGTGCATATAAAACGGCTAAATATGAGTAAAAAAACCATCTGCAGATGGGTGTGACAGGGTTTTTATCTCCAGGTGGGTGTGACACCTTTTTATTGCTTCAATCCTTATGTGCATCTTAGCCGAACTAGATCTCCACAAACAATATATTCTGTAACAAGGAACATTGTTTTAGACGGGCTAGTACTTTTCAGTAATTGATTCCCACACTTTCTGTCCAGTCTAGTAATGGTCTAATAATCATAACACTCAACTTATAGCCCGTGAGTTACGAGATCCGACACCATCACCGATGAAACTCGACCTTTCAGCCGTGGGAGCGTTGTCACGTACAGTTAATGCCTGTTTTCGTTGATAAAAGTCAGTTCAAGAGTTTGTGGTGGGTGACGTTGTTTGTATATAAGCAAAAAGCTACACAATGGGCTACTTGTGCTCTGCCCACCACGGTTTATGGCATTGTAGCTCCGCAGACATATCGCTGTGCCACTGGAGGGCGGGTGGTGTTGACTGTATACATTCCCACAGGTCTAGCTCATCCAAATTATGGACACCTAGCTGTGACATATCTTAAATATCTATTTACAAACTAACCCTTTTTACCCCACTTTTATTCACACGAGAAACTTTCTTATAACCATTTCAATCACTGATTTTTCTCAGTGGTGATTGGTTATTTTGATTGAAAATGTGAAATCAGTTGTAATGTTACTGGGTTTCTTATGGCAGTATTTTTGGCAGTACGATTTTCGAAGCTAAAGCTGATAACGAAATACGATAGAGTGGAGACTAGTCGTTAAATTCTTGTTTTACGTATGATATGTTTAGCTAAATTTAATACTGATTGAATAATGGTTATAGGGTAAAAAATGGATAAAGGTCAATCAGTAATAAATGTAAAATTCAAAGAAATAAAACGTAACGTTTTTTACGAATAATAATTTCTAAACTAATTACTATAATAATTACGAAAACACAGTAACAATAATGGTTATACAGCACAGTGCAAATTATCAACGTAATATTCAGCACACAATTTTCTACTTCAATAGCACGTTTCCTCGAGATTTAAGCTCAAGTGTGTTTTGAGTAATAGAATGTTGAGGATAAATGAGTGAATCAAATATTAAAAGTACAAGAGCTGTTATAAATTTTATAGTCGATTTATGATATCAAAATATACGTTGTCTGACTTGACCAGCTTCAGTACGAACTGACAATAAAGTTAGAAAAAACAAATAATTTAGAAAGAAAATATTTCTTTACTTTATACTGGCCCGGCCTGACCTGGTGGTCATGACTTGACTCGTAACACACGGGTCGCATGTTCGAATCCCCGTCACACATAATATGCTCGCACTTTCGGCTGTGGGGGCGTTATAACATGACGGTCAATCCCACTATTTCTTTGTAACAGAGATACCCAAAAGTTGGCGGTAAATGGTGAAGATTAGCTGCCTCCCCTCTACTCTTACACTGCTAAATTACGGACGGCTAACACAGATAGCCCTCGGGAAGCTTTGCACGAAATTCAAAACAAACCGTTTTCTCGAGAATATTATTTTTTAAATCATTTTGTTTGAATGTATGATTTGTGTTCTCTCATTAGTTTACCAAGTTTGTTTATTACATTGATTGTCAGCTAAGGTTCTTCATTAATATCATTCTTAACTAGAGTTTTTTACGTTCAGTTTCGGTTGTTTTTGTTTAGTGGAAACAACTGAATATTGTTTATCATCCAGAGTGGTAATGGAGACAGAGATTAGGTGATAGACCTTACGTAATACCATAAGGAGTTGGTTACAGTGACCCGTTAAATGTGGTTGTGACGAGTAAAAGTCTCCTTTGTAACCAGGAAAACTCTCAAAGATCCGGAATTGAGTTAGCCAAGCATAAACTTTAAGGAAAAGTTAGGAGAGAGAGGAACGCATGAGCTTAAACACGTGATAACTTATAGATATTCATAAAACAGGTTATATTGTGATGCATACAATCAGCGTCGTCTGAGGCAGAAACGAAAAACTTTTAAACATGAAGAAATCAAGCAATTTTAAGTCAACTCTGCCAGTTATAACCAGTAATAACTGGAAGTAAAATGCACCTCACATTAGGGTGGTAGTGAGCCCTAAAGTTACATTATCAGAGATGGTATTGAGCCCTAAAGTTACATCGTCAGAGATGGTATTGAGCCCAAAAGTTACATTGTCAAAGATGGTAGTGAGTCATAAAGTTACACTGTCAGGGATGGTAGTGAGCCCTAAAGTTATATTGTCAGAGATGGTAGTGAGCCCTAAAGTTACATTATCAGAGATGGTATTGAGCCCCAAAGTTACATTGTCAGAGATGGTAGTGAGTCATAATGTTACACTGCCAGAGATGGTAGTGAGCCATAAAGTTACTTTGTCAGAGATGGTAGTGAGCAATAAAGTTACATTGCAAGAGATGGTAGTGAGCCATAAAGTTACATTCTCAGAGATGGTAGTGAGCCATAAAGTTACATTTTCAAAGATGGTAGTGAGCCATAAAGTTACATTTTCAGAGATGGTAGTGAGCCATAAAGTTACATTGTCAGAAATGGTAGTGAACTATAAAGTTACATTGTCAGAGATGGTAGTGAGTCATAAAGTTACATTATCCGAGATGGTATTGAGCCCTAAAGTTACACTGCCAGAGATGGTAGTGAGCCCTAAAGTTACATTGTAAGAGATGGTAGTGAGCCATACAGTTACTTTGTCACAGATGGTAGTGAGCCATAAAGTTACATTGTCAGAGATGGTAGTGAGCCATAAAATTACATTGTCAGAGATGGTAGGGAGCCCTAAAGTTACATTGTCAGAGATGGTAGTGAGCCATAAAGTTACATTTTCAGAGATGGTAGTGACCCCTAAAGTTACATTGTCAGAGATGGTAGTGAGCCATAAAGTTACACTGCCAGAGATGGTAGTGAGCCATAAAGTTACATTGTCAGAGATGGTAGGGAGCCCTAAAGTTACATTGTCAGAGATGGCAGTGATTCATAAAGTTACATTGTCAGAAATAGTGGTGAGCCATAAAGTTACATTTTCAGAGATGGTATTTAGCCCTAAAGTTACATTGTGAGAGATAGTAGTGAGCCCTAAAGTTACGTTGTCAGAGATGGTAGTGAGTCATAAAGTTACATTGTCAGAGATGGTAGGGAGCCCTAAAGTTACACTGTCAGAAATGGTAGTGAGCCATAAAGTTACATTGTCAGAGATGGTAGCGAGCCATAGAGTTACATTGTCAGAGATGGTAGTGAGCCATAAAGTTACATTATCTAAGATGGTAAGGAGCCATAAAGTTACATTGTGAGAGGTATTAGTGAGCCATAAAGTTTCGTTGTCAGAGATGGTAGTGAGTCATAAAGTTACATTGTCAGAGATGATAGTGAGCCATAAAGTTGCATTGTCAGAGATGGTAGTGAGCCATAAAATTACATTTTTAGAGATGGTAGTGAGCCATAAAGTTACATTGTCAGATATGGTATCGAGCCATAAAGTTACATTGTGAGAGATAGTAGTGAGCCCTAAAGTTACATTGTCAGAGATGGTAGTGAGTCATAAAGTTACATTGTCAGAGATGGTAGGGAGCCCTAAAGTTACACTGTCAGAAATGGTAGTGAGCCCTAAAGTTACATTGTCAGAGATGGTAGCGAGCCATAAAGTTACATTGTCAGAGATGGTAGTGAGCCATCAAGTTACATTGCCAGAGATGGTAGGGATCCATAAAGTTACGTTGTCAGAGATGGTAGGGAGCCCTAAAGTTACACTGTCAGAAATGGTAGTGAGCCCTAAAGTTACATTGTGAGAGGTAGTAGTGAGCCCTAAAGTTTCGTTGTCAGAGATGGTAGTGAATCATAAAGTTACATTGTCAGAGATGGTAGTGAGCCATAAAGTTGCATTGTCAGATATGGTAGTGAGCCATAAAGTTACATTGTCAGAGATGGTAGTGAGCCATAAAGTTGCATTGTCAGAGATGGTAGTGAGCCATAAAGTTACATTGTCAGAGATGGTAGTGAGCCATAATGTTACACTGCCAGAGATGGTAGTGAGCGATAAAGTTACTTTGTCAGAGATGGTAGTGAGCAATAAAGTTACATTGCAAGAGATGGTAGTGAGCCATAAAGTTACATTCTCAGAGATGGTAGTGAGCCATAAAGTTACATTTTCAAAGATGGTAGTGAGCCATAAAGTTACATTTTCAGAGATGGTAGTGAGCCATAAAGTTACATTGTCAGAAATGGTAGTGAACTATAAAGTTACATTGTCAGAGATGGTAGTGAGTCATAAAGTTACATTATCCGAGATGGTATTGAGCCCTAAAGTTACATTGTCAAAAATGGTATTGAGCCCAAACGTTACACTGCCAGAGATGGTAGTGAGCCCTAAAGTTACATTGTAAGAGATGGTAGTGAGCCATACAGTTACTTTGTCACAGATGGTATTGAGCCCTAAAGTTACATTATCAGAGATGGTATTGAGCCCTAAAGTTACATTGTCAGAGATGGTAGTGAGCCATCAAATTACATTGTCAGAGATGGTAGGGAGCCCTAAAGTTACATTGTCAGAGATGGTAGTGAGCCATAAAGTTACATTTTCAGAGATGGTAGTGACCCCTAAAGTTACATTGTCAGAGATGGTAGTGAGCCATAAAGTTACACTGCCAGAGATGGTAGTGAGCCATAAAGCTACATTGTCAGAGATTGTAGGGAGCCCTAAAGTTACATTGTCAGAGATGGCAGTGATTCATAAAGTTACATTGTCAGAAATAGTGGTGAGCCATAAAGTTACATTTTCAGAGATGGTATTTAGCCCTAAAGTTACATTGTGAGAGATAGTAGTGAGCCCTAAAGTTACGTTGTCAGAGATGGTAGTGAGTCATAAAGTTACATTGTCAGAGATGGTAGGGAGCCCTAAAGTTACACTGTCAGAAATGGTAGTGAGCCCTAAAGTTACATTGTCAGAGATGGTAGCGAGCCATAAAGTTACATTGTCAGAGATGGTAGTGAGCCATCAAGTTACATTGCCAGAGATGGTAGGGATCCATAAAGTTACGTTGTCAGAGATGGTAGGGAGCCCTAAAGTTACACTGTCAGAAATGGTAGTGAGCCCTAAAGTTACATTGTGAGAGGTAGTAGTGAGCCCTAAAGTTTCGTTGTCAGAGATGGTAGTGAATCATAAAGTTACATTGTCAGAGATGGTAGTGAGCCATAAAGTTGCATTGTCAGATATGGTAGTGAGCCATAAAGTTACATTGTCAGAGATGGTAGTGAGCCATAAAGTTGCATTGTCAGAGATGGTAGTGAGCCATAAAGTTACATTGTCAGAGATGGTAGTGAGCCATAAAGTTACATTGTCAGATATGGTAGTGAGGCAAAAAGTTACATTGTGAGAGATGGTAGTGAGCCCTAAAGATACATTGTCAAAGATTGTAGTGAGCCATAAAGTTACATTGTCAGAAATGGTAGCGACCCATAAAGTTACATTGTCAGAGATGGTAGTGAGCCATAAAGTTGCATTGTCATAGATGGTAGTGAGCCATAAAGTTACATTTTCAGATATGGTAGTGAGCCATAAAGTTACATTGTAAGATATGGTAGTGAGCCATAAAGTTACATTGTGAGAGATGGTAGTGAGCCCTAAAGTTACATTGTCAGAGATGGTAGTGAGCCATAAAGTTACATTGTCAGATATGGTAGTGAGGCAAAAAGTTACATTGTGAGAGATGGTAGTGAGCCCTAAAGATACATTGTCAAAGATTGTAGTGAGCCATAAAGTTACATTGTCAGAAATGGTAGCGAGCCATAAAGTTACATTGTCAGAGATGGTAGTGAGCCATAAAGTTGCATTGTCATAGATGGTAGTGAGCCATAAAGTTACATTTTCAGAGATGGTAGTGAGCCATAAAGTTACATTGTAAGATATGGTAGTGAGCCATAAAGTTACATTGTGAGAGATGGTAGTGAGCCCTAAAGTTACATTGTCAGAAATGGTAGTGAGCCATAAAGTTACATTGTGAGAGATGGTAGCGAGCCATAGAGTTACATTGTGAGAGATGGTAGTGAGCCATAAAGTTACATTATCTAAGATGGTAAGGAGCCATAAAGTTACATTGTGAGAGGTATTAGTGAGCCCTAAAGTTTCGTTGTCAGAGATGGTAGTGAGTCATAAAGTTACATTGTCAGAGATGATAGTGAGCCATAAAGTTGCATTGTCAGAGATGGTAGTGAGCCATAAAATTACATTTTTAGAGATGGTAGTGAGCCATAAAGTTACATTGTCAGATATGGTATCGAGCCATAAAGTTACATTGTGAGAGATAGTAGTGAGCCCTAAAGTTACGTTGTCAGAGATGGTAGTGAGTCATAAAGTTACATTGTCAGAGATGGTAGGGAGCCCTAAAGTTACACTGTCAGAAATGGTAGTGAGCCCTAAAGTTACATTGTCAGAGATGGTAGCGAGCCATAAAGTTACATTGTCAGAGATGGTAGTGAGCCATCAAGTTACATTGCCAGAGATGGTAGGGATCCATAAAGTTACGTTGTCAGAGATGGTAGGGAGCCCTAAAGTTACACTGTCAGAAATGGTAGTGAGCCCTAAAGTTACATTGTGAGAGGTAGTAGTGAGCCCTAAAGTTTCGTTGTCAGAGATGGTAGTGAGCCATAAAGTTGCATTGTCAGATATGGTAGTGAGCCATAAAGTTACATTGTCAGAGATGGTAGTGAGCCATAAAGTTGCATTGTCAGAGATGGTAGTGAGCCATAAAGTTACATTGTCAGAGATGGTAGTGAGCCATAAAGTTACATTGTCAGATATGGTAGTGAGGCAAAAAGTTACATTGTGAGAGATGGTAGTGAGCCCTAAAGATACATTGTCAAAGATTGTAGTGAGCCATAAAGTTACATTGTCAGAAATGGTAGCGAGCCATAAAGTTACATTGTCAGAGATGGTAGTGAGCCATAAAGTTGCATTGTCATAGATGGTAGTGAGCCATAAAGTTACATTTTCAGAGATGGTAGTGAGCCATAAAGTTACATTGTAAGATATGGTAGTGAGCCATAAAGTTACATTGTGAGAGATGGTAGTGAGCCCTAAAGTTACATTGTCAGAGATGGTAGTGAGCCATAAAGTTACATTGTCAGTGATGGTAGTGAGCTCTAAAGCTACATTGTGAGAGATGGTACTGAGCCCTTAATTTACATTATCAGAGATGTATAAGTCCCAGAATTAGTAGTTTATGTTTCGTTCTAGCATAAACATATTTTGCACGTCAGGTCCACAGGTGTGCTAAAAGTCACGTTACTCACTCATTCAAAATTAACTCACGATCTCTTGTAGGTGATGTCAACTGATTTACCTCCTTTCTTGTACACCAAGATTAGAACGAATAAAAACAGACAGTCCATGTATTGTTTTATCTGGAAGTTTTGAAACATAATTGTTTTATTATCTCTCGAAGAGTAAAATCATAATAATACAGTTGTACAATTCTGAAGAAAATAGTATTTTATATTTTAAACAAAAGTCTAAGAACATAGCTTTTCAAAGGCATTCATTTATTTTTTGAACTTTATGACAAAGTTTCGACCATTTGCGTAGTCATTCTAAATAAAGTGACATCTATTGGTTTAGTTTGTTTTGAATTTCGCCCAAAGCTTCGCGAGGCCTATCTGCGCCAGCCGTCTCTAGTTAAGCAGTGTAAGACTAGACGGAAGGCAATAAGTCCTCACAAATCACCATCAAATCTGGAGCTACTCTTTTACTAGCAAATAGTGGGATTGATCTATTGTTATAACGCCCCCACGGCTGAAAGAGCCAGCACGATTGGTGTAACGAGGATTTGGACCCGCGATCCTCGAATTACGAGTCAAGTGCCTTAACCCACGTGGCCATGTCGGGCCATCGTCTATTGTATGATATATTAAAACATTTCCTAAGCATTTTGTTCTAATTTAGAAAACGTGTAGGTCATACTTGTGTTTTCATGGAAATTAGGTTTTAGGCCAAGAATAATTATAATTAATGCTACTTTTCCCCTTTTTATGTTGTTCTCGCGACATAATATTTTTAGGTTTCTACTCTTAATTTTATGCTAATTCGTTGCGGTATCTTCGTAAATGTGTTACAGGGGTGTTGTGGTGTTGTTATGTTCTTTGGTCCGAACATTTATGTTGCGATCCGTTTCGCAGGAAACTTTCCATATTTTCCGCTACATACCACTCTAGACTCGACATGCCCAGATAGATAAGGCGCGCGACTCGTAATCTGAGGGTCGCGGGTTCGCATCCACGACGCACCAAACAAGCTCGCCTTTTCAACCGTGGGGGCGTTATAAAGTGACGGTTAATCCCACTATTTGCTAGCCAAAGAGTAGCCCAAGAGTTGCCAGTGGGTTGTTAGGACTAACTATCATCTCTCTAGTCTTACATTGCTAAATTAGGGATGTCTAGCTCAGACAAGCCCTCGTGTAACACTGCCCGAAATTCAAAAACAATATATTTGTTCCAAAAATGTCAGAGTTAATATTTATCTCGATATTTACAATATTATTTTATAATATATTACTATAAAACTAAATTGAAAATTTCACTTTCTTACTCCTACATTACTCCAAAGAAATAGCTAACATTGATAATAAAACCTCTATAAAATAGACACATTAAACTTATGTAACAATCAGCTTTGTTCCCACTTACAAAGATATGATCTTCAAAGTGAAAAACTGGTTTATAAATTATTAAGTAAGAATGATTTGCAGGGCAAAAAAACAAAACAAGTGATTTCTATACCTTAAGTGCAAAAAAATTAAATTGGGTTTGAAGGCTAAAACTAGTTTTAACTTGAACGTGTTTCGTAACTTAGTGTTACGAGATAAATGTGAGTTTTAATTTGTTGTGTGACTTTGGGTTTTAAATTATACATAAATTATATTCTCCCTTTTATTTCTTACAAATGAGCTTCAAGAACTTACAAATCATTAGTATCTTGTTATATTTCATTGTTAATTTGTGATTGACTTTAATTATAAGTTCCTTTCTTATGTTTAACTTACTGATATTTCCTTCTTTTATTACAATCAGCTTAAGATATACACCGTGAGGCATCTATACTCACATTATAAACACCGCCTTACTTTGATTAATAATTCAGCTCGCTTAGCGTCAGGTTCTGATCTTTAGTTTAGTATCTAGATTAGCGTCAGGTTCTGATCTTTAGTTTAGTATCTAGATTAGCGTCAGGTTCTGATCTTTAGTTTAGTATCTAGATTAGCGTCAGGTTCTGATCTTTAGTTTAGTATCTAGATTAGCGTCAGGTTCTGATCTTTAGTTTAGTATCTAGATTAGCGTCAGGTTCTGATCTTTAGTTTAGTATCTAGATTAGCGTCAGGTTCTGATCTTTAGTTTAGTATCTAGATTAGCGTCAGGTTCTGATCTTTAGTTTAGTATCTAGATCCGATGTTATCTATTGTGATTTCTGGCTTATAACAGGATCTTAAAAAAGATCTCAAATTCCTACTGATTTAATGTTCGACTTCGATTTTTAATTTTTATTTTACTCTACATCACCCCCTTCAGTAACCAATGGGCGCTTATCCCCCCCTCTAATAAAATCACACAGCTAGAAACACCCGTGATTTTGATCATCGTGGTGGGCAGAACACAGATAGCCCGTTGTGTAGCTTTGTATTTCATTCTAAAGTAACTAACTAATACATGTTTATTATATATTTTTTTATTATTTATAATGTTAAATATAACTTTCAAACCTTTAAAACTTTTCGTCCGCCTCTCAAAGTTTACTGCGCCCCCGAATTTTGTAAACACCCAGTAGACGGCGGTACTGTCCGCGTCGAGCAACACTGGTGTAGAGAGTCTACTGTGTATCTTTGTTACCATCACCAGCTAGATCATTTATTTACTGATTTTTCATATTTGAAAATGAAAACTATTTGCTTTATTCGTTCGAATTCGTTATGTATGTAAAAATTGTGTAGTTTATCCTGAAGCAATTATATATACTCGTGTCTCTCCCTAATTAAATTAATAATGTATTAAAAGGTAGCTGAACTCGATCGATTGAGCACGTAATCGACAGTAACACAACAGCCTTAGCCATTGGGATCAGATTTTAATGTACGAGTTTTATCTTAAAGTTTATCACTGCAATGATTTAAAACTTCTTCAAAATAACAATTCAGTAGGTGAACTTATAATTAAAATAACAATAGCTCGTCGTCTACTGACACCAGCACTGTTATTCTTCAGTCAAATAGCATCAAATAAACCTACTTTTCTGCTATAACAGGAATGGGTTAGGTACACAATTATAACAAAATCAAAACTTCAGTTAAATTCCGCAACTAAAACCTTACCTTTCAAACAGCGACTGTGTGTTTTCTGGGAAGAAAGTTTCCTCTTATCGCTTGTGGTTAGGACGCTCGCTCCTGGGTTCGAATCCCATGATCAAACATGTTCGTCTGGGTGGTGTTGACTAGCTGTCTTCCTTTCTATACATCATTTTAAAATTAAGAACGGAGCGTACATAGACAACAAACAAACTGATCACTTCCTCCCACTAAGTAAACTTTAAGAAACAGAATGTTGGTTCTTATATGAATCGAAAATAGCGTATGATCATATACGTTGATATTATGCGTATAATGAAAACACCATAACCATTTTGTATGCATTGGCTTACATTTACCTAATATCTCCTAATTCACGAGTAACGTTTTCTACGACAATTGTGATTTGTTCATAAAAAACAAAACACGCGGATCAACTTTTGGCATATTCTCAAGTTACACATGTTTATGTTATTACTTCCAATAGCTAATGCATTACTTCATTAAGATAATCCTACCCTAATGATAATTTATATTAAGTAATGCCTTTTACTGATTATTCTATAAACAATTTTTTTTGTTCTAACTTTACGACTGCTTTTATTTTAGTTACCCCCCAGTAGCACAACAGTAGTACCGTCTCACACCGCTAGAAACTGGGTTTCGATACCCGTGGTGTAGAACACAAACAGCCTATTGTTAACCGCTAGAAACTGGGTTTCGATACCCGTGGTGTAGAACACAAACAGCCTATTGTTAACCGCTAGAAACTGGGTTTCGATACCCGTGATGTAGAACACAAACA
This sequence comes from Carcinoscorpius rotundicauda, assembly GCA_011833715.1. NCBI lineage: Eukaryota > Metazoa > Arthropoda > Merostomata > Xiphosura > Limulidae > Carcinoscorpius > Carcinoscorpius rotundicauda. The sequence continues at coordinate 69,724,033 of CM022402.1, read as the reverse complement.
GCCTATTGTTACCCGCTAGAAACTGGGTTTCGATACCCGTGGTGAGTAGAACACAAACAGCCTTTTGTTAACCGCTAGAAACTGGGTTTCGATACCCGTGGTAAGTAGAACACAAATAGCCTATTGTTAACTTTGTGCTTAATTACAAAGAAACGTGCTTTTGTGATTTTTATTTGTGTTTTGTTTTTCATTGCTTTATTTCTAGAAATTCTCTCGTATTTCAGAGAAGATTGTTGATACAGTTTTATTACTCCATTTCCGTAGCTGTATATCTTTCTAACCGTAACAAGTACTTGAATTTGATCTTTAGGCGTAGCTTTACACCGCCTATTGATAATTACAAAACTAAAGAAGAGGGAAAATATTTATGATAAAGTTGAGATTCCCTTTAAAGATATCTTTATCAGATTTTAGTGTTTTAGCCCCGTAAACTTACTTGAAATACCTGAAGATGACCTAGGCAGGTGAAAACGTTGTTCTTTCCTTATAAATAAAGGTGTTAATACCCTCCCACACCAGCCATTTTGAGTTACACCCCGTAAAGTTACTGTTCCTCCTATGGAGACGATAATGATGAGAGAATAAATTGTTATTATAAAAATATGGTGCAACATGAAACAAGAGTTTCCCTATTATGGGAATCCCTTAAACTATATATTGATCGAAGAAGAAACATTATAACTATCAGAATTCTCCCCATTGGTATTGCTGCAGGTCTGCAGACTTATACAGCTAAAAACTGGGTTTCAATACCCGTGATGAGCATAACGCAGATAGCCCTTTTGTGCAGCTTCGTTCTGAATGACCAACAACACCAACCATCACAATATAAGTAATACTAGTCTTTTCCAAATACATTTTCTGAACATAACATATATAATTTATCATCCGGTGAGACATAAAAGTTGACGGGCGTACAACGCTAAAGTCTGGGATTCGATTCCCCACGGTGGACATAGTAGATAGCTAAATATGATTTCTTTAAACTAAACTTATTTGAATTGTTTTATTCGTGTGTTGGATTTCGTGCTGTTGTTATTTTGAAGTAACAGACGGTACCTAATTAATACCACCTGCGTCCTCTTGAATAACTAACTGTCACCCTTATAACACAGCTCTACAGCCCTGCACGATAGCCAGTGGTTCGCTGTCGGCCGTATCTGTTTTAACTTAAACTTCAGGTTTCTTATCTTAATATCCTCTTCCGGTTCGTATCCCCGTCGCACCAAACATGCTCGCTATTTCAACCGTGTGGGCGTTATAATGTACAGCCGATTTCACAATTCGTTGGTAAAAGAGTAGCCCAAGAGTTGGCGGTGGTTGGTGATGACTGGCTGCTTTCCCTCTAGTCTTACTCTGCTAAATTAGGGAAGGCTAGCGCAATTACCTCTCAAATAGCTTTGGGCAAAATTTTAAAAACAAAACAAAACTGCTTGAGATGAAAATACTATTCAAGAATCTTAACAACAGTTTGACAGATGAGGAGAGAAACAGCTCAATAACAACAAACGTGTATGTTCCTTTTTATTTTTGTGAGTGCAAAATACACGATAGTGTTTTCACTTTTCTTTGTGTAACAACGTAACGAATCGTATATACTAAAGAGTAGAGCGTTTACAACGTGCATTAGGTTAAACCGTCTTCTTTGCTGTCTCTTTCCAGAACTAATAAAATGGTATCCACTTTTTTTTTCTGTTTTCAAGGTGACAGCCACACCCTTCGGACCTGTTTCACCTGTTTTGTAAGTGGAGGAAAAATTGGTAAAATAGTTCGACCTTCAAATCCCAGCGGGAACGCGCATGCATGAAAGAGAATAGTTTATCCTATATAACCTGCTTTCAAACCGAGGGAAAAAAACAAGTGATATTCATATTTTTTATAACAGTTTTAAAAAATATTAATAACGCTCGTGTCCTTGAAGTCACCGGCACCCCGTGCTTACAGCCAAGCTGGAGTTTAATGTCATGTGGTGTAGAAACAACAAATAAATAAAGAAATATATCACATTCGTGACTCATAAAATTTCCTCTGTATGCCGTGTTTCAAAAGCATTTTTATACCATTAATTTCTAGGTCTAACGTGGACAAAATTCACGCAATAGTTTTATTAACTGGATACTTCATATATGTAAAACACCTACGTATTTTACTAAAGTAAATTTTTAAAAATGTTTTAAGATCATATACATTTGGGACTGTGGCCAATACTGGGAGTTTGGGATTACATTAAGATTAGGATAATGTATAAATCTGATTGTTTTAAATTATATGATGTATGGAAAAAAAATGTACCTTTGACCAGATGATTAGGGCGCTAGACTCCCAATTTCAGGGTCGCAGGTTTCAATCCCCCTCACACCAAATATGATTTCCTCTCAGCTGTGTGGACGTAATAATGGAAAATCTAGCTGCCTTCCCTGCCCCCCAATGGCTCAGCGGTATGTCTGCGGACTTACACGCTAAAATTCGGGTTTCGATACCCGCGGTGGGCAGAACACAGATAGCCCATTGTGTAGCTTTATGCTTAATTCAAAACAACAACAGCTGCCTTCCCTCTAGTCTTACACTGCTAAACCAGGGAAGAATAGCGTTGGGGTAGTTATGATAAAATACTTTTAATAAACTTGAACTCTTGTACACTGTTGTAGCATGACTGGACAGGAGGTTAGCAAAAAGTGATAAAACTTAAACGAAAACCGAGAAGAAATTTATTTTTCAAAATAAAATAAAATCGTGAAACAAGAAATAGATAGAACTTTAAGAGAAAAATAAAACAAAAGAAACTACTTAAAGAACAATTGAAATCACAAATAAACATGATTAAAGACAAAATTATTGTAGTAATAGGACACGTACAAATAATCACAATGTCAAGTCTGGAGAAACCGAAAAGGACATCAGCGAAGTAAAAAAAAGACATTTAGAAAAGAAACATTCTTAATGGAAGAAAGTATATGAAAAATGGATATAATCAACCATCCATCTGTCTCCATCATCTATAGACTCCCAGCCTGAAATACTATCTTTGTTAGATATGGAACATAACTCACCTCGCCTACACCTATTTTCACCTACTGTTATTTTGCTGAAGGATCTTTCTGGAACAAAACCATATCCAATTTCAACATTGGCCAATCGAGAAAAAAACAGACTATAATTGTAAGTTATCATGGAATTTATATTTTATTCAACTCAAAATTATTTTAAAAGCAAATGAGTGGAACAATTAACAACAAACTCTTTCTTTAAATGACAATTTAAGGGAATTAGATTGGACAATATTAGTGTCCATCCAGAAGCTGTAAAGGAATGCATCACTAACGAGGATACGAGAATTAGGTTGAATCGGAGTTGTTGAATGTCTTTAAAGGAAGGTCTTCAGTTATTGGTGGAACTAGAATCTATTAAGTTTAACAAAATAATCAACTGAAGACACACAGTTTCGTAAGTATGTAGATATATCGTTGTGCCACTGGGGAGTGAGCCGTCAGAAGTTGAATAAAGTTGCAGAGAGAAATGCCCACTCACTGATTGACTGTACCTTCGATGGCCTAATAGTATTGAAGTGGTTTTCATCATTGGATATTAAGAGTGGATTTTGAAAAATGGAAAGCAAGCAGAGAGAAGCCAGCCTTTACTATAAGAAATGGACTGTGGCATCATTTCACGTTATTGTTTGGATATTGTAATGGTCCTACAATGATAATGTGATCAATAAATGTGCTCTTTTTTGAAGTACCCTGTAATGTTATTGGCACCTGATCTGATGGCATAGTTACAGAAGGGAAGACCTTCCACATTGTATTTGGAGGGATAAAAATGGTCTGGATTGGTTGGGAAACAAGGACTTTAATGTGACTCTCCAGAAGTGCGAATTATTCCAGCTCCAGAAGTTTGAATTATTCAACGTGAGTTTTTTTACGACACATAATCGGCGGGAAAAGTGTTTCTACAGATCTTGCGAACACTCACTGTGTGCATAACAGGCCAACACTGAGGAAACCCACATGGGATAATTTAGTAATCTTCCGGACTGCGTACTTTCTATTTTTGTTTCTAAATACTTTCTCTGGCACAGCTTGTCCTCTACACAAACTAAAAACCTTAGTAAGGTTCTTTACTGCAGACTGTGAACAACAAACTGAAGAAGGATCGACATATTTGACATATTCAACTGAAGAAGACCCATTCATTTTAGATACAGATGTGAGTTACGTTGTAATGTGAGGAGTTTCATTTCAAATGAAAGACAAAAAAATGTATGACTACCTTTTATAACCAGGTCATGAATGACACATTTCGAATCCCGATTTCGCTCCACCAAACATGCTCGCCCTTACAGCCGTGGAGGCCTTATAATGTGACAGTCAATCCCACTATTTGTGGGTAAAAGAGTAGCTCAAAAGTTAGCAGTGGGTGGTGATGACTAGCTGCCTTTCCTCTACTCTTACACTGCTAAATTAGGGACGGCTAGCGCAGATAGCCCTCGAGTAGGTTTGCGCGAAATTAAAAAAACAACAACAAACAATTGAATAACACAGAAAGAAGATGTTGTACTGCATAAAGGGAAATAGTACAGGTTGTTTGAGTCACTTCCATCATTATCTTTATGGACGAATGTTTACCATCTGGACCGATCATGTATCAAGTGACTGATGAATTTTCACAATCCAAAAGGCCAATGACTGACTCCTAAAACTTCAAGGATACAACTTTGACACTGTATATAATCACTGAACAAACCATAGGAGAGCTGATTTTAAAGAAAGTTGATGAGGGTTTTAAAAACTGTGAGGAGAGGAAAGAGCGTTATAGAAAAAGACAGAGTAAAGTTTAGCCTAACATCCATGTAAATGATACGAGTTTAAAACCAACATGCTCAAAATCAGCACAGAAGGTTGCTCTATGTAGCCTGATGTATAAAACGTACTGGGCACAGTGTTATGTTTAACAAAACGGCTTGCTACTCTATGTAGCCCGATGTATAAAACATACTGGGCACAGTGTTATGTTTAACAAAACGGCTTGCTACTCTATGTAGCCTGATGTATAAAACATACTGGGCACAGTGTTATGTTTAACAAAACGGCTTGCTACTCTATGTAGCCTGATGTATAAAACGTACTGGGCACAGTGTTATGTTTAACAAAACGGCTTGCTACTCTATGTAGCCTGATGTATAAAACGTACTGGGCACAGTGTTATGTTTAACAAAACGGCTTGCTACTCTATGTAGCCTGATGTATAAAACGTACTGGGCACAGTGTTATGTTTAACAAAATGGCTTGCTATATTAGAAATTGAAAGATGTCAAACAATGTGTCGATTTTGTTGTTTACCATACAAGACAATGGGCACAATGGGCTATCTTTGCTTTACCCACCACAGACACTGAAGCTTAATTTACATGAACAAAAACTGGACTTCCACTAGGACTATGAATGAGTGTTTGATTATATCTTTATTTATGCAATTTTTAAATGTAACACTGAGAAATTGGAACCTTTAAAAGCCTATTATGTTTTCAACAAACATTACTGTTTTTAATGTGTAAAAACTCTGCAGTTTGTATCAGTTGAACTTTGCACATTGAATCATTTTGATTCGGTAAGTTAGATATGACTAAACACAGTCCGAACATTCTTCTTCTCAGTTCTTCTCAGAAAAGAAATCCTTTCTTAGAAAATGTTCAATTTAATATTTTTTTCCAACGAAATGTTGTTGTTGTTTTGAATTAAGCACAAAGCTACACAATGGGCTATCTGTGCTAGCGTGTAAGTCCGCAGGCATACCGCTGAGCCACTGGGGGGCTCCAACGAAATACTACGATTAGTAACTACTAACACAAATAGCCTCCGTTCCTACTAGTAGGGTTAAATTGTGTGAATAACAAATAAAAACAACAACAAAAGAGTGTGCCTCATTTTCTTCCAATTTGTGACGTGTTTGATGCATGTCAATACACATGCATATATATATATATTTGTTTGGTTTGTTTTGAATTTCGCGCAAAGCTACACGAGGGCTATCTGCGTTAGCCATCCCTAATTTAGTAGTGTAAAACTAGAGGGAAGGTAGCTAGTCATCACCACCTACCGCTAACTCTTGAGCTACTCTTTACCAATGAATAGTGGGATTGACCGTCACGTTATAATGTTCCCACTGTTGAAAAGGCGAGCATGTTTGATGCGACGGAGATTCAAAGAAACCCGCGACCCTCGGATTACGAGTCGAGTGCCTTAACCACCAGGCCATGCCGGGCCAACATTAGAGGAACTAGTTTCGTTTATGTCTCCTCTTCAGTTGTCTTCTGGCAGGAATCCCACTCAATATCATCTCCGTCATCCTGGAACTTCGGATTCTCTTCAGGACACAAGGTATCAAAAAGCTGTTTAGTTAAGTACTGTGGAAGGTGTTTAAATTAAACAGGCTTTACATTAAACAGAATTCGACAACTTTTCTGATGTAGCTACTCATTTGGTTTTCCACTTGATGATTTCATGCATAAATAAAAACGTTTGTCTTCTCATATTTATGTTATATTCTTTTTCATGTTAACACTCTTCTTGACATGCCAACACTTTTTCCTGTTTCACCCACCTAACCTTTCTCACAGGATCATGATTGTTTACTGTTAACGAAACGCCCCCTATATCTTTCTTCTGGTATTAGTTTATTTGAAGTTACGTTATTTTCAGTTATACTTGGATATTTGTCAGTGTAACGAAAATGGTGAAGTGGATTTTGGTTGTGTTTACGTGTTTGATTTTGGTATAATATATTCATGTTTTTGAGTGGTATAATAGTGTTACAGTACTGGTTCTATTAGTGTTACGGTACTGATTATAATAATGTTACAGTACTGGTTATATTAGTGTTACGGTACTGATTATAATAGTGTTACGGTACTGATTATAACAATGTTACATTACTGATTATAACAGTGTTACGGTACTGATTATAACAGTGTTACGGTACTGATTATAACAGTGTTACAGTACTGATTATAACAATGTTACGTTACTGATTATAACAGTGTTACGGTACTGATTATAACAATGTTACATTACTGATTATAATAGTGTTACATTACTGATTATAACAGTGTTAGGTACTGATTATAACAGTGTTACGGTACTGATTATAACAGTGTTACATTACTGATTATAATAGTGTTACCGTACTGATTATAACAATGTTACATTACTGATTATAATAGTGGTGCGGTACTGATTATGACAGTGTTACGGTACTGATTATAATAGTGTTACATTACTGATTATAATAGTGTTACGGTACTGATTATAACAGTGTTACGGTACTGATTATAACAATGTTATATTACTGATTACAATAGTGTTACATTACTGATTATAATAATGTTACGGTACTGATTATAATAGTGTTACGGTACTGATTATAATAGTGTTACATTACTGATTATAATAGTGTTACGGTACTGATTATAACAGTGTTACGGTACTGATTATAACAATGTTATATTACTGATTATAACAGTGTTACGGTACTGATTATAATAGTGGTACGGTACTGATTATAATAGTGTTACATTACTGATTATAATAGTGTTACGGTACTGATTATAATAGTGTTACGGTACTGATTATAACAGTGTTACGGTACTGATTATAACAATGTTATATTACTGATTACAATAGTGTTACACTACTGATTATAATAGTGTTACGGTACTGATTATAACAGTGTTACATTACTGATTATAACAATGTTACATTACTGATTATAATAGTGTTACATTACTGATTATAATAGTGTTATGGTATTGATTATAACAGTGTTACGGTACTGATTATAACAGTGTTACGGTACTGATTATAACAGTGTTACATTACTGATTATAACAATGTTACATTACTGATTATAATAGTGTTACATTACTGATTATAATAGTGTTATGGTATTGATTATAATAGTGTTACGGTACTGATTATAATAGTGTTACGGTACTGATTATAAATCTGCCGATTTAATTTTCAGTTGCTTGTTTTTTTTATTTCGCGCAAAACCACATGAGGGCTATCTGCGTTAGCCGTCCCTAATTTAGCAGTGTAAGACTATAGGGAAGGCAGCAAGTCATCACCACCCATCGTCAACTTTTGGAATACTCTTTTACTAAGGAATAGTGAGATTAACCGTCACATTATAATGCCCCCACAGCTGAAAGGGCGAGCATATTCTGTGCGACGGGGATCCAAATCCGTAACCCTCAGATGACTAGTTAAACGCCTCAACCTACCTGGTTGTGCCGGGCCATTTTGATTTATAAATGTTTCTTTTTAACTTGGTAATTTACGATAAAGAAAGTTAAAGACCTCACTTTTTATATATTATTTGCTCCTCCCCAAAGTTCTTAACAAGTTAACACGTATTTATTTCTAATAAACATTTCCTAAGTTTGAAACAACGAATTATCTTGGTGAATGGTGAATTAGTTACATTGTTTAAAAAATGTTTAGTATTTGCTAAGTGAAATATCTATTTCCTTCATAAACTATGTGTGAAAATACCACTAACTTCATGGTTATGTTTCAACTGAAATACGTATCGCTTACAATTAATGTGGAAATATACATTAATGTTTTCTTACAGCAAAGCCACAGCGGGCTCTCTGTTGAGTCCACCGAGGGTAATCGAACCCCTGATTTTAACGTTGTATATCCGTAGACTTGCCGTTGTACCAGCGGGTGACCTCGTTGAAAATAATATTTTATTTGTTTAACGAAAGACGAACCGGAAAGTTTATAGATAGTGAATTTTTCTAATTAAATATTTGTTTGTTTCTCTTGCTGCTTGCTTTTTAAGAAGCCATTTAAAGCTACGCAACATAAATCTCCCTCTTCCGCTACATGAATCAAAACCAGAACTTAAGCGTTGTAAATATGTAAACCTGTATCTATTCCTCTGAGAAGTACGGACTGCCTGCTGTGTCTACCGAAGAGACTCGAACCCCTAATTTTACTCTTGTAAATCCGCATACTTACCGCCGTTCCAGCCGAGGACTTCATTTTATGACGTGTCTCCTTCCGATTGGTTCTCACTGTGATGTATTTTGTGTATGATCTCCGTTAGTGACAGACACAAATAATTTACTAAAGTATGCAGTGAAATCGTCAAATTACACAAAACACTGGGAAGTGTTGTATACAAGATAAAAAAAAATGGTCACAGGCGTCACCATATAAGTTACAGCCAGTATTTCTACTTTTGAGATAGAGCCAAATGAAAGTTAGAATAAATGAAGTGTTGTTTGGATTGTGTGTTTTTATAGTAAAACCACACCGAGCTACCTGTTGTGTCCACCGAGGGGAATCGAACCCCTGATTTTAACGTTGTATATCCGTAGACTTACCGCTGTACCAGGGGGGGGGCATGTTATTAAGAAGGTGATCTGAGGGAGTTTCAAAAATAAAGACTTGTTGATAATATGAAAAATTTAGAAATAGAAGTTGAAAAACCAAGGAAGAAATACGTGGAATTTTCACCGACAGTGAATGTTTATCATATGTAAAGAGCAGACATTCAGGGCAATAAACAGAACCTACATAAATGAATGACAGAAAGATCCAAAAAATATAAATAATTCAAAAAAGAAAACGTTCAATAATAAAAACACAAAAAAATTATATAAAAATGGCCCTAAATTTGAAGCAGAAAAACGAAACAATATGAAATATTTTACACTTTCTAAGTTCTTTACAATTACCTTTCTAACACTATCTGAAAAATAAAGTGTGATGTACCTTTCTAACACCATCTGAAAAATAAAATGTGATGTACCTTTCTAACACTATCTGAAAAATAAAATGTGATGTACCTTTCTAACACTATCTGAAAAATAAAATGTGATGTACCTTTCTAACACTATCTGAAAAATAAAATGTGATGTACCTTTCTAACACCATCTGAAAAATAAAATGTGATGTACCTTTCTAACACTATCTGAAAAATAAAATGTGATGTACCTTTCTAACACCATCTGAAAAATAAAATGTGATGTACCTTTCTAACACTATCTGAAAAATAAAATGTGATGTACCTTTCTAACACTATCTGAAAAATAAAATGTGATGTACCTTTCTAACACTATCTGAAAAATAAAGTGTGATGTACCTTTCTAACACTATCTGAAAAATAAACTGTGATGTACCTTTCTAACACTATCTGAACAATAAACTGTGGTGTACCTTTCTAACACTATCTGAAAAATAAACTGTGATGTACCTTTCTAACACTATCTGAAAAATAAAGTGTGATGTACCTTTCTAAGACCAACTGAAAAATAAAGTGTGATGTACCTTTCTAAGTTAAGCTTTAAAAGGAAAACATATCTGATATTTTTACAGGTGTTACCCTAGAATTGAAAAGTAAGCCTTCAGAGATAAGCTTTATTTATTTATTGTGAATTTTGCGCAAAGCTACACGACGGCTATCTGCGCTAGCCGTTTTTAATTTAGCAGTGAAAGACTAGAGGGAAGGCAGCTAGTTATTACCACCCACCGCCAACTCTTATGCTACTCTTTTACCAACGAATCGTGGGATTAACCTTCACATATAATAATACCCCCACAGCTGAAAGGGCCAGCATATTTGATGTGACGAGGATTTGAGTCCGCGACCCTCAGAGTACGAGTCGAACGCCTCAACCCACCTGGTCATATAGGGCTATTTCCATTTATAAATGGTTTTGTTAACTTTGTACTTTCCGATATGGATAAAGAAAGTTGAAGACCTCAATTTTTGATATTATTTGCCCCTCACCCATTTCTTGACAAGTTAACACTTATTTATTTCTAATAAACATTTCCTAAGTTTGAAATAACAAATTATCTTGGTGAAGGGTGAATTAGTTACATTGTTTGAGAAATGTTTAGTATTTGCTAAGTGAAATATACGATTCTGTTTCCGAATGTCTTAGCCACCTGGCCATGCCGGGCCGCTCGGATATAAGATGATAAAAAATTTTAAAAAAGTATATTGAATGCTAAAATTAATGTTAAAAGCTCTCATGTTATTTTGAAAAGTAAAAATAAAAGACATTTAGAATTGACTGTAATGTATACTCAATAGCAATCTGAAAGAGAGTGGCTTAGGGCATTAGTAAGTGTGGAATAATTATGTTTAATTGAAATAATTTTGTATTTAAATGTCGTTATAGAAGGATAAACATTTTATAATACACAAAGAGATAAGTACATTAAAATTAATTTTGCTTTCTACAAGCTTAATAAAATCCTATTTGAATAATAAATGCGAAAAAAAATTAAATGGAACTGAAATACAGAACAAATTATTTAATATAAATAAGTTACTATATGAGTATTTATTTGTTTCGAATTTTACACAAAGCTACACTAGGGCTATCTGCGCTAACCGTCCGTAATTTTGCAGTGCAGGACTAGAGAGAAGGTAGCTAGTCATCACCACCCACTGCCAACACTTGGACCACTACTATTTTTACCAACGAATAGTGGGATTGGCTATTACATTATAATTACCCCATGAGTGAAATGGTCAGAATATTTGGTGGTATATGTGAATATTTTATATTTTTTCTGGATTATTGTTTTAAAGTGTATTCAAATAACCAGATATCCTCTGGTGAGTAATATCCGGTCTAAGAATACTGAAATCTGGAGTATTGATCTCCCTAGTGGACAAATGATGACGACTCGTTATGTGGCTTTGTTTATTTTTTAGTTCGAAGGTTAATATCATATCATAAATGTTCAAGTGTTTTCATACATGCTATTTTAATTTACATGTTATTGACGGCGTAAACTGGTTCCACATGAGTAATAATAACATTTACAAAATATACACAGTTAAGCTCCTGCTAAAATGAAAGAATTTTTCGTCTTCATCGGAGATCTTTCTTTCCTTTTCTTTTATTCTCCTTGGATATATCTTTATTACGCATCAACCAGAGGTTAAAGAGCTGAGCTGTGGGTCCACTGTTCGAGCCCTGCACGAATCAAAATTCGTACTTTGAAGTACTCTGGAATTTATAAGATAAAAAGTTAAGTAATATCCTTACATTAGCTTTGCAAGTGCTTTCCAATTTTGTTTGCAAGTGCGTCTTCTACCTGAAGACGAAAGGCGGAAGAGATTCGAAACGTTGTCCTCCACACTCGTGTCTCCACAACAGACAGTTGTCGTCCATTCTACAAAGTTTCATCATGAACACTCTGTCTAAACAGTTTATTAAAGAATGCTCCCTTTAACTGATTTTTTGAGAGGAAAAGTTCACCAATGCGATATCTATGTTATACACACAGCCGGATTCAAAACTTGACTTATAGCATTCTAGTTCCACAAACTTAACACTGAGCCGTCTCAGGCCAGAAGTGTTTCGTTTCATTGCTTTATTATAAAGTGCAGTAAAGTTAGAAGAGTTCATTGATTTCCTTTAAAACAACAATTCAGTACTCTTCTTCCAATTGTGAGCATTTTCTTTCACGATTTTCAGAGAAAGGTGTGTTTGAAAGAACTTGAAGACATTTCATTCATTACTAGAAGGAAAAAGTGTGTCTGACTCAAGATCTTATAAAATATTGTTTTGAAGAGAAACTGTAAGGTGATAGACAAATTGTTTATAAAACCAAATTGTTAAACAACAATTGGAATCACCATTACTCTCCTCGAGGCTCGGCATGACTAGTGGTTAAGGAACTACACTCAAAATATGAGGGTCGCAGATTTGAATATTCTTTATACCAAACACATGCTCGCCTTTACAGCCATTGAGGTGTTATAATGTTACGTTTAATCCCACTATTCGTTAGTAAAGAAGAATCCAAGAGTTAGCGGTTGGTGGTGATGTTGTTGTGGTTGTTTTGAATTAAGCACAAAGCTACACAATAGGCTATCTGTGCTCTGCCCACCACGGGTATCGAAACCTGGATTTTAGCGTTGTAAGTCTGCAGACATAGGGGGGATGATTAGTTGTCTTCCTTCTAGTCTATCATTGCTAGATTAAGAACGGCTAGCGCAAACAGTTCTCGTGTAACTTTGCGCGAAATTCAAAAAACAAGCAAAAGAAATATACTGATAAATTAAAGAAAGCTAGCGTAGATAGCCCTCCAGTATCTTTGCGCGAAATTTAAAACAAACCAAACCAAAACTGTTCTACAGTTCGTGGTACAGATAGTAGTAGAACTAGAAGTCATTATTCAGTAATTAAGGTGAGAAAAGGGATCGGACCCTGAATTTTATTGTATATTAAACGTTTCCTTGAAAGTAAAAACTTGCGTCTGCGACTCTGGTTTCCAATCACGTAACGTTAAACGAAAAAAAAATACAGTTATAGAAATCATATTTCATTACATTTAATTTAAACCAAACTTTAATAGTGAGAGTTTTGTTTTTGTATAAGCACTATAAAGCTCCATTAGATTATGTAGTTTCAAAAACAAATTACTACAAAGAATTACATTAGTTCCTATGTTTTAGTAATTAGATACGTCATGAAAACAATAATGAAATTCATTTCACCTACGAAGTAAGTTAATCGCAATGAAATTGTTTGTTTGGAATTTCGCGCAAAGCTACTCGAGGGCTATCTGCCCTAGCCGTCCTTAATTTAACAGTGTGAGGCTAGAGGTAGTCATCACCACCCACTTCTTATGCTACTCTTTCACCAACGAATAGTAGAATTAACTGTAAGATTATAACGCCGCAAAGCCTAAAAGGGCGAGGATGTTTGGTACGATCGGGATTCAAACCCGCGACGCTCGGATTATGAGTCGAACATCTTAACACGCTGGGTCTCGTAATAACATTCTATCAAAACTAACATTCAGTGGCTGGTATTATATTAATAAAAATTGTCTAGTTTTTTCTATATAAAGAAACGTTTATAAAAATTTTAATACCCATACCAGCTGTCTTTAAATTAGATTTTTGCTTAAAGTTTCATCATGTGATTTTATAAAAAGCAGCTCAGGTCGTTTGTGCACGCGTGTTACATGCTGCCATCTGGCGTTAACATTTTAATAACAGTTTAAATACCCATACCAGCTGTCTATAAAATACATTTTTACTTAAAGTGGGTTTCTGGTCATCAAGAATTTTTAAAGGAATCTTCTCTTTGCTAAATGAACATATTTCAAATTGTACATACATGAATTAATTAGCTACAACATTTCCATCAGTTCTAAATTTTAAAAAATATATCGTTTTAAAAAGGTTCAGTGAATTTACATTTGTTTATTTCATTCTCTTCAACAAACAACTAAGGATTCAACGAGAGTTTAATTCCGACCTTTATAATTACAATCCATCAAGACAATTGACAATCCATCAAAACAATTTACAAACCATCAAGACAATTGACAATCCATCAAAACAATTGACAAATCATCAAAACTATTGACAATCCATCAAGACAACTGGCAAACCATCAAGACAATTGACAAACTATCAAGACAATTGACAAACCATCAAGACAATTGACAAACCATTAAGACAATTGACAAACCATTAAGACAATTGACAATCCATCAAGACAATTGACAAACCATCAAGACAATTGACAAACCATCAAAACAATTGACAAAGCATCAAGACAATTGACAAACCATCAAGACAATTGACAATCCATCAAGACAATTGACACTCCATCAAGACAATTGACAATCCATCAAGACAACTGACAATCCATCAAGACAATTGAGGAGGGATATTTAATTTTCATACGTTGTTGAAATCAGATACAGTTGACTGTTTAGAATGAACAATAAAATCTGTTTAAATGAATCGTGGAAATGTTTATTCCAATTGAAATTGTTTTACAAAAAATTGAAAATATTTCGATAATTATGACAACAAAATATGAATTTTAATTAACCAGTTCTAGAATAATGGGGTATATTAATTACAAAATTATAAAAAATTGTAATATAGAAAAAACTAAAGTAATTTTAATCATTTTTGGGACGTAATTGTTTTCCTTTACATAATTCATTCATATATATATATGCAGGATGTTTGGACCATAGAGAAACAAGATATTATATTCCTGAAGTTAAACAAACACATTTCTAATGTCACTTATACGCATTTAAGGAAAGAAGATAACTTGATGATACAGTGCACTAAGAATTGAAATATGCCAGCCTGTTAATGGCATGCAGTATGAATAATAAATAAAGAAAGAATAATTTGTGTATTATTCCCTATGGACCAGGTTTTTGGGACACTGTGTAATAAAAGATATTCTAAATTCTAAGACCTGCAGGAAATCTGCAGGTTATTACATGTTAATACAAAGAATTGTTTATTTTTGTTTTATTGTGTTTTTTTTTAATTTCGCGCAAAGCCACGAGGGTTATCTGCACTAGCCGTTCCTAATTTAGCAGGGTAAGGCTCGAGGAAAGGCAGCTAGTCATCACCATTCACCGCCAATTCTTGGGTTACTCTTTTACCAACGAATATTGGGATTGACCATCACATTATAACGCCCCCGTAGATGAAGGAGAGAGTTTGGTGTGACGGGGATTCGAACCCGCGACCCTCTACAAAGAATTCAAAATACTTTCAACAAAATATTAATGATATTATTAAAATATTAAAACTTACCGCAACACTGGTTGTTTGTAGACATAAACAACTTTTATATTTACTTAGAACATCAAAAACAATAATAATACATAAACATTTAATAAGTACAGTAAATACAACTCAGATGGTGTGGTACTTTCTCAAGAAAATCATCAGTTTAGGTAAACAAAGTTAAGAGATACGAGTACCTTCGTTTCATTTTATTATATATATTCGATTCTGTTACGTGAAATCCAATTTGGAATCATCCCACTTCGGTTTATTTTAACAGTTTCGGTGTTGACGTTTCACTTATTACGAACCAGAAATTGTTTGAGGGAAGAACTGGTTAACATGTCACTTCTCTGTACCCTCTGATCTTTTGGTTATCCATCTGTTTATTACTCTAATGTTGTATTAGTCATTTGTTGTGATTTTAATCCAGGTTTATCCTTTAAGTTATGTTGACAATCATAATGATTCGTAATCTAATTATAACAACATTTATACCTGTACTTAATTTTATAGTTAAAATATTAAAGAACCCCTGATGTATGTTTTTGTAATACATTGTGAACGTATGTAGTGTTAATGTATCCAGTTTTATTTGATTGGAAAATATATATACAGATCGAGAACAAATTTACACGCTAATTTATAACACATCGTTAGAAAAATATTTTGATTTACTGTAAATTTAAGTACATCAACCATAATTTTTGTTTAGCACAACTATTATTTTAAGACGTATGGATTAGTCCTAACAAAAATAAAATTTATTCCAGAAAATGACGTCAATTCACAACCTTTCTTTATTATTTTTTTCATTTATATTTATTATTGATTTAAACAGGTAGGTGGTGTGCGAGTTCAAAGCTGTTTGGAAATTTTGTGTTACTATATATAATAAGTTTGTTTGTTTGTTTTGACTTAAGCACAAAGCTACACAATAAGCTATCTGTGCTCTGCCCACCACGGGTATCGAAACCCGGATTTTAGCGTGTAAGTCCGCAGACATACCGCTGAACCATTGGGGGGCATATATAATAAAAATTTCAAATAAATAATGCACGTTCAAAAATAAATGGTTTCTTTATGATAAATATAAATATTTTTTAGTTTCATCACAAACTCATTAAAGTTACATATTACACTTCTCCTTTATTCAATTACATCAAATAGTTGCAACATTATTATTTAACAGTTAATATTAATTTATTGCAGTGTATATTTAGTTAAGTAGACAAAAATATGACACAATTTGTAACATTTTTTTTAAAAAAAAGGACATTGTTTCGGTAAACTGTAAGGCACAGTTTTTCCATATTTTATACGTATTAATATATTCTACATTGAATAAACAAGTTTTAAAAGCCATATCTAATTTATTTGGCCTGGCCTGCGCAAGCAGGTAAAGGCGTTCAAATTGTAATCTAAGAGTCGCAGGTTCGAATCTCCGTCGTGCTAAAAATATTCATCAATTTAGCCTTGGGGCGTTATAATTTTACGGTCAATCTCACTATTCGTTGGTAAAAGAGTAGACCAAGAGCTGGCGGTGGGTGGTGATGACTAGCTATCTTTTCTCTAGTCTTACACTGCTAAGTTTGAGAAGGCTAGCGCAGATAGTCCATGTGTAGATTTGCGCGAAATTAAAAAAAAAAAAATAATCTAATTTATTTTTTCTAATATAGATTATGTTTCGAAATATTTTTCTGGCATATCGCGAATAATTTAGTTATTTGTAAAAGACACGTTTCTTTGAAAGGAAAGGAACGTACATCACAAACTAATTTGTAATATTATTATTTTAGCCTTTTAATAGAAAGGTTTTCTTGCTTTAGAAATCGAAATAAATAGCAAATATCTACTCAGTAAATTGAAATAAATAGATTCACGTTTTAAAAAATAACTTTTGTTACTGATTTTAATTAAACTTTTAAATACTAGGTAGCAGCACATTCTAGGCTTACATGATCACCAAAGATGGAACTTCGAAACGCCCAAACTGCTTTCTTGCTCGATAATTTTTAACTTAAGTTTTTCAGCTCAAAATGTTGCAAACATTAAATATATCTTTATCATTTACCATTTGTTGTTGTATAAGTTTGTTTTATTCACGATTTAATTGTGAAACAGTGATCGCAGTATGATTGTTTATAAGAAGGGTGAAAAGCCTACAACTTATCTTTCTAGTATATTTTTGTAATATCTGAAATTCAAGGCAGGAAATAATTTTTCATATTTTTATAACAATAGCAGAGGAACATTAACGAAAGTCCAAAATGATTAACAATTGGTTGAAATATTATATGCCATAGACGACATTGATATTGTGAGTATACGTCTTAAGAAAAAACATATTGCACTAGTATAACTAAAATAGAAAGCTATCTGTTGTTAGACAGAAGATGTTTGTTGTGTTGTTGTAGAAATTACTGTCTTTTAGCCCGAAGCCACACATTGGAGAATTTGAACTTTGTCGACTGTAATAAATCCCATCTCGGATTTTAGTATTGTAACTCTCCAAACTTACTCCCAACCACTAAACACAGCTATATCTAGTCAAATGGTGTTTACTTCGAGGAATCGAACCCACTGAAACACTGGATGACTTCTATGTTTTAGTAGAATTGTACATAAGGCTATCATATTTATAATTCAAAATTCATTTCAGCTCACACTCATAAATATTCTCGTTACACCAAACATACTCGTCCTTTTAGCCATGGGGCGTTATAATGTACAGTTCATCCCACTATTCATTGTTAAAAGAGTAGCCCACTGGTTGGCGGTGGATGGTGATGAATAGTTATCCTCTCTTTAGTGTTAAACTACTAAATTAGGGACGCAGATAACTCTCGTATAGGTTTGCGAAACATTTAAAACAAACAAAGCTTTTCTAAAATAGATTATTTATTGGTGATTAAAAACGAACATCTATATTTTTCACGTAGTAAAAAGTTTTTCTTGTAATTACCATATCAAAATAATGTAAACCTAGTATTTATATCCTGATTTCACAATGTGTAACAACTTGAGATGGAACGAACCAAATCCCAAACTGTACAGTATCAATAATATGGTGATTTTACTCTTTTTTTCAACAATAATAAAACTGAACTCGATACCAATCGAAGGTATAATTTATTTAGAAATACTAGAGACCACATTTATTCAGAAAAATAGCACTTTCTTATGACGCCGTTCACTGTTTTAATTTTATCATACTTTTTTTGTCTGCGTTTGGAATGACCTTTCAGAGTATATGTCTATACTTTTGTTCTTCTGCGAATTTCTCAGAAACTTCAGTACACCAACGTTTGGACATTCAAATACTAAGATGTTTATTTTGTTTGTTTGTTTCAGGTATTTCGCATAAAGCTACTCGAGGGGTATTTGTGCTAGCCGTCCCTAATTTAGCAGTGTAAGACTAGAGGGAAGGCAGCTAGTTATCACCACCCACCGCCAACTCTTTTACCAATGAATAGTGGGATTGACCGTCACATTATAACGCCCCCACAGCTGAAATGGCGAACATGTTTGGCGCGACGGGGATGCGAACCCGCGACTCTCAGACTACGAGTCGCACGCCTTAACACGCTTGGCCATGCCGGGCCAAAACGAAGCTTCCACAAAATGTAGTAACTCTTAACTGATTGCAATTCTTCTATATCCTTGTAATTTTTAACACAAAATACCAATGTCCAGAAATTGGCAGGCTTAGTTCCATTTCGAGCACTTTCTTTTGTCGATTATACACATTTCTATCACTTACAAAATAATGTTTTCAATAAAACTTTGTAAGTTTAACTTTATAATTGGCTTGGCATGGCCGAGCGCGTAAGTCGTGTGACTCGTAATCCGAAGGTCGCGGGTTCGCGCCCGCGTCGCGCTAAACATGCTCGCCCTCCCAGCCATGGGGGTGTATAATGTGACGGTCAATCCCACTATTCGTTGGTAAAAGAGTAGCCGAAGAGTTGGCGGTGGGTGGTGATGACTAGCTGCCTTCCCTCTAGTCTTACACTGCAAAATTAGGGACGGCTAGCACAGATAGCCCTCGAGTAGCTTTGTGCGAAATTCAAAAACAAACAAACTTCATAATTTTTGAGCGCTAATAGCAGATAAAATGCTGCCATCTATTGGTAAGTTACTCAACTACACATAACAGATATACTTATTTTTCCTTTTGGTTCTCTTGTCATTCGCTCATTGGTTACTACCTAACGTTTATTAGAAAAGCCTTTTCTTCAAGTATCAACACTATAATTTTTGTAAATTATCAGTTAAAAAACCTGAATAATTTGTATTTTTTTGCACTAGATAAATTCATACTTTGTTAAAATTCGTTCAGTACGTAATCCAGAGAGTGGTGTTAAATGCCGACGTGAAAACCTGTCGTGACGACACTAATTTACATAGAGTATTGAACTCCTTTGTAAAGCTCCATGTTTCTCCAAAAACCTCTCAGTTTTTGATGTAAAATGGTGAGTTATTGTGTTTGAAAGGTCTGTACAACTTACGTTTTGTGTCATTACCGTAAGGGTTTTGTCAAACTCCTATAAGCATCTAAGGAAGTCAATTTTGAAAGTTTGTCTTAAGCGTAAAGGGTACAGCTTGTTTTATGGTCCCCTGAACTAACGGATACCACTCGGTTATGAGATTATTTATCATTATAAAACATATCACTATCTTAGTAATTTAATTCACTGAGATCGTTTAATGAGTTGGGTAAATGAATGGTAACGCTAAAATATGCATGCGTGTTACTTAGAGTATAATTTGGATGGGAAGAACCTTAACGGTGTCATAAAAGAAAAGGATCTTGATGTACTGGTTGGTCAGTTTCCTAAGCCATCCAAGCAGTGTGCTGTTGTTAGTGTATCTACAGAAATACTAAACAAGTCCAAAGATAAGCCATCCAAGCAGTGTGCTGTTGTTAGTGTATCTACAGAAATACTAAACAAGTCCAAAGATAAGCCATCCAAGCAGTGTCCTGTTGTTAGAGTATCTACAGAAATACTAAACAAGTCCAAAGATAAGCCATCCAAGCAGTGTGCTGTTGTTAGAGTATCTACAGAAATACTAAACAAGTCCAAAGAAGGTACAATTTCATTGTATACGTCACTGGTAAGGCCATATTTGGAATATTGTGTTCAGTCTTGGAATCCTTACCTTAGAAAAGACAATGAACTGTTGGAAATAGTTCAGAGAAGAATTACTATAATGGTACCTGAAATCTGATGATTGTTGTACCAGAATATATCAAGATCCTCAAACTTGTTTATGTCGTACCAGAATATATCAAGATCCTCAAACTTGTTTGTCATACCAGAATACATCAAGATCCTCAAACTTGTTTGTCATACCAGAATATATCAAGATCCTCAAACTTGTTTATGTCGTACCAGAATATATTAAGATCCTCAAACTTGTTTATGTCATACCAGAATATATCAAGATCCTCAAACTTGTTTATGTCATACCAGAATATATCAAGATCCTCAAACTTGTTTATGTCGTACCAGAATATATTAAGATCCTTAAACTTGTTTATGTCGTACCAGAATATATTAAGATCCTTAAACTTGTTTAGTTTAGAAAGTAAAAACGTTAGATGGAAATCTGACCGATGTGTAAGATCGTAAAAATAATTGAAAGTGTTGACGCATCAACATTTATAAGACATACATACGGATTTAAGTTAGGTAGAAGTTGTTTTCAGCTAAGAGTATTTTTCAAATAGTTTGATTGATATGAGATGCTTTCGGTTGTTGTAGAGTGAGTAACTTTGAGTGAATTTTAAAATTTTTTTAAAGGTATATGAATGCTACAGATGGCGTTTTTCAGCAATCTTACTTTGGCTTAGAAGATAGAGCAGCCGGGATGGATCAACTGGTTCCATATTGTCCATGAACGATATATTAACAAATAATGTTTTCCATCATTTGGAACTGAACTCCATAGTCCGGCAAGCTAACCACTGAAGACCTGAGAAACCCTGGTATATAGGACGCCTTATTCACTATCTGTAGGTCACTAATTACAATTCCACCACCAAACATGTTCGCTCTTTCAATTGTAGAGGCCCTATAACGTACAATCCATCCCACTTTTCGTTGGTAAAAAAAATTAGCACAGTATTTACGGTAAGTTTCCTTTCAGCACACCAATACTAAATTAAGGGTAGATAATCTTCGAGTAGGTTTAGGGAGAAATTAAAAGAAAAACAAGCTAACTACTGATATGTAGTCAATCTAAGGAGAAAAGGATAGCTAATATTTGTGAATAGAGGTTTTATAAGGAAAGAAACACTTCAAAATATTTCGGAAGTATGGAAAAAGCACACACCAAACAACAAGAGACATGGGGGTAAGATTAACGTATTTCAAGGCATTCCGAAGTTTCGATACTTTAAAACAGCCAACTATAGTTTCAAACATTGTACAGTGCAGTGAAACCCAAATAAAGTTTCCTTAAACAGAAATTAAATTCCAACAAAATGTGAACTTCTGAAATAGCAATTGGCTAGAGCTATGTAGAGCACGTGATTGGTAAGAACTTGGTTAACCAATCACAAATTAGCTTCTTTAAAGAAAGTACAATCAGGAAAGATCTTTAATAATAACGGTTTAAATGAGGTGGAAAACCATTTCTTGACCAAAACTATAACCTTTGTTAAAGAATTTCATAATTTCCGGCTACTACTTGAACTTGTGAAGTTTATTCAGCTTTGAAAATTAAATTTAATTTTGTTAAAGTTTACCTCAGTTTAGTTTAAATTTCGCGCAAAGCTATCCGAGGGCTGGCTATTTGCGCTAGCCGTCCTCAGAGAGAAGCCAGATAGTCATCACTACCCACCACCAAATATTTCGGATACTCTTTTACCAACGAATAGTGGGATTGACCGTAACATTATAATGCCCTCACAGCTAATATGTTTGAGGTGACGGGTATTCGAACCCGTGACCTTCTGGTTATGCCAGGCCATCAACATAAGAATGGATTGAACATTAATACTTAGAACAAATATTTTTAAAGTATTACTACAAAAAAGAAATGATTGGAAATTGCCCTATCAGTTTTAAGCACCCAATCAGGACAAGTAGCAGAAAATTAAGTTATAACCAAAAAACATTAAATTTGCCATGGAATCTTAACAACAAGTTCTACAGAATCTCTTAGATACAGTCATCAAAAACAAGGAGAAGACATTTTATCGCAAATCTGTTCTTCTCGATTTGCTTTTAAATCGAGACAGTTTTGTTGCGATTACATTTAAACAAGACTTAAAGTGCCAACCTATAAAAACATACGCATTTTGTTTAGCGGAGTGATACACAATGAAAACGGTTTGCACTCTGTCCATCACAAGGAACTTTAAGCTTTGAAAGCTGAGAAATTTACTACCGCCCATACGGCGGACTAACTTGTAAGGCTTATCAATCAAGCCTGATTGGGAATAATTTAAATGGGAAGTAGATAATATTGAAGGCTTAAGAAAAGCCACATGGTTTGTGTTCCATACTAACAGCTCTATAGTATGGAACAAAACGTCAGGACGACATTACGTCGTCCGATAAACATTGCGTTCCTTACTTTTGAATAATTAATACCTTATAAATGTCATGGTTAAATGACTATTCGGCCCGGGCCCGGTGGTTAGTGCGTAATCTAAGGGTCGCGGGTTCGAATCCCCGTCACACCAAACATGCTTGCTCTTTTAGCCGTGGGGCCGTTGTAATTGATCTCAAATCCCTCTATTCGTTGGTAAAGGAATATTTCAAAAGTTGAAGGTGACGACTAGCTGTGTTCTCTCTTGTTTTACACTTCTACACCATGGACGACACAGATAGCCTTTGTGTAGCTTTGCGCGAAATTTAAAAACAAACGAACGAACAAACTATTCGATCTGACGAAAGAAGCCCAAGATTCAACACCAGGTGGTGCTGACTGACTGTCTTCTCTCTAATCCAAAAATAGGGGAGGAAAGTAAACAAATCTCGTGTAGTTTGCACGAATTTGTTGGTTACTTGATTTAGTGTTTTATGGCACAAACAGCTAGGCTATCTGCGCTAAATATCCGGTAAAGAGATAAAAGAAAATTTAGTAAAATTCAAAAAAGGAAATTAACGTAAAACAAAACAAAGTCTAAAAAGCATATAAATAGAATAAAGCCAGTTTACACCTACAATGTTAAGAGAAAAACTACAGTAATTCAAGTTGTAAAGGACTTTCTGTAGCGTAACTGTGATTATCATAACTCACCAGGAAGATGAACAGGTAAGTATAAAAATCACCATCAGTCACCTGAAGTTGGCCTTTACAGTCCTGGTTCCGAGTTACTTAATGAAATAGCCAGTTTTAAATTTCAAATCCAACTATATTAACTGTGATTCTTAAAAGTGAACCACATTAAAAATGTATAATGTATAAATCAGAAACTTAAATAAAAAGATTAATGTCCTTTATAAATCTAAAAACATTTCCAAGGTGGACAGTGTCACCATCATCAATAACAGTTTATAATGTTATGAAGAAACATTTGAACAGAACATGTTGAAAATGGTGCCGTCATTGAGAGTCTCAACGATTGCAAGACAGTGAATTGTGGCTTCTTGTGATCTGAGTGTCACACAGGCTACATATTGGTGCTCCAATCTCAAATTTAAAAACGATGAGTTAAAAACTGTGACAAATGTGTAGTCTAATAAGAACAACTTCCTCTTTCCCTTCCTTACGAAAGCAAGCCGGCCAAAGCCCAATAATAGGTTTTACTTGGAAAAGCTTGTTTTCGCGTTGCTCATTCCAAGTCGACTGCCAGCTGGCACAGAGCCAAGTCTGGAATACAGGACCATAGTACGTGTATGGAATAGGCACAGTGGTGACAGAACAGATATACTTAGCTGCAGTGTCGGCGAGCTTGTTCCTGCGAATAACAACGTAGCCCGTATCCAGAAAACCTGGATATAAATAGGTGTTAAAGAGAAATGGGCCAGTTGGTTTTGAATATAAGCGAGAACAGGATGTAAACCAACATGAAGCGATTCCAGGGCCATCAGAGAATTGATTGATTGATTGATTTAGTGTTTTATGGCACAAAGCAAGGAGGCTATCTGCGCCAAACAACCGGTAAAAATGTAGTAAAAGACATAAATGGAAATGAAGGTAAAACAAAAAAGTATAAAACCAATGTTGACACCTAGTCTACAAGGTTAAGATAGAAGGCAGAGTGTAAAAAGTTGTAAGGTATTTACTCTATCAAAAAGGTATAATCATAACCTGCCAGGAAGACTAACAGGCAGGCACAAGACCCACCGTCAGTCACCTGAAGTTGGTCTTTCCAGTCCTGGTTCTGGGTTATGTGTCACAGCGACCAGTATCAAAATGTAAAATAATAGAAGTATTATAAAACACACAGTAAAATCACAACAATGAGTAGCCAAATGTTCAGTAAAAAGAGAAAAGTCACATAAATGGTGTAAAATTTGTAATAGTAAATGAAGGTAATAACAAACCGGCAATTAAAACAGAAAATGGTGTAAACACCAATGGTGACATTCAGTCTTCAAAGTTATAAACTATTTACTCATAGCATAATAATAATGATCATAACCCGCCAGGAAGACTAACGAATAAGTTCAAGAACCACCATCAGTCATCTGAAGTTGGCCTTTCCAGTCCTGGTTCCGGGTTATGTGTCATAGAAGCTATTATCAAAATGTAATGGAATAAAAGTTTTAAAAGACACTCAGCAAAATTGTAATAAAGAGTAGCCAAATGTCCAGTAAAAAGATAAAAGTCGAGTAAATGGTACAAAATGTGTAAAGGTAATTGAAGATAAAAGCAAAATGGCAATTAAAACAGGAAATGGTGCAAAAACCAATGACGACATCCAGTCAACAAAGTTGTAAAGGACAACCTGTAGCAGAATGGGAATGATCATAACCCGCCAGGAAGACTAACAGGTAGTATATAAACCACTGTCAGACACCTGAAGTTGGTCTTTCCATCCTGGTTCCGGGTTATGAGTCAATATAGCCAGTATAAAAAGGTTGGAAAAGTGTGAAATGATATGCAGCGAAAGTATAATAGTAACTCGCCAGGAAGACTAATGAGTAGTTCAAACAGAAGCGTTAGTCACCTGAAGTTGGCCTTTCCAGTCCTGGTGTCGAGTTAGTTAATGTTCTGGCCATTGTTTAATGTCACATTGAATGAGAGAGAATAAAACTGTGAAAAAGGACCCACAATTAAAAAGGTGTAATAAATAAATATACCACACTTAAATGAGATTAAAAAGATTAACGGCCATTAAAAAATTAAAAACGTTATTAAGGTGGACAGAGTCACCATCACCAATAACTCTGTCCAATTTTAAAGACTGACCCTGGGAAAAAATACGTTTAAAGTATTGCAGTCGTTGAGAATTGTAACGATGGCAAGAAAGTAAAACGTGGCTGATAGTGATTTGAGTGTTACACAAACTACACATTGGTGCATCAGTTCCAGATAAAAGAAAATGATGAGTTAAAAAACTGTGACCAATGCGTAGCCTAGTGAGAACAACTTCTTCCCTCCGAACTTTACGGAAGCTAGATGGCCAAACTCCAATTTTGGGTTTGATTTAAAAAAGTTTATTGTCGTGCTGTTCACTCCAAGTGGACTGCCAACTGGCACGGCGCCGAGCCTTGAAGACAACACCATAGCCCATGTACGGAATAGGCATAGGGGTGATGGTGCTGAGGCAGACATATTTAGCTGCCATGTCTGCAAGCTCGTTCCCATGAATACCAACACGGCCTGGTATCCAGAAAAACTGGATTGAAGTAGGTGCTAATGAGAAATGGGCCAGTCGGTTTCGAATATCTGCAAGAATAGGATGTGAGCTAATGTGAAGTGATTCCAAGGCAAGTATAGAACTAAGTGAGTCAGTATAAATAGTGCAGTTGGAGTACTGCTCAGCTGCAATATGATCAAGGGCAAGAGATATGGCATACAGTTCAGCAGTGAACACAGAAGCTGTAGAGGGGATTCTGCGTGCAACTACTGACCCATAGCAAACCATAGCAGAGCCCACTGAATTACCTGATTTGGAACCATCTGTATGAATGGGAACTGAATGATTGTTTGAAAGATACTCATTGAATAAAAGACGATACTTCCAATCTGGAGTATCTGCCTTTTTTAGGTGACTGAAAGAAAAGTAACATTTGGGGGCTATAATAAGCCATGGTGGGATGGGCCAACCTGTGTAATCTGCAATGTTATCCAAGGACAGACCCAATTCATCCAATTGTGCCCGGATGCGAAGGCCAAACGGAGCAATGACAGATCGTCTGTTCTGAAAAAGTACTGCCCACCGAGGAAGGAAAACACATTTCCAGGTGGGATGCTTTGGTAAGGAACGAAGTTTCGAAGGATATTGTAAAGATAGTTGCAAACGGCGAAGGTGTAGAGGAGGTTCATGAGATTCAATGTATATGCTTTGAACTGGAGCTTTCCGTACCTCTCCAGTCGAAGTCCTTGGTGATGAATGGGGTCCAGTATCTTTAAGGCCGAGGGTCTGGCAGAGCCATAGACCATTGATCCATAGTCAAGTTTCGATCTAATAAGTGCACGATATATCTTTAACATTGAACGGCGATCTGCCCCCCAACTGGTAGAAGAGAGGACACGGAGGATGTTCAGTGCCCTTGTGAATTTGACCCGAAGCTGCTTTAAGTGTGGTATAAATGTCAGTTTACCATCAAAGATAAGCCCCAAGAACTTTGTCTTTGGGACCACTGGCAGCAAAACTTCACCAATATGAAGTTCAGGATCAGGGTGAATACCTCGTCGACGGCAAAAGTGCATGCATACAGTTTTGGAAAGAGAGAAATTAAAGCCATTCGCAAGAGTCCACTTCCGTACACGATTGAGGGCAGTTTGTAGTTGCCGCTCAACACATCTCATGTTCGACGACTGACATGAGATGTGAAAGTCGTCAACATATAGCCCATTCGTAACGGTGAGAGGGAGTTGTTCAGTGATGGCATTTATCTTTATACTGAAGAGTGTGACACTCAATATACAGCCTTGAGGGACTCCAAGTTTCTGTACAAAAGAACGTGAAAGTGCCGAACCTACACGAACTTGGAATCTCCTGTCCATTAAATTTTTTTTAAATAAACATGGGTAGATGGCCACGTAACCCATATGTATGGAGGTCTCGCAAAACGCCATACCTCCATGTTGTGTCGTAAGCCTTCTCTATATCAAAGAATATCGATACAAGGTGTTGGCGGTTGAGAGAGACCTCTCTGATAGATGTTTCAAGACGAATTAGGTGGTCTATGGTGGAGTGCTGTCGACGGAACCCACACTGGTTGGGCGAGAGGAGGTTGTTTGATTCAAGGAACCAAACAAGACGAGCATTAACCATCCTTTCTAAGGTTTTACAGAGACAGCTCGTCAGAGCAATTGGACGATAGTTTAAAGGAATCTTCGGATCTTTCCCTGGCTTAGAGAAAGGTAAAATAATAGCCTGACGCCAGGCATCAGGAAAAACATTCTCTTGCCAAATCCGGTTGAAGATAATCAGAAGAACATCAAGAGAAGCAGGAGATAGATGGTGCAGCATGTCATAATGAATATCATCAGGTCCAACAGATGTACTGGCAGACCGATGAAGGGCCACTTTTAGTTCCACCAGGGTAAAGAGACTATTATAGTCAAAGAAACAGTCAGTTTGAAAGGAAAGAGCTGATCGCTCTGCCCGAGTCTTGATGGCCAGGAAGGTGGAGGAACAAGCAGAAGTGCTAGATACCCGGAAAAAGCTTTCACCTAGAGTGTTAGCGATGTTTCGGACATCAGTCACCTCCTGACCATCAGAGAGTAAGATTGAGAGGGGAACAGAATTGTAGTGCCCATTAACCTTTCGAATCTTGTCCCATATGATCTTGGAACTGGTGGTAGAAGATATGACAGTTGTGAACTTAATCCAAGATTCCTTCTGACTTTGACGTCTTACCCACCTAGCATGTGCTCGGGCCCGTTGGAAAGCAACTCGATTTGAAAGTGTGGGAAATCTACGAAAAGTATCCCAGGCCCGTTTTTGAGCCTTCCGTTCTAAGTTGCAAGCAGCATTCCACCATGGACGAGGATATCGTGGGAAACGTGTCGAGGTTTTAGGAATACAGTGAGCAGCTGCATGTATAATACAATCAGTTACCGCTGCAACACAGTCGTCTATTGATGGCTGATCTACGATGGCAGGATCAAGTTCTGCGAGAGCAGTGAAAGTGGACCAGTCTGCCTGATCCAGCTTCCACCGGGGCACGCGGGTAAGGTGGCATCGACCACGGCCAGTCTCTCTCAAAAGGATCGGAAAATGATCACTGCCTAGTGGATTACTGTCAACCCTCCATGAAAAATGGGAGAATAATGAAGGGGAGCAAACTGAGAGATCAATGGCGGTGAAGGACTGACTTGGTGCATGAAAGTAAGTGAAAGAACCAGTATTGAAAAGAGAAAGATTGTGATCAGAGAGCATCTGCTCTACAGATCGACCCCTCCCATCAATAACAGCACTTCCCCAGAGGGGATGGTGTCCATTAAAATCCCCCAGGATTAGAAATGGAGATGGCAACTGTTCAACGAGAGCATCAAGGTCTGATTCATCATATGTCTCTCCAGGGGACAGGTACAGAGAACAAACAGTGATGGTACGACCCAAGGAAATACGGATGGCTACTGCCTCCAAGGGTGTGTTGAGTGACAAAGAGAGGGTGGGCACATGTTGATCAACCAACAATGCCACCCCTCCATGTACTCGACCATCACACAACTTGTCATTTCTGTACAGAGAAAACTGCCGAATGGAGACTGTATCAGCAGATTTGAGAAATGTTTCTTGTAAAGAAAGACAAACAGGCTGGTAGGAAGCAATCAGTGTTTTGATATCATCCAGATTAGAACGTAAACCTGGACAGTTCCATTGTATCAAGGTGGCCATTTTTAAGGACGGGCAGGTGAAGTGGTTGGAGAACCCTTCGGTTTACGACCTCGTCTTTTTTCTTTACTGTCTTTCTTCGGAGGAGGTCTATCAACCTCCATGGATCCTGCTCTGGGTCGAGTGGGCAGGTTTTTGTTATTGGAAGAGGAATCAAGTGACTGAGGACGCGGACGAATAATTGTTTTGTTTATTGTGGTGGGAAAAAATGATGTATCAGAAGAAATGCCTGTATTTGAAACTGAAGGACATGGATCTTGAGGTTTGTTGGAAGATATGGGAGGAACAGAGATGGGTGTGGAAGTCAATTCATCTACTGTTTTAACCACGGAGGTCAAAAGGCTTTTCATTTGATTTGAAAACGATTCTCTTGGAGGCACAGAGAGATCTGTCTGCACTTCCACTGTAGTTGTGGAATGGAGTGCAGCAGCATATGTCCAAGATGGGATTGTGGACAGCAATTTCCGAGTCTCAGGATAACTAATGTTATGTGTCGTTTTCAAACGCTGCACCTCTTTTTCCTCCAACCATTTTGGACAAGAATGAAAGTAAGAGGGGTGAGAACCATTGCAGTTGACGCAATGTGATTTTATGTCACAATCATAGGCATCGTGGTCCTTGCCTCCACAACGAGCACATGTCAGGGAACCACGACAAGATGTCTTTGAGTGGCCGAATCTCTGACATTGAAAACATCGAAGAGGGTTTGGAATGTATGGCCGAACCCTGCAAATGAGATAACCTGCTTTGATGGTGGCGGGTGCACGTGATGAAGTGAATGTTAAAACGAGGGTATTTGTTGGCAGTGTAACTCCATCTTTGCGAGTGGAGATGCGCCTCACTGCAGAAACTCCTTGAGAGGAGAGACCAGCGAGAATCTCCGATTCAGGAACATTCTTCAAATCCCTTTCAACAATAACTCCTCGTGAAGTATTCAAAGTAGCATGGGGTGTAACCTCAATAGGTATATCGCCAATTGCCTTTGATTTTAAGAGGAGTTCACTGTGTTGGGATGTGGATGTTTCAACCAATATGTCACCAGATCGAAGCTTCTTTACTGACTTTAGAGAGCCAGCAAGTCCCTCTAGCCCCTTTTGAATAAAAAAGGGGACATTTGCCCTAAAGGTTTTTCTGAAAGAGAATGCAATATCAGAAAATGAGGTACGTGTGTTACTGATGTTGGAGATTGCTGTTCTGAGTATCCAAGACGTGGTCGCTTACCCATTGACTGTTTTTTTACAATTTTATTTAAATTTTTTGTAGGATCCATAGGAAAGAGAAAAGTTTCGGTACTCACTGACCCCAAACACCATGGAGCCCTACAAGGGGACGCACTACAAAGTCATGCAAGGACAATGCAGCAACGACAGGGTTTCGTGAGCACTATACCCAAACACCAGCATCAGGCACAATGTCCACAACACCCGTTGAGAACTTCCAACACTGGTACTTGGTTGGCTCTAGCCCAGGTGGACCAGCCGATTGACCCAAGGGGCCACCCAAGGACCGCCCGTCTACAGGAATTCGAGGCCAAAGTGGTGTGTTAGGGTTGGACCCCTCAACCACCAGGATCCTCTCCTCCCCTTCATGGGTCGCCACGCACGGCAAACACGTGTGTGGATGTTTAGATCCCAGAGAAGGTAACCAGACAGAACAGAACCTTCCCTGGGAGGTCCCCTCACCACGTACTGGAATCCACTCCGAGGGGCCATCAGAAAACTAAGCGAGTCAGTATAAATAGTGCAGTTTGAGTACTGCTTAACTTCTATGTGATCCAGGGCAAGAAAAATGGCCTACAGTTCAGCAGTGAACACAGAAGCTGTAGAGGGGATTCTATATACTTCAATATACTTCATGTTCGACGACTGACATGAGATGTGAAAGACGTCGATATAGAGCCCGTTTGCAACAGTGAGAGGGATTTGTTCAGTGATGGTATTAATCTTTACATTGAAAAGTTTGACACTGAGAACACAGCCCTGAGGAAACTCCAAGGTCCTGCAGAAAAGAATGGGAAAGTATTGAATCTGTACGAACTTGGGATCTTTGTCCATTAAAAAATTAATAAAAATGGGCAAATGGTCACGTAACCCATATATGTGGAGGTCTCGCAAAATTTCATACCTCCATGTTGTATCATAAGCCTTTTCAATGTCAAAAAATATTGATACAAGATGTCGTTTGAGAAAGGCTTCTCTGATTGACGATTCAAGTTCAATCAGGTGGTCTATAGTGGGGTGCTGACGTCGGAATCCTCATCAGGTGGGCGAGAAAACGTTGTTTGATTCGAGGAACCAAACAAGACGAGTATAAACCATCCTATCCATGGTCTTGCAGACACAGCTCGTAAAAGCAATTGGACGGTAGTTTGAAGTAATCTTGGGTTCCATCCCAGGCTTAGACAAAAGGTAGGACAATAGTCTGGACCAAGGCATCAGGAAAAACATTATCCTGCCAAATCTGGTTAAAAACAATCAAAAGAATAGCAAGAAAAGCAGGAAATAGATGGCGCAGTATCTCATATTGTATATCATCAGGTCCAACTGATGTACTGCCAGACTGATGAAGGGCCAGTTTGAGTTCCACCAGTGTAAAGGGATGATTATAGTCATAGAGACAATCAGCTTGTAAGGACAGATGTGTTTGTTCTGCCCAAGTCTTGATGGCCAAAGAGGTGGAAGAAGAAGCAGAAGTGTTAGATTCCCATCAAAATCTTCCATCTGGTGATGTTCTGAGTATCAGCCACTTCCTGGCCATCACAGAGCAAGTTCGAGAGGGGGACAGAATTATATTGCCCAATAACCTTTTGAATCTTGACATATGATATTGGAACTGGTGGTAGAAGACAAGCAGGTTGTGAACTTAAACCAAAATAACTTCTAACTTTTACATCTTACCGAACAAGAATGTGCACGAGCCCGCTGGAAAGCAAGATGGTTCAAGAGTGTGAAATGTCTATGGAAAGTATCCCAGGCTCGTTTTTAAGCCTACCTTGCTATGTGGCAGGCAGGATTCCACCATTGACGAGAATAT
Organism: Carcinoscorpius rotundicauda; assembly: GCA_011833715.1. Lineage (NCBI taxonomy): Eukaryota > Metazoa > Arthropoda > Merostomata > Xiphosura > Limulidae > Carcinoscorpius > Carcinoscorpius rotundicauda. The sequence goes on along the minus strand of CM022402.1, from coordinate 69,691,434 downwards.
AGTGGAAAATGTGACGAGATTTTAGGAATACACTGAGCAGCTGCTTCTGTAATACAGTCAGTTACTGCTGCTACACAGTCGTCTATTGATGGCTGACTAATGACAGCAGGATCAATTTTATATGCAAAAACGGCTCGTTTGGGTTGAAAAAATATTTTACATAGAAGAGCGAAGAACGTTTCGACCTTCTTTGGTCATCGTCTGGTTCACAAAGAAAGAGGTAACTGACCGGAAGCTGACCACATGTTTGGAAGGGGTTGTGTAACTGAGTGTCACAATGTAGAGGGCGGGGTTAGATGTTTGAATATATAATTTTATCTATAATATTAATATCGGAATAATGGCGTTCCTTTATATTGGTTTATTTTTGGTTTAAGTTGTTGTATAAGTAAGGCTTCTTTAATTTTTCGTTTGTTTAAGTTTGTTTATTTAGTATTTTAGTGTTTTCTATGGTTATGTTGTGTTCATTTGACTTGCAGTGTTCGAAAACGTGTGAAGGTGACTTATGCTCTTTGAATCTGGTTTCCATTTTTCTACTTGTTTCTGCAATATAGAAGTCGTGGCAGTTATCACATTGTATTTTATAAATAATGTTGGTGTGGTGTTTGTCAGTGTAGTTCTTACATAGTATAGACCCCAGTTTTGTGCCTGGTTTTTGAATAAATTTAGTATTAACTGGAATGTTATATTTTGTTAAAATTCTTAACAAGTGGGTTCTTCGACATCACTGATAGCAGGATCACGTTCTGCGAGAACAGTGAAAGTGGGCTAGTCTGCCTGATCCAGCTTCCACTGGGGCATTGCCACGAGGGTTATTATCAATCATCCATGAAAGATGGGAGAATAATGAAGTGGAGCAAATTGAGAGATCAATAGCAGTAAAGAACTGACTAGATGCATGGAAATAAGTAGAAGAACCATTATTGAAAAGAGAAAGGTTGTGATCAGAGAGCATACACTCTACAGATCGACCCCTATTATCAATATCAGCACTTCTCCAGAGGGAATAGTGTTCATTAAAGTCCCCTAGGACAAAAAAGGGAGAGTTCAGTGAGAGCATCAAGATCTGACTGATCGTATGTGTCTACAGGTAACAGGAAAAGAAAACAAACAGTGATGGTGCAACCCAACAAAACACAGACGGCTATGGCCTCCAAGGGTGTGTCGAGTGGCAAAGACAGGGTGGGTACATGCTGATTAACCAACAATGCCACTCCTCGATGCACTCGTCCATCATACAGCCTGTCATTTCTGTACAAAGAAAATCGCCAAAAGGTGAATGTATCGGCAAATTCCAGTAATGCTTCTTGTAAGAAAAGACAAACAGGATGGAAAGAAGTAATCAGTTTTTGGATGTCATCCAGATTAGAACGTAAACCTCGACAGTTCCATTGTATCAGGGTGGCCATTTTTATTTACGTGGGCGAATTTGGTAGAGAACCCCTCTGTGTACGACCACGTCTTTCATTCTTTACTGTCCTTATTCGATGGGGGTTTATCGACCTTTATGGATTCTGCCCTGAGATGATTGGGTAGGTCTTTCATGTTGGAAGAGGATTCCAGCGACTGAAAACGTGAACCAATGACTGTTTTAATCAGTGATGTCGAGAAAACCCACTTGTAGAGAAATATATATGTAAAAACGGCTCGTTTGGTTAGAGAAAATATTTTACGTTGGGAGTGAACAACGTTTAGACCTTCGGTCATCGTAAGGTTAAAAAAGTTGGTACATATAAATGAATGATTGTTTTGTATCTTGGGGTGCGAGAAAAAAAATGGACCTGAAGAAATGCCTGTACCCAGAACCAAATAACGTGAATCTTGGAGTTTGTTGGAATGTATGGGAGAAACAGATGGATGTTAAAACTTTATTCATTAATTTTTTAACCATAGAGATCCAAAGATTTGGTTTAGAACGATTCTTTGGAAGCACAGAGAGATCCGTGTACACTTCCAATGCAGTTGTTGAACGAAGTAAAGCAGCACATGTCCGAGATGAAGTGGTGGACAGCAACTTTCGAGCCTTAGGATAAGTAATGTTATAAATCGTTTTCAAAGAACGTCAAAGAACCACGAAATAACGTCTTCGAGTGACCAGACCGCTGACACTGGAAACATCGGAGAGAGTTTGGAATGTATGGCCCTACTCTGCACTTAAGATAACCTTCCTTGATGGTGGCAGGCGGACGTGGTGAGGTAAATGTGAGAATGAGGACACTGGTCGGCATCATAATTCCGTCTTTACGAGTAGAGATGCGTTTCACTGCAGAAACTCCTTGGTAAAGAAACTAGTGAGAATCTCTGACTCGGAAATGTTCTTCAAATTCCTCTCAACAATAACTTCTCGTGATGAATTCAAAATAGCATGAAGTGTAACCTCAATAGGCATATCCACAACTGCCTTTGAATTCAAGAGGAGTTCACTGTGTTAGGATGTGGATGTTTCAACCAAGACGTCACTAGAACGAAGTTTTTTACTGACTTTGGAGAGCCAGCAAGTCCTCTCTTCTGAATAGAAAAGAAAAATTGCCCTAAAGGTTTGTCTGAAAGTGAATACAATATAAGAAATTGAGGTAGAAAAGGTGGTACAGACGGTGAGAATTGCTGCTCAGAATCTTCAAGACGTGGTCGTTTACCTATAGACTGTTTCTTCTCTATTTTATTAACATTTTTAATTGGAGTATCCAAAAAAGGGAAATTTGGGTGCTCACTGACTCCATCCACCATGGAACTATTGAAGGGGACGCACTACAATGTTAAACAAGGACAGTGCAACAACGCCGTGGTTTTGTGAACACTATAACCAAATACCAGCATCAGATACAACGGTGACAACACCCGTTGAAAATCCAACACAGGTACTTGGTTGACCACAGCCCGAGTGGACCAGCCGATTAACCTAAGGGGTCTACAGGAATTCAAGGGCAAAGTGGTGTGTTACAGTTGGATCCCTCAACCACCAGGATCCTCTCCTCCCCATCACGGGTCGCTACGCACGGGAAACACATAGGTGGATGTGTAGTTCCCAAAGGAGGTAAACTGAAAGAACAGAACCTTCGCTGGAAGGTCCCCTTACCACATACAGGAATCCACAAAGAGCAGTTTGCACGACATCTAGATAATCGATAGACGATCAATCGATCATCAGACCTTGGTATAGGGGCGAAAGACTAATTGAACCATCTAGTAGCTGGTTCCCTCCGAAGTTTATTGGGAGAGTCCAGAGCTAGTCACCGAGCGAGTCAGACATGCTAATATTTCTGCAAAGATGTTATTCGGAACGAAACGTTCATCCTCGCCAGTCAGGCGGGTAGTGCCACCGGTAATCATCGACGGCCTACCGCCGAACCTCACGCTGATAGCCCAAGCCAAGCCAGAGGCAACCATCGAACCGTCCAGGACCCAAATATTACACCGGGGTGGAATCCTCATTCAACCAGCCACTAATGTAGACAAAATTTACCTGTGCCAACCATGGAACACTGAATTCAAAGTAAGCTGTTCCCCAACGAAAAGTCTAGACATTCTTTATTCTGTATTCCTGAGGGGCGTCGACCCATCTATTCAACCTGAAGAAATCAGACAAACCATAGAATCCCAAATACAAGCCAAGGTTTATGCAGTTCATCGAATTTTTTCCAAGAACAGTAACCATCCCACGCACTTCATGAAGATGGTGACAACGTCAAAGTACAGTGCTGACTGTATGTTACGTGACGGCTGTTATTATCATGTATTTCATTTTAGAGCCGAACGCCCACATCGTCAACCACGCAGCAACGTTTCAAACAAAGCTTCCAGATATCACAAACAATCAACTGAAATCTTCCAACATGAAACTACTAATATTCCGCCGAGTCCAGATACAAATAGACGAAATATGAAGAGAGATTCAGACAACTCTACCCAGATGACGAAAACTCCCACTGTAAGCATCACGCCAAGTTCCAGCAGATCAAGTAAGAAAAAGGACAGTGCATGCCAGACCTCAATCCCAGTTCCCCAGAACTCAACAACCTGCCAGACCCAAACCATTACCATGACAACCATCAACACGACAGTACAAACTGAAAAGCAAACCACCTCCATGCAGAAATCTCAAACCAAAACCTCGAGAAGAAACAAAGCATCACAGACCAGCGAAGAACAGCCAGTAGTTCCACCACCGAGACCACGTTTTTCAGTCGCACCAATGGGTTTCAAGTGTATAAACACGTTCAAGACGAAGTTACCACCTGACATACAACACTGAAGCTAAACATTTCCCTGTATACCACCAACAGAGTCCATCAATTTTTATTTTATTTTATTTTTAACTTTTTTATTTTCTATTCCCAGCTACTTCCGGGCACGGCCTGGGTAGATCATTCGGCGCCCAGACCGTGAAAGTGGGTTTTCTCGTTCCCCCCCCCAGTAAAATCTCTGGCATCTGACCTGCAGGTCCCAGCCGTATCTGAAAAGGGGCGTTTACCGAGTCACCTGGAATCACCGCGCCCTCACTTTCGCTGCTCTCGTCCAGTCTTCCCGTCCTTCCTCACACTCACAAATACCCCACTCCAGTTTCGAAATATTAAAAACAAAATAAAAATTCCACGGGCATTTCAAAAATTTATCACGTAAGGGGACGAATAGGAACTACAACGCTCCTGAACACCCCAGTTGAGGAAGAGAACTCTTCTGATTTCTCTCTCGCTAAACTGAACCCCTGCCACGTTAGTTTAGTTTAGTTTAGTATCTAGATAAAAAACACGATAATACTTTCAAAGGTTAATCTCTCAAAGCCTCTAAATCTTTAAAAATCAATACGTCTAAAAAGTATAAAAATCAGATTAAGTTGAATTTCTTCACATTCCTCTTCATTGGTCGCTCCCTCGGTGGGGACTGTGGCAAGTATTTACAACACAAAAATCAGGGGTTCCATTCCCCTCGGGGGACACAGCAGATAACATGTATGGCTGTTCTATTAAAACAAACAAATAAACGTACGCATAATTAGGTCGTTTATTGCTGTTCCAAATCAGAGATGTGTAATTTAGGTACATCTTTTGTTGTCCATGAAGCTTTCGTTCGATGTTAAAACTCACCAGTTATACTGAGCGAAAAGAGACAAAGACTATTAATCACCAATTATATATTCCGTATATTACTTTAAAATTTAAAAGCCGAAATGGGATTTGAAACCAACAGTTCGAACAGTTTTATAAAATTACTGTTTTATACACTTCTGAAATGGAAAAATTCAAATAAAATTCAGGATTGTGTAAAAATAGCACTTCAGCTCTATTTTTGTCTCTCACACAGTCGCTTCTAAGACGTTCTTTGTTCTCTAATAAAATTAAACTTTGGGACTAAACTTTTTTCTGTTATTTAAGTTCTAGTAAGAAAACTGACCAGCCATTAGAAGGCTTTGATAAGGAAAAGTATTCAAGGGTAGTAAAATTTGAAGATACGGAAAGGAAGGCCCAATGAAAAAGATCCATTTAACTATTATTTATGTAAATAGTGTAACATTTTAAAAGTTAAGGTTTAACAGGGGAAATACACAGGGTAAATATGTATATACACTGCTGGCAAAAATCTTAAGACCAATGAATATAAAGAAAAAATATGAATTTTGCTTTGTTAGACTCAACCACTTATTTGAGTAGAGCTTCAAAAGATGAAAATAAGAAAATAAAAAATAAAAATACACATTTTTTTAACATTTAATAGGGAAACTAGGAATGCTATGAAATTAGCCGAAATACTAGCTGGTTAAATGTTTAAGACGAAAGTGAAACGAAGTGTTAATCGGTATACACGTAACGAAATTTAGTCATTTATGTTCAAAGCGTTAGCGTTGTAAACATCTCCTGTGTTACATTAGGTAAAATCATGGCAAATTCTAAAATAAATGACAGAGTTTAAACATGGGAGAATCGTCGAGCTGCAAAAGCAAGGTATCTCTCAACGTGCCATTGATGTTGAATTTTTTTTAAAGTCCCTAAGGGGTACGAAACGAGAATTTCAAGTAGTCGACCCAAGAAAATTTCGCTGACGTTGAGCAGGAAGATTCGACGGGTTGTCCGACAAGACACCAGCCGATCTTCAAACCACATTAAGATCCTAACGAACTCAGGATTCACCTCAAGAACAATAAGACGGCATCTACAAGAGAAAGGCTTTAAAGACCGTAAACATCTTTAAAGCCCACGCCTCCTTCCACACCTAGAAACAACTCAGTTAAACTTTGTTGAGAAACACCAAACATGGGACATAGAAAAGTAGAAGAAAGTTTTGTTCTCTGATGAGAAAAAAATTAGCCTGGATGGTCCTGATGGCTTCCAACGTTACTGCCACGATACATATATCCCACTGGATACATTTTCCACACGACACAGTGGAGGAGGGATACATTATGATTTGGGCGCTTTATCCTTCCATGGAGCAATGGAGTTTCAGGTTATACAGGGTCGTCAAACAGCAACTGGCTATACTGGCATGTTAAACAGAGCGACCTTATTGAGTGAAGACACTCGCTTGTGTTGAAATAACTGATCCTTTAGCAGAACAACGCTGCAATCAACAATGCTCACACGACAAAGGACTTTTTCATGGCGAATTACGTGATTCTTATGGATCATCCAGCGTGTTTGCAAGGGAAGTCTATAGAAATGGGCGTCAATTCCAAACAGTGCATCATCTTCATGAAGCCATCTTCACCACTTGAATAACATTCCAGTCAGCCTTCTGCAAACGCTTATATCATCCATGCCAATGCGAATTTTTTAAGTTTTTCGCAATGACGGCCTTGCAACTAACCACTGAGACCTCTCGTTGGGTATTTCCTACCCTGTTTAGGACTTCTTTTTGGTCTTAAACATCTGATCAGTTAGTATTTAGGTTAATTTCATAATGTCCACATTTTCCCAATTAAATGTTAAACACGTTTTTATTTTTATATTTTCTTATTGTCATCTTTTGAAGCTCTACTCAAATAAGTGGTTGAGTCTAATAATGCAAAATGCATATTGTTTTTCTTTATGTTCCTTCGCCTTAAGATTCTGGCCAGCGCTGTATTTTGCCCTTTACGGGTTTACGTGGATTAAAAAATTAAAGTAGCTAAAAAACTTAGTCAGGAAAGCATATCCAATATGATCTGCATACACAAAGAAAGATCAGGGATTACTTTATTTTAAAGACAAACATGATCTACCAATACGAGTACTCTAAATACAAAAGTTCATGTATTAAATGTATACTGGAATACCAAAGCGAACACAGTTATAACGTAATATACAATTACATTAAAAAACGTGATGAGTAGTTGGTTATCGGTTGATTTAGTGTTTTATGGCACAAAGCAACTAGGCTATTTGCGCCAAACATCCAGTAAAAAGGTAAAATTAAATGTTGTGAAATTCATTAAAGGAAATGAAGGTAAAACAAAACATCATTGAAAAACATAAATAGAATAAAACCAATGTTGACACCTAGTCTACAATGTTAAGAGAGAAACCACAGCAAGAGAAGTAGGACTTCCTGTAGCAGAATGGTGATGATCATAACCTGCCAGGAAGACTAAAAGGTGTAATAAAACCACCGTTAGTCACCTGAATTTGGCCTTTCCAGTCCTGGTTCCGGGTTATGTGTCATTATGACCAGTACTAAAAGGTAAAGTAATAAAAGTGTAATAACAACTCGCCAGGACGACAAACAGGTAGTTAAAACGGATAGTTCAAATAGCAGCGTTAGTCACCTAAAGTTGACCTTTCCAGTCCTGGTGTCGAGTTATTTAATGTTCTGGCCATTTTACAATGTCAAACTGAACAAGAGAGATTGAGACCGAAAAGGGAACCACAATTAAAAGGTGTAATAATAAATAAACATTTAAATGAGGTTAAAAAGATTAATGGCCATTAAAAAACTAAAAACTTTATCAAGGTGGACAGTGTCACCATCACCAATAACACTGTTCAATGTCACAGACAAACCCTGGGACAGAACAGGTTTAAATTAGTGCCGTCGTTGAGAGTCGTAACAATGCCAAGAAAGTGTTTTTGTTTTGGAATTTCGCAAAAAGTTGTGCTATCCGTCCCTAATTTAGCAGCGAAAGACTAGAGGAAAGGCAGCTAGTCATCACTACCCACCTCAAACTCTTGGGCTACTCTTTTACCAACGAATAGTTGGATTGGCTGTCACATTATAACGCCCTTACAGCTGAAAGGGCGAGCATGTTTGGCGCGACTAGGATGCGAACCCGCAACCCTCAGATTAAGAGTCGCACGCCTTCACACACTTGGCCATGCCAGGCCACCAAGAAAGTAAAATGTGGCTTACAGTGATTTGAGTGTTACACAAACTACACACTGGTGCATCAGTTCGAGATGAAAGAAAACGATGAGTTAAAACTGTAACCAATAGTCAGACTAGTTAAAACTTCCTCCTTCCGTTCCTTATGAAAGCAAGAGAGCCAAAGTCCAATAGAGGGTTTTATTTGGAAAAACTTATTTTCGCGTTACTCACTTCAAGTCTACTGCCAGCTGGCACAGAGCCGAGCCTTGAATACAGGACCACAGTCCATGTACGGAACAGGCACTGCAATGATAGTGCCAGAACAAATAGATTAAGTTGCCATGTCTGCGAGCTCGTTCCCGTTAATACCAACGTGGCCTGGTATCCAGAAAAACTGGATAAAAAAAGATGTTAAAGAAAAATGGGCCAGTCGGTTTTGAATATCAGTGAAAACAAGGAGTGAACCAACGTGGAGCGATTCCAGAGCCAGTAGAGAAAAAATCGAGTCAGTAGAAACAGTGCAAATGGAGTACTGCTTAGGTTCAATACGATCCAGAGCAAAAGAAATGGTGTACAGTTTAGCAGTGAATACAGAAGCTGTAGAGGGGATTCTGTGTGCAACCACTGAGCAGCAACAAACCATGGCTGAGCCCACAGAGTCACCTGATTTGGAACCATCTATATAAATTGGAATGGAAAGATTGTTCGAAAGATGTCCAGTAAATAAAAGACGATACTTATAATCGGGAGTATCTGTTCTTCTCAGATGACTCAGAGAAAGGTCACATTTGGGGTGCATAATAAGCCATGATGGGATGGGCTGACCAGTAGATACTGCAATGTTATCCAAAGAGAGACCCAATTCATCCAACTGCTCCTGGACGCAAAGGCCAAAAGGAGGAATGACAGATCGTATGTTATGAAGAAGTATGGCCCACTAAGGAAGGAAAACAGAACCCCAGGTGGGATGCTGTGGTAAGGAACAAAGTTTCGAAGAATATAGTAAAGACAGTTGCACACGGCGGAGGTGCAAAAAATGTTGATAAGACTACGTATAAGCTCTAAACTAGGGAGGTGGAAAAAGCCTCAGTGCAGAGCCGAAGTCCTTAATGATGAATGGGGTCCAGCATTTTTAAGGCCAATGGACTGGTAATGCCATAGTCGAGTTTTGATCGAATAAAAGTACAATATATCTTTAACATGGAACATCGATCTGCACCTCAAGTGGTGGAAGATTGGACAGGGAGAATGTACATTTGACCCGTTGTTTCTTGATGTGTGACTTAAAGGTCAGCTTACGATCAATGATAACCCCCAGCACAACATCAGGATCAGGGTGAATACCCCGTTGACGGCAAAAGTGCATACAAACGGTTTTAAAGAGAGATATTAAAGCCGTTTTCTGTAGTCCACTTCAGTACACGATCAAGAGCAGTCTGTAACTGCCACTCAATACATCTCACGTTCAACAACTGACACGAGATGTCAAAGTTGTTGACACAGAGCCCGTTTGCAACTGTGAGAGGGAGTTGTTTGGTGTTAGCATTAATCTTTATACTGAAAAGTGTGATCCTCAAAACACAACCCTGAGGAACTCCAAGTTCCTGTAGGAAATAACGGAAAAGTGTCGAACCCACACAATCTTAGAATCTCCTGTGCATTAAATTTTTTTCAATAAAAATGGGTAAATGGCCACGTAACCCATATATATGGAGGTCTCGCAAAATTCCATACCTCCACGTTGTATCATGAGCCTTCTCAATGTCAAAGAATATTGACACAAGATGTTATCGTTTGAGAAAGGCTCCCCTGATTGACGTTTCAAGTCAAACCAGGTTGTCCATGGTAGAGTGCTGTCATCGGAACCGAAAGGAAGTTGATTCGAAGAACCAAGCAAGACGAGCATTAACCATCCTCTCTAAGGTCTTACAGAGACAGCTCGTCAAAGCAGTTGGACGGTAATTTGAAGGAATCTTGGGATCTTTCCCAGACTTAGAGAGAGGTAAGATAATAGCTTGGTGCCAGGCATTAGGAAAAACATTCTCCTGCCATATCCGGTTAAAAACAATTAGTAGAATATCAAGGAAAGCAACAGTTAGATGGCGCAGCATGTCCTAGTGTACATCATCAGGTCCAACAGATGTGCCCCCAGTGGCACAGCGGTGCGTCTGCGGACTTACACGCTAAAATCCGGGTTTCGATACCCGTGGTGGGCAGAGCACAGATAGCCCATTGTGTAGCTTCGTGCTTAATTCTAAACAACCAACCAACAGATGTACTGCCAGACCGATGAAGGGCCAGTTTCAGTTCCACCAGTGTAAAGGGACTATTGTAGTCAGAGAGACAATCAGTTCGAAAGAAAAGAGGTGATCAATGAGCCCGAGTCTTAATGACCAAGAAGGTGGAGGAACAAGCAGAAAAGCTAGATAGCCGGCAAATGCTTTCACCTAGAGTATCGGCGATACTCTGGATATCAGCTATTTCTTGGCCATCAGAGGGTAAGATCGAAAAGGGGACAGAAATGTAGTTCCTACTAACCTTTCAAACCCTCTTCCATATGAATTTAAAACTGGTGGTAGAAGATATGCCAGTTGTGAACTTAATCCAAGATCCCTTCTGACGTCTTACCCTCTTAGCATGAGCACGGCCCGCTGGAAAGTGATGCAGTTTCAAAGTGTGGGATATTTACGGAAAGTATCCGAGGCCCGTTTTTGAGCCTTCTCTGAAGAATCTCTGACTCGGGGGATGTTCTTCAAATTCCTCTCAACAATAACTCCTCGTGATGAATTCAAAATAGCATGAAGTGTAACCTCAATAGGCATATCCACAACTGCCTTTGAATTCAAGAGGAGCTCACTGTGTTGGGATGTGGATGTTTCAACCAAGATGTCTCCAGATCTAAGCTTCTTTACTGACTTTAGAGAGCAAGCAAGTACCTCTAGTCCTTTATGAAAAAAGGGCAACATTTGCCCTAAAGGTTTGTCTGAAAAAGAAAATGAGGTACAACAGGTGTTACAGATGTTGAAGAATGCTGATCAGAGTCGTCAAGACGTGGTCGTTTACCTGTTGACTGTTATTTCACTATTTTATTTAAATTTTTATTGGAAGGATCTACAGGAAAACAAGAAAATTTCGGTGCCCTCTGACCTCACCTACCATGGAGCCCTACAAGGGGACGCACTACAATGTCAAGCAAGGACAGTTCATTAACATCAGGGTTTCGTGAGCACTATACCCAAACACCAGCATCAAATACAATGTCCACAACACCCGTTTAGAACTTCCAACACTGGTACTTGGTTGACTCTAGCCCAAGTGGACCAGCCGATTGACCCAAGGGGTCTACAGGAATTCAAGGCCAAAATGGTGTGTTTGGGCTGGACCCCTCAACCACAAGGATTCTCTCCACCCTTTCACGGTTCGCTACGCACGGCAAACACGTGGGTGTATGTTAAGCTCCCAGAGGAGGTAAACTGAAAGAACAGACCCTTCCCTGGGAGGTCCCCTCACGACGTACAGGAATCCACATCGAGAGGAAAATGTGATGAACCAATGGGGATAAAAAAAGTAAAAATTGATAGATCAACAAAGACTAAACTAATCCTATGGGTGAAAGGTAGAAGGTGTTTCTAGACTATTTCTGCTACTGTAAATGTTACAAGGTGTTTCTAGACTATTTCTTCTACTATAAATGTTACAAGGTGTTTCTAGGCTATTGCTGCTACTGTAAATGTTACAAGGTGTTTCTAGACTATTTCTTCTACTATAAATGTTACAAGGTGTTTCTAGGCTATTGCTGCTACTGTAAATGTTACCAGGTGTTTCTAGACTATTTCTTTTACTATAAATGTTACAAGGTGTTTCTAGGCTATTGCTGCTACTGTAAATGTTACAAGGTGTTTCTAGACTATTACTGCTACTGTAAATGTTACAAGGTGTTTATAGGCAATTGCTGCTACTATAAATGTTACAAGGTGTTTATAGACTGTTGCTGCTACTGTAAATGTTACAAGGTGTTTCTAGACTATTACTGCTGCTGTAAATGTTACAAGGTGTTTCTAGACTATTTCTTCTACTATAAATGTTACAAGGTGTTTCTAGGCTACTGCTGCTACTGTAAATGTTACCAGGTGTTTCTAGACTATTTCTTCTACTATAAATGTTACAAGGTGTTTCTAGACTATTGCTGCTGCTGTAAATGTTACAAGGTGTTTCTAGACTATTTCTTCTACTATAAATGTTACAAGGTGTTTCTAGGCTATTGCTGCTACTGTAAATGTTACAAGGTGTTTCTAGGCTATTGCTGCTACTGTAAATGTTACAAGGTGTTTCTAGACTATTACTGCTACTGTAAATGTTACAAGGTGTTTATAGGCAATTGCTGCTACTATAAATGTTACAAGGTGTTTATAGACTGTTGCTGCTACTGTAAATGTTACAAGGTGTTTCTAGACTATTATTGCTGCTGTAAATGTTACAAGGTGTTTCTAGACTATTTCTTCTACTATAAATGTTACAAGGTGTTTCTAGGCTACTGCTGCTACTGTAAATGTTACCAGGTGTTTCTAGACTATTTCTTCTACTATAAATGTTACAAGGTGTTTCTAGACTATTGCTGCTGCTGTAAATGTTACAAAGTGTTTCTAGACTATTTCTTCTACTATAAATGTTACAAGGTGTTTCTAGGCTATTGCTGCTACTGTAAATGTTACAAGGTGTTTCTAGACTATTGCTGCTGCTGTAAATGTTACATGGTGTTTCTAAACTATTTCTTCTACTATAAATGTTACAAGGTGTTTCTAGGCTATTGCTGCTACTGTAAATGTTACAAGGTGTTTCTAGACTGTTGCCGCTACTATAAATGTTACAAGGTGTTTCTAGACTATTTCTTCTACTATAAATGTTACAAGGTGTTTCTAGACTATTTCTTCTACTATAAATGTTACAAGGTGTTTCTAGACTGTTGCCGCTACTATAAATGTTACAAGGTGTTTCTAGACTATTGCTGCTACTATAAATGTTACAAGGTGTTTCTAGGCTACTGCTGCTACTGTAAATGTTACCAGGTGTTTCTAGACTATTTCTTCTACTATAAATGTTACAAGGTGTTTCTAGACTATTGCTGCTGCTGTAAATGTTACAAGGTGTTTCTAGACTATTGCTGCTACTGTAAATGTTACAAGGTGTTTCTAGACTATTGCCGCTACTGTAAATGTTACAAGGTGTTTCTGAACATCATGCCACTAGATGACGAATCCAAGGTACTTAGTTTTGAACCACTCCATCTCACGTGTTTTTCTAAGACGAATCCAAGGTACTGGATGACAGCTGTAGGCTCCAAACCTGTTCTCTCGGCCTTTTGAGAGCTGAAACACTCGTTAGAAAATTTCATAATACCGGAATTCTACACATTCCAGCTTCAGTGTTTAAAGCAAATCATAAATAAATACGTTAGTACTAACTACATAACTAAAATACATTGCTGAAACAACGGTAATTTAAACAAAACTGAAACACACAGAAAGTAAATTATTAACAATACATAATGCTGTAGATATTTTAACTGGTCCAATTTGAATAAAGACTAAACAACAACATAACAACTACGGGACTCAATCAAATCTGACACTTCAATTTCTAATCCTACTTTATCATACTTTTATAAACGTAAAATAGAACCACAAGTCATACTTTAATGTCAATCGCCTACTCTAATTCTTGAGAATTAGGTCTAACTTATTCAACAGCAATAACCAATAAATGTATTTAAACATTTCTTTTTATCTATAGCTCCCTCTCATGGATCGTCTCACTAACGAAATGTTCATGATGTATAAACTTCTCTAAGTTTACATGTTACTTGGTGAAATCCTTCAAAAAACGTACACAGTATCTTGCGTAACTGAAATTAGAATGTGTTTTAGAGATGCAGAAAGACCACTAATAAATTGTACTGCACGAGATGTCTGGATAGAAGTTCACCAGAGCACCTGATGAAGTACAAATAACTGGTGGAAAAATGGCCAATTCCAGCTATACGGCCCGGCATGGCCAGGTGGATTAAGGCGTTAGACTCGTAATCTGAGGGTGCGGGTTCGAATCCCCGTCGTGCCAAACATACTCGCCCTTTCAGTCGTGGGTGCGTTATAATGTGACTGTCAATTCCACTATTCGTTGGTGAAAGAGTAGCCCAAGAGTTGGCGGTGGATGGTGATGACTAGCTGTCTTCCCTCTAGTCTTACACTGCTAAATTAGGGACGGCAAGCGCAGATAGCCCTTGGGTAGCTTTGCGTGAAATTGAAATTCAAAATAAGGAAACAATACGTCTCTTTCTATAGAAATTTGATTAAATATAAAAATAATCCTTTTGTTCTTGTACAATGTTTAAAATATATTAGAATTAGCATTAAATACCTGCGCGATTTAGACTGTCTTCATGATCAACAGATACACAACAGAGAAAAATAGTGAAACATCGAACCTGACACTTCCAGATCCTGATAAAGAGATACACCCAATGTACTGGCAAAGATCCTGCATAATCCCATTTACTTTTACAGACCAGAAAAGAAATCCCGTTAGGACAGTCATTTGTGGTACTCAAGCACGTGTATTACATTTTGTTTTGTTAGCTTATTAGTGGGGTTTTGCTTTGGTTTGTGTTGCATTTTTCACAAATCCACAAAAGGACTATCTCTGTTAGCCGTCTCCAGTTTAACAATGAAAGATTATAAGAAAGCCAGTTAGTCATAAGCACCCACCGCCGACTCTTGGTCCACCTTTACAACATCGAATAGGGAGACTGACCGTCCTAATTTAACACGATGAGTGGTGTACAAACACAGACATAGTAAGTCAGGGATAAGGGTCAGAATACAAAATAAGATGCAACGTTCAGTGACTCAGAAAATCTGTTCCTTGACCTAATCATTCCTGGCTGACCTCCCGGGTTCGTTTTAGCCACCTTTAACGATACAAATGAAGACACTCTTCGGCCAATCCCGAGTTTGCTTGTTAACTTTTGGTTTTGGTGCCAAATGTACAAACATCTCACAAATACTCCAACAAGAAGCCCACTAGAATATTTATTTAAATGCTTAAGTTTAGAATTTGCCCCAGTCTTGAATACCATCTAATATTTTGATTTCAAAAGGTTTTGAATGCAATGTTTAGACTTTCTTGACCAAGGATATTATAGTTTCTGTTCAGTGAATGCTGATTTATTGAAAATCTGTAGTCCATCTATAATTACAAGATTATTGAAAAATTACCTATATGTGTTTTGGAGATTAAATTTAGCCAAATAACTGACTAAAACAAAACCATTCATGTTTAATCACTGATTTTAGACCGATATTTACTAGCATGTATTATATGTTCCAGTTTCAGAACAGTGAGGGTAAGATTGAGTTTTAAATTAGATAACGGAAACCTTGACTGGTGGTCTAAACAGACCATTGGTACCTCCGTTTGAAACATCCAATGGTCTATCAGTGAAGGGCGATAACAGGTGCAGAATAGTAACAAAAACAAGTCAGTTAATTTAACCACCAATGAGCTCCGTCTTGTTATTACCATATTTGGTAGCCTTCCGAAATAAAATGGACCGTTATTATAAACCTAATGGGTTCAAGCAGCTTCACACGTCTGTAGTTTTGAGTGAACTCAAATTCTGATTGTGTAAAGCTGATTAGAGAACAAAAACGAAACTACAGGATTAGATACGATGTAAAAACAAAAATGTCACTGTAACAGCTAATACAGACATTGATGGTCTATAGTGTGATTAGCTATCATTCAATGATGCAGTCAATATCACACTACTATACTGTATATAAGAGTGCAAGTACTAATACTATTCCCAGTAGTATTGTGGTGATGGCACTGACGACTCCCAGAACATTAATTACACCAGCCAAATTTTCACAGCACGAAGTTTTGCCTGTTGAAGAATTTCCCTTGAGTCAGACTGAGGCAAAATTTCATATTTCAATATCAGCTATATGGAAATTTGAAGAAAATATTTGCTTCCAACGATGTTAATAGAAGTCAAGGTGCAAAGCCCATCTCTTTAATGTTAAATATTTCACAGTTTGTTTATTAAGTGACACATGGAGACAGTAGAAATCTTGTAACTGACATATCTGTAACTACAAGTATATAAAAGTTATCCCCAAAAACATTAGCAAATATTTGCCTTAATGATGTTTAAATGTTCATATACTACTGGTGAAGAAAGATAACGAAACCAAAGGCTAAAATGGGTGTTAAACTCCAAATAACGGAATAACAGGAGATTGGTGCTCTTTACAGATGTTCAGTGTGGCAGTGTCACAATCATGTATAACACCCGTAGTGAAACATTTAAGTAAGACAATCATGTATAACACCTGTAGTGAAACATTTAAGTAAGACAATCATGTATAACACCTGTAGTGAAACATTTAAGTTAGACAATCATGTATAACACCTGTAGTGAAACATTTAACTAAGACAATCATGTATAACACCCGTAGTGAAACATTTAAGTAAGACAATCATGTATAACACCCGTAGTGAAACATTTAAGTAAGACAATCATGTATAACACCTGTAGTGAAACATTTAAGTTAGACAATCATGTATAACACCTGTAGTGAAACATTTAACTAAGACAATCATGTATAACACCCGTAGTGAAACATTTAAGTAAGACAATCATGTATAACACCCGTAATGAAACATTTAAGTAAGACAATCATGTATAACACCTGTAGTGAAACATTTAAGTTAGACAATCATGTATAACACCTGTAGTGAAACATTTAACTAAGACAATCATGTATAACACCCGTAGTGAAACATTTAAGTAAGACAATCATGTATAACACCCGTAGTGAAACATTTAAGTAAGACAATCATGTATAACACCCGTGGTGAAACATTTAATTAAGACAATCATATATAACACCCGTAGTGAAACATTTAAGTAAGACAATCATGTATAACACCCGTAGTGAAACATTTAAGTAAGACAATCATGTATAACACCCGTAGTGAAACATTTAAGTAAGACAATCATGTATAACACCCGTAGTGAAACATTTAAATAAAACAATCATGTATAACACCCGTAGTAAAACATTTAAATAAGACAATCATGTATAACACCCGTAGTGAAACATTTAAGTTAGACAATCATGTATAACACCTGTAGTGAAACATTTAACTAAGACAATCATGTATAACACCCGTAGTGAAACATTTAAGTAAGACAATCATGTATAACACCCGTAGTGAAACATTTAAGTAAGACAATCATGTATAACACCTGTAGTGAAACATTTAAATAAAACAATCATGTATAACACCCGTAGTGAAACATTTAAATAAAACAATCATGTATAACACCCGTAGTAAAACATTTAAGTAAGACAATCATGTATAACACCTGTAGTGAAACATTTAAGTAAGACAGTCATGTATAACACCCGTAGTGAAACATTTAAGTAAGAATTTCATCTCAACGAAAGGAATTTGAAGTCAAAAGAAATTGATGGCACTCTAACTGACCACATGTACATCTATGTTTTATCTACAATGGCATTCCTATTGCAAAAAGACTGTTTGTCTTGTATGTAACCAAGTAAACTGACCGGATATTACGTATTACAAAGCATTTGAGAGAGCAGTTCACAGGCATGCATTGATAAAGTGATTATAGAACAAAATACTTTACTGTTTAAAAATAAAATATTATTACACTAAACAACTTGGTTTTGCGTTTCACTTGTAGTTCGTTGTTATGTACTGCACTAACGGTAAATCGACTGTTTATTCGTAATTATAATATACCATACCCGAATTCGCATTATGTTGTTGTTTTTCAAGTTGATCACAAAGCTACACAACTGGCCATCTGTACTCTGCCCACTACGGGTATCTAAACCCAAATTTTGGCGTTGTAAGTCCGCAGACATACCACAGTGCACTAGAGGACGAGCGTGTTTATTTATTTCTGATACCATATTTTGCATTGGTCAGAAGCATTTAAACAGAAAGGATATTAATACTTATATTCTATCTCATCCTTTCCATCAAATGATAGTGTTAATGGCATCTTCTATATTTAAAAAATAGATATGTTTCTGCAGTGTCGAGCTATGAGATCCTGAGAAACACGACGAATTACCAACATTCAACGTGTAGTGTGCCAAAGGTACACTTATGACTGAAGAATTACTAATATAATGAGATTGTTGACAAGTACAGAACCATGAAATTTCTCAATGGAAAGAGTAAACAGTCTACTAGGACCCGGCCTAGCCAGGTGGGTTAAGGCGTTCAAATCGTAATCTGAGGGTCGTGGGTCCAAATACCGGTCGCACCAAACATGTTCGCCCTTTCAGCCGTGGATGCGTTATAATCTCCGGTCAATCCCACTATTCGTTAGTAAAAGAGTAGCTCAAGAGTTGGCGGTAGGTGGTGATGACTAGCTACCTTCCCTCTATTCTTAACATTGGTAAATTAGGGACGCCTAGCGCAGATAGGTCTCCTATAACCTAGCGCGAAAAATAAAAACACCAACAACAAATTCTACACAGAACAGCAGATAGGCAATAGTGTGTAATCAGAGCTTCGAATGAGGGTGATACGAGTAAAAAGTAGTTCCTAGTTCATCACACGACATCGATTTTATAACTTGTGATTAATGTCGAAAAGGTGGAAAGAAAATTATTAATGATAACTGAAGAGAATAACAGAAAGCTAACAGTGGAAATAGAATTCACATACAAAACAAAGGAATCCACATGAAGAAATATCTGAAGGGTATTTGACTATAAAAACGTCACCAAATCAAACCGCGGGTGTCAAGGTTTGTTGTCTTTTCTTTTCATGGTACAATACAAGACAATACAAAACAATACAAGACAATACAATACAATACAAGACAATAGAAGACAATGCTGCAACATACCACATGAAAATGGATATTTTAAGATATTTTTTTAAAGACGAAAACGTGCATAACGTACAGAGGTGAAAGACCAAAGGGTATGAAAATTAGATGAAAGGTTACTAGAAATCAAGTTATATGTTGAAGAAAATTTACAAATGTCAACACGAAGTGTCTCTGCCAGATTGGAAACTTATCATTCTGGTTCTTTACGAACCTGAAGATGTATCCAAGAAACATTCAGCTTCTTCAGGCACATCAATGGAATAATAATATTGATGAAAAGGTTTCTACAACAGATGTTGAAGGATTATTGATGAAAATCATTCTTTCCTAGATCGACTCCTATATTCAGATAAAACATCCTTTTTATCTTTAAGGTCACATCAACCATGAAAACATGAAATTTTTGGTTAAGCATTATAATCAGTACAAAGAACAATCCTATAGCTGGAAAAATGTTACTCCATGGTTTCAACTGGACACGTCATTGATATCTTTTCTTCGACAATAAAGGAAGACAAAACTTCTGCACCAATTTCAAAACATCTAGAACTTTTAAAAAGGCAAAACTGGTCAATTACCTGATGAAGAAATAAAAAGATTTTCTGCAGATTAAGCAGGATGAGGATGGCTTCCCTCACAGTATCTGGGATGGCTTCAGAGTCAGCTTCCCACACAGTAAACACTTATCTGGGATGGCTTCAGGAGTGATGTGGTGTCAGCTTCCCTCACAGTAAACACTTTCCTGTGATGGCTTCAGAAGTGCTGCAGGGTCAGCTTCCCTCGCAGTAAACACTTTCCTGTGATGACTTCAGAAGTGCTGCAGGGTCATCTTCCCTCACTGCACGGTTCTTCTAACATTTTCACAGTCCAGATCTTAACAACTTTGATTTTTGTTGTGAGTATCAAGATCACCCATGAACAAACTTAAGACCAACACCGTTAAACGACAGATGTTATTAGTTGGTGAATTATTCAGTTTGTACTTAGCATGTAGCTAAAACAACTCCTGTATTTGTATTTAACATTTTACATTTCCCAAGTCAGTTTTGGGACTGCCTGACTAACAATGAATGAAATATTGTCCTCCTGGAGGGAATGTAAAATTATCTTCAAGATTAGTTCCAGTTATGGCAGTAAGATTTATTTTATTAAATAACTGTGGTGATGACCTGGTGGTTAGTGTTCGACTCGTAACACACGGATTCGAATCCCCTTACTAATTTATGCCCACCCTTTCAGCCATGAAAATATTATAACGTGAGACTCAATTTGTTCCTGAAGTTCAGCCCCAGAATTAGAGGTTTTAACTACCTTGCCTCTAGTTTATTACTTTTAAATTAGGGACAACTAGCGAAGATAATCTCTCAGTGTCTTTACATCATATTGAAATGGAAAAATAACAAAAAGATGCAAACAAGTAGACAAAGAACAGCATATAGTCATCTTAGAATATAGAATATAGTTATCTCAGTTAGAATATAGTTGATAATATCAACTCAGGTTTAACTTGCTCGTCGTGAACGTGGATCGTCGATAAAACATTCAGTTCGTGACCAGATAGAATACTCAGTACAGTTTGTAAATAAATGTTGTATAAATCAATATTTGTAGTAACTATTAATCGTTTATTTATTTGAAATTAAGCTCAAAGCTACGCAGTGGGTTGTCTGTATATAGCCCATCAGGGATATCGAAACCCAGTTTCTAGCTTTGTAAGTCCGAAGATATACCGCTGTAGCACAGGCAGTCTACTGTTAGTAACAACCATTATTAAGTTATATTGTTTATATACTTCTATATTAAAATATATTTCTGTTAAAAATGGATATTGTGTGTATCCATCTTGTTGACAAATAGAACAAATTTAATACACATTCGATTAACTACTAAGCTCAAATTCATATTTCTGGTTACTTGAGATAGTAAAACATAACGTGATAAATCGAAGACAATGCCCACAATGTATTTTACTACGGTATCTATTGTTACAGGCTATAATATTTTTTAAATAAACCAAACATACATACTTTCACTCGAAACTAACTTATATACTGTTTAATCATTTCATTTGAATATCTTTACCTTTCTTAATCTGTTTAACAGTCATTTCTTAACATGCTTCATTCCCTATGTAATACTGGTCTGAATAGGAAATAAGAGATAGAAAAAACACACCTTTATTACCTATTATATGATTTAAAAAACATGGTAAGAACGTAGGTATTTCGAATTTTTTACTTCCTCCAAAACATGGTAGGATATTTCTCATTGTTATGAAGCGCAAAGGGAAATCTGAGCTCTGCCTACCACGGGTATCGAAACCTGATTTCTAACAGTATTAGTCCGTAAATAATATCACTTTCCCACTGGAGAGATGGGGACAAATATAGTAGGTAAGTGAGGTACTAGGCCCGATTGGGTTTTGAAATCGTACCTTTTGCTATACTGGTATTTGAGCTTCCACGGGGCATTCTGTTTAGGCCTACAGTGAAATTCAATTCATTTGACACTGAACGTACCTTCTAATTGATCTATCCCAATGTCACAGCAAAACATCAACATATGTTGACCCGGTCTTTGTTTAGAGAATCATGTGGACACTTGTTAAAGACGACAGTCAATATTCCAGACGCCCTGATGGAATGTTTGGCATTGCCTGAAAGAAAGCTCGGGTATAATTGGCCGAGACCGTTGACACAACACACCAAATAACGAATAAGAAAATTGGTTTCTTATGACCTTCACTCTACACAATATGGTACTATGTGGGTGCAATCATTTAATTAAAGCAAAACACATAAAAAGTTTTTCATTGTGGTTAGCTGGAAAATGAATATTTTTGGAAGTGTTGAAAAATTTTTGGGTCGAGTACTTTTACGAAGTATCGATCGGGTAATCGGAAACAAAGCATTTTTTTTTAGGCTCAAAGAAACAGACTAAAACATGCAAACTATAATATTTACATCTTTAATACTTCCAGTTTTACGATAAAATGATTATATTTTAAAGAGTACCTAAGAACGTATGAACACACAAATTTCTTCAATTTCCCCATTTTATGTACAAATATTTATAAAGTATATAAACATCACCCTATTTAAAATATTCTTTTGAATAAGTAACGTCTATCTTTTAAATAAAACTTGGGGGAGGTCCTATTTACTGTGAATAAGTTTTTCCGATTATCGTCACTAAATTTTTTTTGTTTGAATTTCGTGCAAAGCTACACGAGAACTATCCGTGCTAGCCGTTCCCAATTTAACAGCGTAAGACTAGAGGGAAGCCAGCTAGTCATCACCACCCACTGCCAACTCTTCGCTACTTTTTTACCAACGAATAGTGCAATTGACTCTCACATTATAACGCCCGCACGGCTGAAAGGACAAGCACGTTTGGAGTGACGGAGATTCGAACCTGTGACCCTCACATTATGAGTCGAGTACCTTAACCACCTGGCCAGGCCGGGCCTGTTATTGAAGGAAAGCCTCCTGTGTATTGAAGTGTTGCATACAGCTGCCTGTCGCGCTGTACTTTCATAATATACATTACAACACTGCTTTAACGAAACAAAGTGATAAAACTGTAATGCTTAATTATTGTTGTAAGTCATTGAAACATAACATGAAATAATCTTAAAAGTTATCATAATAACTAAGATAAAAGTGTTGGTTCTAACTTCAGTTTTGTTTCAAATGTCAATTCCTAGATTAAAATCTGTAAATCTTTACGAAGTTAGTTCATTACAATTCAGTAAAAATACATTTCCTTACAAGGTGTTATCTTTGAATACCTACACTTGAGTTTAGAACAAGAAAAAAAAACACATTTAAAAGCACACTGTTTTTAAAGTGCTCGCTAGCGTTCTAAAAAAGAATTAGAAAACATAATTACAGTTCAGCTTTTATTCTTTTTTCCTACCAAAAAACTCCCATTTCAAGAAGACATTACCCACAATTCTCCGCGCGCTACTTTAGGTACCTGACTTTATGACGCACAGTCACAAGCACCTGATGCAGCACGTGAAAATCAACTGGGCAAGAACTGACGTAATTGTGACGTAGAAGTGACATCTTGAAATATTTCCTGTTTCCTCCTCTGTTGTTGTTTTTTTAATACAAAATAAATCCGTTGGTTTCCTGTTCAAACGTTGCAAATGGAAGAATGTCAGATAACAGTCAATTTTAAGGCTATGTACGAGTATGGTTATTAAAACTGACCGTCAAACCACTGGCATAGTCGAAAAAATATATTAAACACTTTCACACTGCTACGGTGTTATACATAACACACACAAAACCGTATTTTTCAGCCCGAGACGTGACTGAGATACATAAAACGTGCTCCAGGTTTCGTACTAGGATAAACCTTTGAAAATGTTATGTGGGTTATGTCAAAGCTAAAACGTCCTTAGATTAAAAGGTTAATATGAATATCGTGGTATTGGTACCTTACAAAAAAAAAATTACAATCCAGCAAGTCACAAACGGAAGCCATCAGGCCGATTTGTTTTAAGACTCACTCTAAGATAAGGTAACAGTTTAAAAAATCCATGAAATCAGAGCTTAAGACAGATGAAAATCAGAATCATATAATCCATTTCTTCTGTTTTCTTCCAAATCGATGGTCCACCAAACATTTACAAGTTCAGACCTTTTTATATATTAGGTTGCGAGGTAATAAATTAGGCTTACCACGAGACTGGTTAACAGTTCGTCTCCACAACTTCGACAGCAAACAATCAACAGCATTCACAATTATTCAAACTTCATTCGAGCCGTCCCTAAAACAACAGACACAGTTACTTACGATGAAATAATCCTAGTAAGTCAGCCCACTCCCGAAACACTGTTTTACTTACTAAGTCGATCGGTTTCACAATATCTTGAAATGAATGAGCCGCTTTCCATTCTTGCATGAAACTTTCGTAATAATGACGTCACCATTTCTCCTCTATTTACATGAAAACCTGTAATACATAGTAAAATATTACATGTCAAAACAGAAATAATAAGGTGCATTCAAAAACAAACGTAAACGATTCACAACCATAAGTAACTTAAGGAAACTGGAATGTATTGCAAAGTTATTCAAGAAACACCATCTGTATCCAAACTGTTGGCGCTAGCCCTCTGGTGACATAAAGCAATTGTTAATGGATGATCAAAAATATATCAACTGAAAATGCAACTTTAAAAAAATGTTGTCGAAATGTAAGAAGATCCACAAAAAATCAGTTAAACAAGCTGAGAATGTCATGTAAATCACGACATCTCATTTCTGTCTACCAGCTATATTCAATTTTCATACTACAGATCAGCCATAGAAAATACCATATTTGGAAATTTAACTTAATAGTAATATTTTTAATGTTGTATTCCCTCTTAAGACACTTCCTACAAGACTTTTAATATTTTATTAACCTTGTTTTTATAAATATTGACAAACTTGCATTCACCTGAAACACTTAACTGTAGTTTTTAACAGTTTTAGAATTATAGTTTTAATCTACAGTTTTAATAGTTTTAGAACTCTCGTTTTAATTTAAGAATCTTCTCTTATAATCTTTACCTAAGTAATATTTTCTTTTCTGGAATGAACGTAGAACTGCAACTCAAGCATACAATATCTGGAAGTTTCAAACCTATGTTTATCTTCAAATATAACCGTATTATGCTGGGTGATTATGTGGGAATGCATTCAGTCAAGTATTTGAAGTGGTTGCGCTTTAATTATGTTTCTAATTCCCATTTCAAAACAATGATAATACTAATAATAATATATTAATATTATTCCAAAATCCTCAGCGATGTATTTTGTTTCATGAACAAAAGTAACGCGTTACTTCTGACCACCAACGCTTTATCAACACAGGTTACATTTTTACAAATTATGCCATTTGCTGAATAACGCTTAACACCACTTCAAATATACGTTACATTGGCATGTTGTATATCATATAATTATTAATATTATTAAAATCGAAAGGCTTACACGTACTTACTCGAGAAATCTTTTCTTCCACTCGAAGCTAGACATCAGTGTGGCTTTGCCTACTTTCTCAACAGTCTCGGAATTCGAAACTTCCTGGAGAACAATGTAGATAAAAGAACGAGCCGAGATCTCATTGGTTGACCCTAGTTCCTGTTATTGCACGGTCCCCACCGTCTAACGACAGCAGACAAACACAGGTCTGACTCACCCAGGGCGTTCAGTTCAGGTGAAGTCAGATAAGGTTTCCAGGCACAATAACTAACACTTTATTTGAAGCACTAAGTTAACGGAAACTTTAAAAAGAACAATGAAAAAACGTTTCGAGCACCTGTAGAAATGATACAATACGAACATTAGTAGAAATGATACAATACGAACATTAGCCACAGTGTTTGAATTAAATACATCCAGTTTATTTCAACATCATTGATGTATTACTCATACAATAATTATTTGTGGAATTTCTTTTTTTCATAGTGTATGTGCACTGACTCTTTATCTGGCATGCGCATTCCTATGAATGCAATAAAAATGGCGCGTGACATATTTTCTGACGTCAATACTCTGAAGTTAATGAAATTCTGCAAATGCTTCACTGTGCGTATTCACGAGTAACTAACTACTTATACCAGAACTTTACTGCTAATGAAAACATGATTTGAAGTACTATTTAAAAACATTTCATGAACTGTGTTTTTAGTATTCTGCTTCGTCAGATTAACATGCACGACAACAATAGAAAGATATGAATTTCTGAAGACGTAAACAAGTTTGCCAAACTGAATAATTCATCCGTAAACTAATCGAATACGTTAGAGACATGTTCCAGTTAAGTTAATCAAATTCGTAAGAGACATGTTCCAGTTAAATTAATCAAATACGTTAGAGACATGTCCCAGTTAAGTTAATCAAATACGTTAGAGACATGTCCCAGTTAAATTACAAATGTTCATCTTAAGCAAGACACCAAACCTGAACATCAGAGTACTTAATAAAAACAACACAATCTGCAATGATTGGACTTATTTAAAACTGTTTAAACTAGCTTAACTACACAAAATAATCATAGAATACTGATTAAAAATCAGAAGAGTGTTGGACTTTGTTCTCCAAAGTAAACGATTATGCGTTTTTACCCGCGTATTCATTAATATAATCGAACAAAATGATTACAAAAATATTGTTACGTAAAGAGAGCTAACCAAATGATATGAACCTATTATCCTTGTCTGTTTTTTGTTCGGAGAAATTTAATTAGATGTGTAGGGAAAGACTAGAAAAACAACCTCTTAAATACATTGCAAACATAAACATATTTAAATTGTTTAAGGAAGTTTTTTTAAACTTTGTGCAAACTTATTAAATCAGGCAGTCATGGGATTTCAATAATGTTTATGGATCTCACATGTCTTGGTGGTTAGGGCACTCGTGATTCGTGATGCTGAATCCTTCTCAACGAATAAATTCGTCCTTTCAGCTGTGGGAGCATTATAATGTGATAGTCAATCCTACTATTCGTTGGTAAAAAGAGTAAGTTTCCATTGGTCGGTGCTAACTAGCTGTTATAATTGCTAAATTAAAGATAGCTCGTGCAGATAGTCTTCGAAAAGCTGTACGAGGTTTTCAAACCAAATTAATATTTCTTTTATTTGACATTATTATCACTTATTTATTTTGAAATAATCTCAAACTTGACTTTCAGAAGTGCTTCTGGCGTAAACAAACATCGATATAACCTTTCACTTAAAATACCGTTTCTTTCACAGATCCGAAAAGTATTTGTTTTTATATCAATGTGGTCGTTATAATTTTGTTCGCTGATCGATCTCCAAAACATTCATATCTCGTTTAAATACGGAATAAATAGTTGATTTATCATTATCGTGGTCACAAAAAGACATTTACTTTCTCATAAACTGTAATTAATTATATAATTAATACGTTAACACAACCGATGTGTGGTGAAACCTCGTAATTACAGAATGGTCGATATCTTCACTGGGTAAACCGTGTTAGTAACAAAGTAAACATTTGTGAAACACAATATTTGTTTCTCAAGTTATGTATAATAAACTACATAAGTGCTTCTCAATTGAAAGAATGGTTTACCCATAAAAAAATAAGATTACAATCGAAGTGAACAAGTATTATCAATCCTACAACAAATTAAAGAGCCATTTAAAGAGTAATTTATTATTATTATTTATTTTCGTTGTAGTTTGATAAATAAGAGTATTTTTCTCTGTCCTATATTGTATCAATTATAGTTGTAGTTTGAAACATACAATTATATTTTTTCTGTCTCATGTAATATTAATTCCAGTTGAAGTTTGATAAACAAAATTATTTGTTGTCTGTCTTATGTTGTATTAATTCCAGTTGTAGTTTGATAAACACAATTACTTGTTGTCTGTCTTATGTTGTGTTAATTTTAGTTGAAGATTAACAAACACAATTATTTGTTGTCTGTCTGATGTAATATTAATTCTAATTGAAGTTTGATAAGCACAATTATTTGTTGTCTGTCTCATGTAGTATTAATTGTAGTTAAAGTTTGATAAACACAATTATTTGTTGTCTGTCTTATGTTGTGTTAATACTAGTTATAGTTTGATAAAAACAATTATTTTTGTCTGTCTTATGTTGTGTTAATTTTAGCTGTAGTTTGATAAACACAATTATTTGTTGTCTGTCTTATGTTGTGTTGATTCTAGTTGTAGTTTGATAAACACAATTCTTTGTTGTCTGTCTTGTGTTAATTCTGGTTGTAGTTTGATAAACACAACTATTTGTTGTCTGTCTTATGTAGTGTTAATTCTAGTTGAAGTTTGATAAACACAACTATTTGTTGTCTGTCTTATGTAGTATTAATTCTAGTTGAAGTTTGACAAACACAATTATTTATTGTCTGTGTTATGTAGTATTAATTCTAGTTGTAGTTTGATTAACACAATTATTTGTTGTCTGTCTAATGTTGTGTTAATTTTAGTTGTAAATTGATAAACACATTTTTTGTTTTCTGTCTTATGTTGAGTTAATTTTAGTTTTAGTTTCACAGTCACAATTATTTGTTGTCTGTCTCATATAGTACTAATTCCAGTTGAAGTTTGATAAAAACAATTATTTGTTGTCTATCTTATGTTGTGTTAATTCTAGTTGTAGAATGATAAACACAATAATTTGTTGTCTCTCTTATATAATGTTAATTCTAGTGAGAATTTGATAAACACAATTATTTGTTGTCTGTCTCATGTAGTATTAATTCTAGTTGAATATTGATAACCACAGTTATTTATTGTTTGTCTTATGTAGTGTTAATATTAGTTGTAGTTTGAAAAACACAATTATTGGTTGTCTGTCTTATATTGTGTTAATTCTAGTTGAAGTTTAATGAACACAATTATTTGTTGTCTGTCTCATGTAGTACTAATTCTAGTTTAAGTTTGATCAACACAATTATTTTTTGTTTGTCTTATGTAGTATTAATTCCAGTTGTAGTTTGATAAACACAATTATTTGTTGTCTGTCTTATGTAGCATTAATTCTAGTTGTAGTTTTATAAACACAATTATTTTTTGTCTGTCTTATGTATTATTAATTCAAGTTGAAGTTTCATAAACACAATTATTTCTTGTTTGTCTTATGTAGTGTTAATTCTAGTTGCAGTTATATAAACACAATTATTTGTTGTTTGTCTCATGTAATTCTAATTCTAGTTGAAGTTTGATAAACACAATTATTTGTTGTCTGTCTTATGTTGTGTTAATTCTAGTTTAAGTTTGATCAACACAATTATTTGTTGTCTGTCTTATTTAGTGTTAATTCTAGTTGTAGTTTGATAAACAACATTTTTTGTTGTCTGTCTTACGTAGTATTAATTTTTGTTGAAGTTTGATAAAGACAATTATTTGTTGTCTGTCTTATGTTGTGTTAATTCTAGTTGAAGTTTGATAAACACAATTATTTGTTGTTTGTCTTATGTAGTGTTAATTCTAGTTCAAGTTTGATAAGCAGAATTATTTGTTGTCTGTCTTATGTAGTATTAATTCCAGTTGTAGTTTGATAAACACAATTATTTGTTGTCTGACTTATGTAGTATTAATTCTAGTTGTAGTTTCATAAACAAAACTATTCGTTGTCTGTCCTTTGTGGTGTTAATTCTGGTTGTAGTTTGATAAACACAATTATATTTGTCTTTCTTATGTTGGCTTGATTCTAGTTGTAGTTTGATAAACACAATCATTTGTTGTCTGTCTTGTGTAGTGTTAATTCTAGTTGTAGTTTGATAAACACAATTATTTGTTGTCTGTCTGCTGTTGTGTTCATTCTAGTTGTAGTTTGATAAACACAATTCTTTGTTGTCTGTCTTGTGTTAATTCTGGTTGTAGTTTGATAAACACAGTTATTTGTTGTCTGTCTTATGTTGTGTTCATTCCAGTTGTAGTTTGATGAACACAATTATTTGTTATCTGTTTTAATTTTAGTTGTAGTTTGATGTATATTTAAGTCATAATAAATAATTTTGCGTTTTAATTTAGCCCCTCAGTGGCTCAGCGGTATGTCTGCAGACTTACACGCTAAAATCCGGGTTTCAATACCCGTGTTGGGCAGAGCACAGACAGCTCATTTTGTAGCTTTGTGCTTAATTCAAAACAGCAAAACAACAGCGTTTTAATTTAGAATTAAAGCGGGCTGTGATGAAACATTCACAGGGTGAATGATAATGGAAAATATTGAAAACTACTGAACTGTAAAGCCAGCAAGTTACTTTGCACAATCACTTAGTTGTCTTTTGATAACTTCGTTCGTCTCTCACTTAACAACAAACCCACGTTTGACCTGGTGTTGTTGTCTCGAGTATGTTTTTTTTTTAATTTCGCGGAAGATACACGGGGGCTATTTACGCTAGCCTTCCCTAATTTAGCAGTGTAAAACTAGAGGGAAGGCAGCTAGTCATCATCACCCACCGTCAACTCTTGGATTACCCTTTTACCAACGAATAGTGAGTTAAATTGTAACATTATAACGCCCCCACGACTGAAACGGCGAGCATGTTTGGTGTGACGGAGATTCTAACCCGCGATCCTCATATTACGAGTCGAGTGCCTGAGCCACCTGGCCATGCCGAGGCCTACCTCGAATATGAAATCCACTTCTTTACATGGTTTTAGGTTTTAGTTCATGCAAATGCCGAGCTTGGAGTAGATATTTCGAAATTCTGAATACGTTCTAGAAACTTCTGCGTTACGGGTTTGTGACCATGGTTCCTATGATTTTGTTATGTTTTCGTGAAGGTTTAGTTTTATCGTTATCTTTTCAGATAAAATATATTTATTTGTTCCACCTCCGCGATACGTATTGCCACCAGTTTGAACTATTGATAGTACTTGAAATAAACATTTAAACTAATCCTTGTGATTTAGTTTTTATCATAAACCTTAAACCTTATGGTTTTAGGTTCTTCTTTTGGTATTTAAACGGTAATTTTAAGTTATATGACGTAATTAATAAAATAAGTTCTGATACGTATCGATGTATTTGTGATTTTTTTTCATTACCAAATACCCACTTCAATACGATAACTTCATGAAACTGGAAAATTAGCACTGGTTGAACAGCACCTGGTGGAACGTTTTTATTCGGATTAGAATAATAAGGTTATTTACTGACGCCTTTGCTTCCTACTTTCTCGAATTATCTGTTACTATCCCAGACAACTGGGCTACATACGTGGCATTTGGATGTAAACGTAATCCTAACATATCGTAAATTTATTATATTTAAAATCTACTGCACCTTTCTTCAAAAATTAGAAATAAATTAATGAGATAATAACGTCATTCCCATAAAATGACTTTTTTTTTTTGCGGGGTGAACAAATTTAAAGTTAAGAAAATAAATATTTATTGTAAATTAGGGCTATTCCTGAACGTTACTTTTGTAAATTAGGGCTATTCCTAACCGTTACTTGTGTAATTTAGGGCTATTCCTAACCATTACTTATGTAATTTAGGGCTATTCCTAACCGTTACTTATGTAATTTAGGGCTATTCCTAACCGTTACTTTTGTAATTTAGGGCTATTCTTAACAGTTACTTATGTAATTTAGGGTTATTCCTAACCGTTACTCATTGTAGTACAACGGGTGAATGGGGTGTTTAATGTACACAGCTCACTAAATGAAGTGCGAAGCCCCTGTTCTGGTTTAACACATAAGGCAGTTTATTTCATCGTAGTCAGCTTGCATTATCAATTATCGATAAAGCCAATCGTTACAATAATAGGTTAGATGTCATTGATTTCAGATTACAAATTTCTGGGGCCTCGTGATAAACGTTCTCTGTTTGTGTGTAAGTTTGTCTCCCGAGAAACCAATTTCTACAACATATGTAACCTGTTGATGGGATATAAAGTTTCAGAGATATAACAATGATTTATTAACTACGGGATAATCATTAGATTAGAAAGAACAAAGCATTGAAAATTTTGACTTTCTACTTTGTATATACTAACACAAGTAATAGCTCATAAACATGAACCATTTAACAAATGTTTTACATTTCTTAAACAAAAGTTGAAGGCTTTGCAGGCTGCACCTTTAACCCAGCCTCACCCAGTTGACGCCACTGGCCACAAAGTATTTTTTCCATACTTGATTGCCCACCAGTGGCTCAGCGGTATGTCTGCGGACTTACACGCTAAAATCCGGGTTTCGATACCCGTGGTGGGCAGAGCACAGATAGCCCCTTGTGCAGCTTTATGCTTAATTCAAAACCACAACCATACAGTGCACCACGCTGCTGTGAGATGTCTGAGTGCTTTAACAAAGAAGTGAACGATCTATGTTCATCATGTCAACATTACCACACAAGAAAACATACACCATGTTAAATTAACAAAGGCACGCAAAAGACGAAAAATGTTTTGGTTACTTTTTAACAGATACGTCCAAACAACAACTTTAATACGTTTATCTCCATTAAGAATCTCACTCCATGGCTCCACAGCATTATATTCAATTATGCAGACCCAGCGAGTTTATCAGATTACAACTCTTTTCTATACTAGAAGCTCAAACGGGTAAAACTTGTTTTCTTTATGGGAGTAACGTTACTTTAAATAGTGTCATGAGATGAATATTTAAAAACTCTTATATTTCCTTACATTCAGTTTTACAAATCTTGTAAACTGTTTAATTTTGTCAACACACTCAATTTCATTTCTCTTTAGCTGTTTGATTTGAGCAAACTTACAAACTGTACTCAATGTGAAGCGATATAATATAAATGGAAGACAGCTAGTCCACCATACCAATGAAGTGACAGGCTATAGATGGAAGACAGCTAGTCCACCATACCAACAAAGTGACAGACTATAGATGGAAGACAACTAGTCTACCATACCAATAAAGTGACAGGCTATAGATGGAAGACAACTAGTTTACCATACCAGTGAAGTGACAGGGTATAGATGGAAGACAGCTAGTTTACCATACAAATAAAGTGACAGGCTATAGATGGAAGACAGCTAGTCCACCATACCAGTGAAGTGACAGGCTATAGATGGAAGACAGCTAGTCCACCATACCAATAAAGAGACAGCTTATAGATGGAAGACAGCTAGTCCACCGTATAAATGAAGAGACAGCTTATAGATGGAAGACAGTTAATTCACTGTACAAATAGAGATAGCTTGTAGATTGAAGACAACTAGTCCACCATACCAGTGAAGTGACATACTGTAAATGGAAGACGGCTAGTCTATCATACCAATGAAGTGACAGGCTATAGATGGAAGACAGCTAGTCCATCATACCAATAAAGTGATAGGCTATAGATGGAAGACAGCTTGTCCATCATACCAATAAAGTGAGAGACTATAGATGGAAGACAGCTAGTCTATCATACCAATGAAGTGACAGGCTATAGATGGAAGACAGCTAGTCCATCACACCAATAAAGTGATAGGCTATAGATGGAAGACAGCTTGTCCATCATACCAATGAAGTGACAGGCTATAGATGGAAGACAGCTAGTCTATCATACCAATAAAGTGACAGGCTATAGATGGAAGACAGCTTGTCCATCATACCAATAAAGTGAGAGACTATAGATGGAAGACAGCTAGTCTATCATATCAAGGAAGTGACAGGCTATAGATGGAAGACAGCTTGTCCATCATACCAATAAAGTGAGAGACTATAGATGGAAGACAGCTTGTCCATCATACCAATAAAGTGAGAGACTATAGATGGAAGACAGCTAGTCTATCATACCAATGAAGTGACAGGCTATAGATGGAAGACAGCTAGTCCACCATACCAATAAAGTGAGAGACTATAGATGGAAGACAGCTAGTCTACCATATCAAGGAAGTGACAGACTATAGATGGAAGACAGTTAGTCTACCATACCAGTGATGTGACAGGCCATAGATGGAAGACAGCCAGTCCACCATACCAACCCCGACAGATGGAATATGGAAATTAAATACTGCTGGAACACTTAACTATATTGATTATAATTACACTTCAAATAACTTTAAAACTTATAACAGTAATTTTGTTTCTTATTTCACATTCAGAATTTTTCAGAAAGATTTCTTTATGCAAACGCACATTTATGTTTTAACCTCATGATTTTTTTAGTAGATGACACCTAATTGTTCCTTACATAAATAGGTCCTAATAACAAGTTATCCAAAAAATGAAGAACATTCTAATAAATACAATATTTATCAACTCTGGAAGGAAATTTGCTGTATTAAATACTGTTTTATTTATTTATCAACTTGAAATTACTTGTATAGGTAAATCCTCGTCACGCCAAACATGCTCGCCCTTTCAGCCGTGGGGGAGTTATAATGTAATGATAAATTCCACTATTCGTTGATAAAAGAGTAGCCCAAGAGTTGGCAGTGGATGGTAATGACTAGCTGCTTTCCTTCTAGTCTTACACTGCTAGCGCAGACAGCCCTCGTGTAGTTTTACGCGAAATTCAAAACAAAAAACAGACAATAAACACTTTCATTGTCACACAAACTATATTTCGACAATATGGGTCCAAACATGAGCTAGTCGTTGACTCTTTACTAAACGTAATATACAATGACTTTGTATCAAGAAACACAGTATTTAACAATACATCTTATAAAGTAATGTACATTTGTTTTCACCATTCACAGCTTAATAGTTCTGAAAGAACTTTAACGTTCAATTGTAAATTAACCAAAGAAGAAACTTTAACAGAATATTATAAACTAGTGCATAAATGTAATGGAACCACAGAGAAGATTTTAATAATAAGTGCTATACATTGGCTTAGAAATCTAATAGAACCAAGGAGTAATACTTAACAAAGTAGAAATCTAATACAACCAAGGAGTGACACTTAACAAAGTAGAAATCTAATACAACCAAGGAGTGACACTTAACAAAGTAGAAATCTAATACAATCAAGGAGTGACACTTAACAAAGTAGAAATCTAATACAACCAAGGAGTGACACTTAACAAAGTAGGAATCTAATACAACCAAGTATTAAACTTTAATAAATATTTCTGATATAATCAACCTTCACATGTAATAACCATAAATCTTAATTATCTTAATATCGTATTATACACCCCAGTCAAAAGGTACTACAATGGGTCATAACAACATTACCAGTGAAACTGTAGTTTCATGTATTATCTGTATTGTTCTTATTTTAGTGATGCGTGTATTAAACCCACAAAAGTACTCGAGGAATTATAACAATGAAAATTTCTCACATTGTTTTTAACTGGATCTACACAGGCTTCGCTTAAAGGATGCACATTATTATATTAACTTGAATTTCTCACACACCTTGTTCACTCTCTGATATTTTGAATTTTTCACACTGGCATCATTATTTCTCAAAAGTTATATAAACAGAACATACTGTAAACTCGACAAAACAAGTTTGATGTAATTCTGTTGGAAGCATACTGAAACGGAAGAGACGTGCACGTATGCAATAAAGAGACATAGCATTTAATCATACACAAATATACTGCTATTTGTATTTAAGTAATGTTCTAAATACGAGTGCTTAGAATTGTAATTGATTAAACGAATAAGAGAATTCTCAAAATCAGACTAAAATTATTTTTAACATAATTATTAGCCAAAACAACAACAAATTTCAGACAATACTCAGAACTGTTATTTAAGCAATTTCACTGACTTTAGAAGAACGAATTTATCACTGTGATAATGAGCTCAAAAACCAGAAGAATGATTTTAACACTGCACTGCTAAGCTGATATGTCAAAAGGATTATTTTAACAGTGTGCTACTGAGCTGATATATCAGAAGAATGATTTTAACGCTGTTCTACTGAACTAATATATCAGAAGAATGATTTTAACACTGCACTGCTGAGCTGATATATCAGAAGAATAAATTCAACACTGTGCTACTGAGGTGATATATCAGAACAATTTTAACACTGTATTACTGAGCGGATATATCTGCTTTAACAACTAAGTAAGTAAGTACTCAGGATTACTGAAAGTCCTATCTCTTTTAATTGTAATGGTTAATCCCACTTATCGTTGATAATGGAGTAGCCCAGAACATGGCGGTGGTGTTGGTAACTAGCTGCCTTTCTTTAAATCCATCATTTCTGAATTAGGAACGACGAGCCCGAATCGCCCTCGAGTAAATTTAAATCAAAAATAAAAACAGCAAATAAAGAGCTATTCACACTAATGCAGAACCTTCAATTATTTGTTGTTCTATACACTTTTGATCAGTATATTAAATGAAAGTTCCCCCTTGGTGACTCAGCAGAAATCTTGTAACACTAAAACAACTGGGGATCAAAGCTTCTAAAACGCACAACAGAGGGCCCATTAGGTAGCTTTGTGCTAAAGGAGGCGGATAAAACCAGTTCAAAGACTGCTACATAAATAATATGGTCAATTCTGGTGGAATTTCTGGCACTCGTTTTTTTTCTTTCCTTCTTTTATTCAGTTCTGGTTTCCTCCATATTTGTACATGTTTCGGCTTCCCTGACTTTCATTTTTCTCGGAACTACTAACTACGTCACAAGTATTAACTAAGCCGTCAGAATCGAAATAGTAAGTGAAACATTGAATCGCATTTCTTTTACCTAACTTGTTGTTTTAAATAAAAAGCAGCTTCTATTTTAAACTAAATTATATTAGAGGGCGCCAGCGTCCATCGCATAATGTTTTAAACTGAAAAATGAACTGCACCTAATATATATAAGATTAATTTATAGCGGTTTTACAAGATGGAAGTAAAATATGTGTCTCGCTGAACCAAACACTTTAAAGCTTCAGAGTATATTAATAAAAAATACAAACACTATGAGAGTGTAGTTAATCTAAAGAGCCCCACGGAGGGGCTCGAACTTCTGATTTTAGAGTTGTAAATCAGTAAACATACTGCTGTACTTACAGAGAACGAGGTTTATTAGGTTAAAATAATAACATATGACTGAAGCTATGTTATTAAACACTGATTAAACTTTGTGTTTTTCTTTAAAAAATTTCAGTATTTCTAAGAATCGTGTGTCGACACCAAACGTTTAGAAGTTTGAGTACATTACATTAAAACTCTCTAAAATACGTAAATAAGTTAGTAACGTGGTAGGCATAACTGTATGGAGATGGGATGGAACGAAATATATCAGAAGTAAATTTTGGCATTTTTTGGCGTCTTATAGGTAATGTAACGCCCTCAAAGATTGGTCGCTTTTGGGAAAGGCATCTAAGAACTGTTTTTGTCACCGAGCATTCCTCCGCTCATATCAACAAAATATATCTTATCTTATTCTTATTGGAAAACAAAGGAATATCTAGAGAAAGTCATGAAGAACTAGTGGAAAAAGTACGACGTCTTGTTAGGACATACGAACACAATGTCAGTGTAAAAAGTATGGTGTCTTATAATAGATGAGGATATACGAACACAATGTCAGTGTAAAAAGTATGGTGTCTTATAATAGATGAGGATATACGAACACAATGGTCAATGGAAAAGTACGACGTCTTGTAATAGGTTAGGATATACGAACACAATGGTCAGAGTAAAAAGTATGGTGTCTTGTAATAGGTGAGGACATACAAAAACACAGGTCAGTAACAAAAACTGTCCACATGTTCCATGCAACAGTATAAGAATAATCGGGAGATTATTATGTGGGAAAGTGTGTGTTTTTCTTATATCAAAGCCACATCGGTCTATTTGCTGAGCCCACCGAGGGGAATCGAACCATAATTTTAGAGTTTGAAGTCCGTCTACTTACTGTTGTACTAGCAGGGGTGTGGGAAAGCGACTCAACTCATTTCCACAAAAATTGTTTTGAACCATTGCATACCTCCAAGTATCTAAATATTAGAACAGGTACGTATGCTATTCCATAAAAAAACATATGGATCTTTTGCGATCGTACTGTTGAAGCTGTTTCTTAAAAAACTGTTATCCTTGTAAATTACACGTATTATTGAAAGTATGCAGGAAGGGAAGGCATACTTTGAACAAGAAAACTACCTTTCAAGCAGTCTATTGCAATTTAAATAGGCTTGGCGTGGCTAGGTGAGTTAAGGCATTCGACTCGTTATCCGAGGGTCGCGGGTTTGAATCCTGGTCGCACCAGACATGCTCGCCCTTTCAGCCGTGGGGGCATTATAATATGACGGTCAATCCCACTATTCGTTGGTAAAAGAGTAGCCCAAGAGTTGGCGGTGGGTGGTCATGACTAGCTGCCTTCCCTCTAGTATTACAATGCTAAATTAGGGACGGCTAGCACAGATAGCCCTCGAGTTGCTTTGTGCGAAATTCCAAAACAAACAAACAAGCCATTTAAAATATGCTGCAGCAATATTTTCAAGATGCAGGGCCGTTAGACAGATTATGACTTGAACAGACATGGTGACGTAATCTATAATGACATTGTGAAGCTTCAAAAATGTCAT
Source organism: Carcinoscorpius rotundicauda (assembly GCA_011833715.1). Lineage (NCBI taxonomy): Eukaryota > Metazoa > Arthropoda > Merostomata > Xiphosura > Limulidae > Carcinoscorpius > Carcinoscorpius rotundicauda. The sequence continues at coordinate 69,653,258 of CM022402.1, read as the reverse complement.
GAAATAACGTACTCCACCAGTGTTGTACTAGCTGCAATCGAAAACATACAACTGTTTGAAAGATATCAAATTAATTTCATCCGTCGTATTTACGTTGATATTATGGTGTACGTGATGTTCCGTGTCTCATTTTCGTATGTAAAACGTATGTGTCAAAATAACATATTATGTATACGATATATTGCTTTCGTTTCTGAAACACCCATGTGAAAAAAGGGTGTAATATGAAGTGATAAGTTTCTTACCTATGAGAAAAAAGCACATACATATAGTGATATATTTATTCTTCATGTAAAATGTTTATTGGAATAGTTTGTAATAAGTTGTATACATGTAGTTATTTGCTTTAATGTAGCAAGCGTATCAAAATATTTATAAGATCATTCTTGAAAACAATAGCTAGTTTCATCAAAATATTATTGTTTTACTTCAGAATTAAAATGTGTTTATGAAAAAGTAGCTTCTCGCATATTTCTACTTCAATCTGTAATAGTCTGTTCGAAATGTATTATTGAGTAGAGATTTCGACACATCTAATATGTTAATTAAAAATAACGCATTCATCACACAATTACATCCAGGTTGTTTCACTTGCATGCATAACATGCATATAAAATTATCGTGTTACGTGGTGATATAAACTTACTGTGTTAGGTGATTATATAAATTTAACAGACTAATTATATTCTTATATGATTAAGCACAAATGTTAAAAGTTAACACTTTTCATAATTTATGTTGTATTTATGACAATGGCGGTGCTAAGGGGGGCTTGAGCCCCCAAACAATGAGTCGAGTCCCCTCTCAACGTTGTTGCTTAACAATTGACATGAAAGAGACATTGATCTGTAGAACTCAACGTCTTCATTAAAACGGAAGTATGTGTCATGTGTCTCATAGCAACGTACCGAATGCACTGAAACTCATGCACTGTATAGCCGCTCCCTGTGTAATGCCATTCGCTCTTGAGCTTTGACGAAGATTAGATAACCACGTTGATTTCCTAAACCACGTTGACAGCTGTAAAGCGTCTTCTAGAGGGGAAAAATGTTCACAGATCCACTGAATCAAAGGCCTGTGCATCCTCCTAGATCAGCAGTTCCTAACTAGTCTAGTGGCCATAAAAACTATTGATGATGAAAAAACAGCTATCAGACCACCTCCAGTCATCTGACCTGCAGTTGGCATCTTCAGAGGACCTAGTGCAATCCGTCATCTCTGGTCTCTCAAAAATGAGAACTGAAGCAGCATGGAAAGACTTGGAAGAGTCTGCTGAGGACACATGTAAGAAACTGGGAATACACCGAGATGGTGTGTCAAGGTGGACAGCGATCTGCTCCCAGACACCTGGACGAATTCATAATCACGTCTAGTACTGGCCAAAGAGATGAATCAACACTAGATGCCAGGAGACGCACCTTCTATGCCATCATAGACAGAATGCTCAATGAGCTGAATAGAAGAGTCTCCTCTGATGCTTGCAGTGTTCTAATGGGTGCAACTGCATCAAACCTCAAACACTCCACATATTTGGACAAGCAAGCACTCTTGGGAATGGCAGCAAACTATGGTGTGGCAGAAGATGACCTCACAGTGGAGGCCCACCAGTTGAGCTGGCTAATTGCCAGGAAGAAAGACAAGGGACAAAAAGTATCTACACCATCAGAGCTTGCAACCATGCTAGATGCCTTCATGGATCTCCACAAACTTGTATGCATCGCTGTGATTCTGCCTGTCACTTCAGCTGCCTGTGAGAGAAGTTTCTCAAGACATACTTACACAACAGCAGTGGTGACAACTGCACCAGTAAACTCCAAGAGGGCAAAACAACTCGATATTGATACTGTTATAGATGTATTTGCTGCCAGTCACCAGAACAGGTGCACTGCTTTGAAGTAATATTGACTATAAACACAACATGATGAAAGATAGTTAGCCTGATAGTGACCTTACTTTTCCTCAAGTGTATTAAGTTCACATGAGATAATTCGTTTCTGCAATGAAAACTATGTCTTTATGCTATATTTCTTTTGATTTGTAGCTTTACTCTCAATGGTATATTAAATGTTCAATCTTAGCTGATTTTGATTTTCTTTACCATTATGTGTTACCTTGTGTGGAATTTAGGTGACCTTCCTCTTTTACATATACACATATTTTCATAAACAGATTATTTCTAGTTTGTAATAATGAATTATTAATCAGAGTATAAGTTTCCAATGAAAACTGCATTGAAAATACAGTTCAAAATAACACACCTTTCTGAAATGTACCTTGGTATTTACATTATTATAATTTACCTTCTATACTCATATTTATGGCATTTTGGAGCCCCTCCACTGTTTACCTCAGCCTCTCCTAACGAAAATATCCTGACGCCGCCACTGGTTTATGAATAGCTAAGTAGATATGCGAACGAAGTCTATTTATCTTGTTTAAACAGTACGCCACAATAAACAGCTGCTCTCGGAACAGTTGCCTCTAACGTGTTGACTTGAGCTTATCTTCAAATTATGTACCTTAAAAAGTGCTTTTTCTGTGCAGTAGCTTGTTTGTGTGCTTGTGTTTGTATTTCACACAAAGCTACACAAGCTGTTCCTAAACTGTTAATGTAAGACTAGAGGAAAGGCAGCTAGTCATCACCACCCACCGCCAACTCTTGGGCTACTCTTTTACTTTTTGGGATTTATCGAGTTAATATAACGCCCCCACAGCTGAAAGGGCGAGCATGTTTGGTGTGACGGCGATTCGAACCCGCGATCCTCGGATTACGAGTCTAACGCCTAAACACGCTTGGCCATGCCAGGTTTGTACAGATCGAATTTTAACACTTTATCCAACAGCAAACACTCTTAAATAAACATTAATATAACATAAGAAAGCTCTAAAAATAGTAGTTTCTCAACCAGTAGCGCGGAGGTGTGTCTGCAGACTCAGAATGAGAGAAACCGGGTTTCGATAGCCGTGGTGAGCCGTGCACAGATAACCCATTGTGTAACTTTGTGCTTTACGTCGAAACACAAATTCAACATTAGTTCGAACGGATATTAGAGTTGACTGTACAGTATTTATCTTTCACACATCGTAAAAGGTAATAATATCACTTACACATAAAACTTTTGATGCAGACTTACAAAAAATAAGATTAGTTTAGAGTAGAGATAAAAGCAAACAATGGTTGGTATGGAAGGGTTTCTAATTTCAAACAATGGTTGGTAAGGAAGGGTTTCTAATTTCAAACAATGGTTGGTATGGAAGAGTCTCTAGTTTCAAACAATGGTTGGTATGGAAGAGTCTCTAGTTTCAAACAATGGTTGGTGTGGAAGGGTCTCTAGTTTCAAACAATGGTTGGTATGGAAGGGTCTCTAGTTTCAAACAATGGTTGGTATGGAAGGGTTTCTAGTTTCAAACAATGGTTGGTATGGAAGGGTCTCTAGTTTCAAACAATGGTTGGTATGGAAGGGTTTCTAATTTCAAACAATGGTTGGTGTGGAAGGGTCTCTAGTTTCAAACAATGGTTGGTATGGAAGGGTTTCTAATTTCAAACAATGGTTGGTATGGAAGGGTCTCTAGTTTCAAACAATGGTTGGTATGGAAGGGTTTCTAGTTTCAAACAATGGTTGGTATGGAAGAGTCTCTAGTTTCAAACAATGGTTGGTATGGAAGGGTTTCTAGTTTCAAACAATGGTTGGTGTGGAAGGGTCTCTAGTTTCAAACAATGGTTGGTATGGAAGGGTTTCTAGTTTCAAACAATGGTTGGTATGGAAGGGTCTCTAGTTTCAAACAATGGTTGGTATGGAAGGGTCTCTAGTTTCAAACAATGGTTGGTATGGAAGGGTCTCTAGTTTCAAACAATGGTTGGTATGGAAGGGTCTCTAGTTTTAAACAATGGTTGGTATGGAAGGGTCTCTAGTTTCAAACAATGGTTGGTATGGAAGGGTCTCTAGTTTCAAACAATGGTTGGTATGGAAGGGTTTCTAGTTTCAAACAATGGTTGGTATGGAAGGGTTTCTAGTTTGCTCTTGGAAAATTAAAATTCAATACGTTATAAGAACAACCGATTCTGGGCAAGTTGTTCATATGTTTGTTTCGTGGATTACTCTTCTTCCTGGATAAATTACTTTTAAATGTTGTTTCTTGTTAGGTTATTAAGACAAAGTCAAGCTAGAGTAATGATACTGATTATATCTCTTTGAAAGAAACCCTTGTGAACACAACCAGGAGCCTACAGGAAATACATTCGTTTTTTTAATAAAACTGTAAGCTAAACAAACATAATACTGGAATTACGTAGTATATCATATATCACTCGTGAAACGAAACTTTAACTTCGTAGTAACATTGCGTTCATGGTCTATTATATTATCTCACTATTATAATTTATTTCGGACAAATCTCTGGTCAATTATGCCATTTATGTTGCGTATTACCATTTCAAATAACCGAAAATTTGAATTTTAATTTAGAAATCAGTTCATTATTAATGCCCCCCTAAGCGGTACAGCATTGTGTTGGGCCTGGCATGGCCTAGCGCGTTAAGGCGTGCGCTTCGTAATCTGAGGATCGCGGGTTCGCGCCCGAGTCGCGCCAAACATGCTCGCCATCCCAGCCGTAGAGGCATTATAATGTTACGGTCAATCCCACTATTCGTTGGTAAAAGAGTAGCCCCAGAGTTGGCGGTGGGTGGTGATGACTAGCTGCCTTCCCTCTAGTCTTACACTGCTAAATTAGGGACGGCTAGCACAGATAGCCCTCGAGTAGCTTTGTGCGAAATTCCAAAAACAAACAAACAAAGCATTGTGTTCTGAACCAGAAAATTCTTACCTGTGTTTTAATTTTCAATGGTGCACAATGGGCACAATACCATTCCCTTGACATAACGATGGAAGTTAAGTAACTTCCTAAAACAGTTAGCATTATACTAAATACAATTTTCATGAGCTTTCTCGACTTATTAATGTCTACAGTGAGCATACGTTATTCGCTCAAAACCTTCTGCTTATTGCTTTTTAAACACGCATTCAGACGTTTCTGCATATTCAGCTAATTTAGCCTTCATTATAATTTTACATTCACATTAATTTAAATATTTTAGCTTTAATTCGGTTTATAGACTGCTATAAACACCTGTTAGCTGCTTTATTTTCTCTCCTACTGCTTTCTTCGTTTTTGTGAGTTTCTTTGTTTCAACTTTTCTTTGTTTGAAGTTTTATTAAATAGCATTGCTACTTGTAGATTTATTAAACGAAGCTACGTAGTGCAGATTTCGTACTAAAGTTACGTCTACATGAATTTCTTTGACCGCGTAAAATTTTTCAAAGTTGGCCAAAATTTATCGGTCTAGCACGTAATACCTGTAACTAAGCATCACCTAAATGGCTTTAATATTTTGTTGTTTGGAATCAACAGCACACTCAAACAAATAACTTTACTACGAGTTTGTTGTTAATCGTGGCGTTAGGAATATATTCCATCTGACGGGTTGTATGTAATTTAAACATTAAAACAAAACAGTTACAATAATATTCGTGTTTAAGAGAGAAAAGCAAATCGCATGGGGCCTCTGGAACTACATAAAAAAATTAATTTATATGACGTAAGGCTCACTAGCCAAAATTTTGCAAAGGTGCACGTGCTGTGGGGAATGTCACATCTCGTGTCTGTTACACCCATTCTCCTATATTAAATAACTCCACTGATTGTCGGAATATCAGGACTCAGTCTGTGTTAAATGATTCTTACAGATTTTTTGTAACACATTTATAAGGATTTAACAGGTGTACAATAAACATTCTGTTACACGTTTGGGCTCGCGATTTACACGATACCTTACTGAAAAATTTACTTTAATAGAAATACTAAGTTATTTTAATGCCAAAGGGTCTGAACAATCCACTTTTTAGCACTTGTAACAATGTGATAACAAATATTATATAACGGTAATTTCATGTTAAATCATTTTGTTTAAATTTTTCAAAACTTTTACGTTTTACATGTAACATGGGATAAGATGGACAACAATTCTGTTGTAGAAATACAGTATTGTGAAACTTTGTTTCATGTCATGTTTACCGATAGACAGTTATACAGACTGTTATATCATCACATAGATATGTAACGAAACTACATAAACCATTTATAAATCAAACACTTCTCACGAATCCTTTGTGTACAAGTCAAACAATGAAATAAAAATGTTCTGAGTCGATAAAGTTTATATGCTAGAAATGCCGACTGGCATTGCTGTTTTAATTAAGTTTATATGCTAGAAATGCTGACTGGCATTGCTGTTTTAATTAAGTTTATATGCTAGAAATGCTGACTGGCATTGCTGTTTTAATTAAGTTTATATGCTAGAAATGCTGACTGGCATTGCTGTTTTAATTAAGTTTATATGCTAGAAATGCTGACTGGCATTGCTGTTTTAATTATTGCTAAGCCTCATCGCCTACATTCAAAAGCACAGCGGTGTTGTGTTACATAACACAAAGTAGCATTAAATCTTGTCACCTACATGAACATAGTAGTGTTGTGTTACACAACACAAAGTACTATTGAACCTTGTCACCTACATTCATGAACATACGGGTGTTGTGTTACATAACACAAAGTAGCATTAAACCTTGTCACCTACATGAACACAGTAGTGTTGTGTTACACAACACAAAGTTTTATTGAACCTTGTGTTACACCGTTATAAAAGTCCACTTATTAGTTTCAATGCAGAGGATGAGACCAGGTCACTAGAATGTAAATAAAATACCAAACTAGCGATACGAATTACTGTTTTTCACTGTCTTTGTTACTTCAACCACTAGAACGAAATGATTTCTCTGTTTTATTTTAAAATCACACCTCTGCACATTATCACACTTTCATTCTGGATCCAATATTCAGAACAGTTGCTGGAGACTTCACGTTAATCAAGTTATACATTTAACTGATCGTGGATGTTATAGAGTGAAATAAAAATATATATTAACAAGCGAAACCGAACATTTCATGTTGCATTGCGGTGTATCTTTTACTACACTGTTACTTTTGTAGCAACCCACTCGTATATCACACTATATAAGGATCATTTCTGGTTCTACTGACAGTGTTATCCGGTTAAAAATGTATTTGAATTTTGAGAATGAAACGTCTTGTACACACATATGTTTGCTCAAGTTACGAAAAGATCCGAAAAAGTGAAATTAATTAATTTCTTTTGAATTAAATTCTATCATGTAATTCAACTCTATATTTTAATCTTTCTTAATATTTGCAACTTGAGTTTAAAAATAATTAGTGAAATTGACTAATCTGGTAGAGGTACATAATTAAACACACACGAGGTGAAATTGATCCAATAAGATACATTTAAGTAAAAATGAGGTAGCATTGATCTAATTAGGTAGATACTTAAACACACGAGGTAACACTGATATAACTAAGCACATAATTAAGCACACACGAGGTGAAATTGATCTAATAAGATACATTTAAGTAAAAATGAGGTAGCATTGATCTAATTAGGTAGATACTTAAACACACGAGGTAACACTGATATAACTAAGCACATAATTAAACACACACGAGGTGACATTGATCTAATAAGATACATTTAAGTAAAAATGAGGTAGCATTGATCTAATTAGGTAGACACTTAAACACACGAGGTAACACTGATATAACTAAGCACATAATTAAACACACACGAGGTGAAATTGATCTAATAAGATACATTTAAGTAAAAATGAGGTAGCATTGATCTAATTAGGTAGACACTTAAACACACGAGGTAACACTGATATAACTAAGCACATAATTAAGCACACACGAGGTGAAATTGATCTAATAAGATACATTTAAGTAAAAATGAGGTAGCATTGATCTAATTAGGTAGACACTTAAACACACGAGGTAACACTGATATAACTAAGCACATAATTAAACACACATGAGGTGAAATTGATCTAATAAGATACATTTAAGTAAAAATGAGGTAGCATTGATCTAATTAGGTAGACACTTAAACACACGAGGTAACACTGATATAACTAAGCACATAATTAAACACACACGAGGTGACATTGATCTAATAAGATACATTTAAGTAAAAATGAGGTAGCATTGATCTAATTAGGTAGACACTTAAACACACGAGGTAACACTGATATAACTAAGCACATAATTAAACACACACGAGGTGAAATTGATCTAATAAGATACATTTAAGTAAAAATGAGGTAGCATTGATCTAATTAGGTAGACACTTAAACACACGAGGTAACACTGATATAACTAAGCACATAATTAAGCACACACGAGGTGAAATTGATCTAATAAGATACATTTAAGTAAAAATGAGGTAGCATTGATCTAATTAGGTAGATACTTAAACACACGAGGTAACACTGATATAACTAAGCACATAATTAAACACACATGAGGTGACATTGATTTAATTAGGTACATAATACGATGAAGTAAACGGAAAAATCACACACACGCCCAGAAAACTGATGCTTCAAGTTTCGTCCATCACCAACAGTGTAACTGAAGCTATGCGAGGTCATCTTATCTTATAAAATTGTAAGAAATCATCTTACCTTATAAAACTGTAGAAGTCGTCTTACCTTATAAAACTGTAGAAGTCATCTTACCTCATAAAACTGTTACTTTGTTGAGCTGTAACCTCGAACAGAATTTTTTTACGTATCCTCAAAACCAGTAAGTTGAAACAGATAAGAACGTGAAATCTGAGTTCACTTCACAAAGGTTTGTAAGAATGTTGTTAACCAAGTTAACGCACACTGGTCTACTCGGATCTCAACGAAGACTGACATGTCTGAACTGTAAGCTCCAAATAATAGGTGTACTTTGCGAGAAGGAAAGATTCCCTAAGCGACTGCTAACTGTTGCTTTACCACTGCTTAAATCCGGAGTCCTACTGCGGAGAGCATCCGGAGTCGTGGTACACCTGTGGTTCATGGTGTCTGGAAAACGAGTCCGCGCATTTCCATCGATCGGCGCATTTCCATCGATCAATGTGTAAACCTTCCTTCCACCGCAGTAGCCTTTAATGTGAGTCCGGCTTCTGTCGTCGCGTGATCCGTGGCGTCTAGACAAATGTCTAGACTATTTCGTCGAATGTGACACCGCGCAGAAACAATAGATGAGGCTGCAGTGAAGCGAAACGTTATAGAAAATATGCTAAAAAGATGTTAGTACGATAATTAATGTAAACTAAGTGTGTTGAACATTAAAGCGTTCTGAACTCGCCTTGTATGATACAGTCAATTTTAACAATAAGGCTAATATACACCAATCATAACTACTTCGTTATCACATAGAGTATTTTTAATATAAACAACATTATCTGAATACTAATTTAATCTAACGATATTCATTTTCTTACTTATAATTATGGGAAAACAGTGTTTTTGTTTACTGCATAGATAAAGTTTTCATTTGATGACATGTACATGTTTCTCAGTCTTTACGAATAGTCTTGAAAAATGATTCCGAAGACTGAAGGTCACCATATTTGGTTTTTCAATACTTCCTCGATTGTTACTAAAACACATTTATTAATTAAAAACAAAAACACAGTGGAAAATGCTGTAAGCGTTTATAGAAGTGAAAATCTCGTGTACATAAATTACTGTTACATCGTGAAAAAGTTAACAGAAATTGTGTCCCACACGTGCCGAGTAATGATAAGGTATGCGAGTTATGAACGCGCGTATAAAACTTGAACAAATACTGTTATGTTCACGTTTCATGACGCAGCATATCTGTTACGACTATTGATTTATCCAGTATGACAGATGTCTTAACGAAATATTCTATTCAAAGTAAAATTCAATGTCTTGACTCATGAAATACAATTTTAACGACTTTTAAACCTACGTAGAACTGAAAGCAAGGGTGTGGAGATCACGTAAGACAGGACTTAAGAAAATCTGAGACTGGGATTTGTAAGGAAGAATCGAATAAGTAAGTGAAAACGTGAACTTAAGGTCAGCGCTTTGTAGAAGGAACAATCAACAAATTAAACACCAAGATAACGCAAAAATGTGAGCTTTGTGCCCTATAGGAAGAAACAATTGTGTGTGCGTGTGTGTAATATCGCGTAAGAGAAAATGTAAAAGTATAAAATTAGTGCATGTACAGAAGGGAAACTAAAATTAGAATTAGAGTAAACACCAGAAGGTAGTGGTAAAAACTTGGAATTAGTGTAAAGATCAGAAGATAATGGTGAAAAGCTGGAATTAGTGCACACATTAGAAGATAGTGATAAAAACTAGAATTAGCGTAAACACCACAAGATAGTGATGTAAGCTAGAATTAATGCAAACATCAGCATATAGTGATAAAAACCTGGAATTAGTGCAAACATCAAAAGTTAGTGGTAAAAACCCAGAATTAGCGTAAACACCAGAAGGTATTGGTAAAAACTAGAATTAATGTAAACACCAGGAGATATTGGTCGAAACCTAGAATTAGTGCAAGCATCACAAGGTAGTGATAAAAACTGTTTTTGTAGAAAGAAGAGACCATGAGTGACGCATCAAAACCTGATTCGATAAACGGTTTAAGCCTTTATCTCCGTAGTTCAATATTCATGCACACAATTAACCATTATCATGATTTTACTCTCGTCTTTATGTATTTACATAAACTGTGTCCCCATACCGGTTGTTGTGTCCCCCATGCAGGTTTTTGTGTCCCCCATGCCGGTTGTTGTGTGCCCCATACCGGTTGTTGTGTCCCCCATGCCGGTTGTTGTGTGCCCCATACCGGTTGTTGTGTCCCCCATGCCGGTTGTTGAGTGATGAGACTGACGGGCTTTTAACATCAAAAATCAGGTTTTTGTACCCTTGATGTGAAGATCGTAGGTAGATGTTTATATAGCTTTCTGTTTAACATCTTCAAATTCTGTCGTTTTTAGCATCTGTTTATGAAGGTTTATGTTTAACAACTTCTTCAGATTCTGTCGTTTTTAGCATCAATTTATATAGCTTTTTGTTTAACAACTTCTTCAAATTCTGTTGTTTTTAGCATCTCTTTATATAGGTTTATGTTTAACAACATCTTCAGGTTCTGTCGTTTTTAGCATCAATTTATATAGCTTTCTGTTTAACAACATCTTCAGATTCTGTTGTTTTTAGCAACTGTTTATGTAGGTTTATGTTTAACAACTTCTTCAGATTCTGTTGTTTTTAGCATCTGTTTATGTAGGTTTATGTTTAACAGCTTCTTCAGATTCTGTCGTTTTTTGTGATTCAGTTTCATTACTACCAAAAATCTCACTTATAAAGACTAAATTCGTCATATTGTGAGATTCCATTCATTAATCCACATGTACAAATAATTAAAAATGATTATTCAACTTCCTTTTATTTTGATAAACACTGATTAATACGACAGAAACCGTTCCTCATAATTGAGTATAATAATTAAATAATTAACTCGCACTTATAATCAGGTCAGAATCAGAAGTTTCTGATCTTTAAACCAGTACTCGAATGACCAGTACTCCACAAAGGAAATTTGATAAACATGGTGTAAGAAGTGTACTTTATATCTTAAATACTCTTAATTAACTCGTTGATCAGTCACAAACCATTGTACAAACTTATCGTTTGTACAAAACAACCTCAAAACCAGCTTTAATACAAAGTAATGACGTGGATAATGTTTAATAGAATGAGCATGGTTGTAGGGGTATCTCTCGACGACTGGTATGGATTGGGGTATCTCTCGTTGGCTGGTATGGATTGGGGTATCTCTCGTCGGCTGGTATGGATTGGGGTATCTCTCGTCGGCTGGTATGGATTGGGGTATCTCTCGTCGGCTGGTATGGATTGGGGTATCTCTCGTCGGCTGGTATGGATTGGGGTATCTCTCGTCGGCTGGTATGGATAGGGGTATCTCTCATCGGCTGGTATGGCTATTAACACTTTTGCTAATAAAGCAGGAACAAAGTTTCGACCTGAAGATGATCTAGGAAGTTTGAATAATTGTTCTCTGCTTTATTAGTAAAAGTGTTAATACCCATACCAGCCACCCTGAGTTACATTTTTACTTCAAGTGGGTTTCTCGTTATCACGAACGGCTGTAGATGTATCATTTCCTCCATGGAGAAAACCTCAGTCAGTGAAGTCTCATTCTTAAAACTTTTATTAATTCCATTCAAACAATTTTATTAAGAGGAGGAAAACTGACATTTAATTTTAAAATATAAACGGTGTCTTTCTCAGTATCCCCTCAGTTCTAATACTTGTTTTAGTTCTTTTTCTTAGTGGCGGAGACGGAGGAATCGATCTGTGCCGTTGATTACAACTATTACACACAAAGATGGAAGTTCACCAATTTTATGTTGCTCGGGTTTTCTTGGTGTAATCGCTACGTTCGTATTACATTGAAGAAACTAACACTGGAAAAGTATTCTGTGTTAGTGATTCGCTCGAGCAATGCCACAGTTCCTCAGTGTTAAAAGGTAGTTTTTAACATTAAAAGTTCTGTGAGCTATTGGATTAGATAAATGATAATTTTACAGCGTGTCGTTTTTGTCATATAGTTTTAATAAAATTTAGCTCACAAAATTTTATACGTAGCATTTCAAGAAATACAGTAATTATAAACTACAAAACACGTGAAATAATAAAACGGCCAAGTAGATGATTGGTTTGAGAAATAAGATAAATATATTAATAAACATCAACCACTCTAGAAACTCAGAGTTCGTACATAACATCTACAACACCTCCCTGACATATAATTATCTCACAACTCTTACAAAATGTTTGGCCAGGTGGTTAAGGCGTTCGACTTGTAATCTGAGGATCGCGGGCTCGAATCCTCGTCACATCAATTATGTGACGGTCAATCCCACTATTCATTTAGTTAAATAGTAGCCCAGGAGTTGGCAGTGCGTGGTGATGACTAGCTGCCTTCCCTCTAGTCTTACACTGCTAAATACTGACGGTTAGCGGAGATAGCCTTCAAGCAGCTTTGCGCGAAATTTAAAACAAACCAAACAAACCTTACAAAATTTCACACTTAACCTTCCAAGTTATCAAATAAATTTGACATCAAGTAAAACAAAAGTAGAGGTGAACCTAAGAAAATCAAAAGTTTCATCGCCAAATGGGAGAAAGCAGATTAAAAATATCGTTTACTTTGATTTTGGACCAACATTTGATCTTGAAATAAAGATCTAGGATAGAAGGTACTGAACCCCAAATCTTGATCGATTTATTTTAAAGATTAAAGAGCCTCAGACTGTTGTTGGTAGACATTTAAACTGATTTTGTGTCTCACGGTTTCAGAATAAATAAGACAAGAATGAATGAACGTAAGTTAAAAAACAAAGATTACCTCTGCTACTTGCGAGCACAATTAATATAAAATATAAATAGTCGGTGTTAACAGTTGAATAAATAACATATTTATCAGTAGCCTAACCGATGGAGTGTAAACAAATCCCCACATAAAATCTTATCATCCGTTTAATTTTTAACGAGTAACTAGAAGTAAACATGATTTCAGTTACTACTTATTTATGTGCTTCACAACACGATTTCATCTCAAGTTTAGCTAACACGAAACGTTCTTTCAACGCAAACAAATGTAGTAACGTAACATTAATATCAAGTACAAGTAATTTTACCTTGAAATCAAAGTAGTATCTAAGAACCTCCATAAGTAAGAGCAGGCCACACCAGCATTACAAAACAACATCAGTAGAGATGTCTGGAGATGTGCATAAATAATTTTATTTTTTTAATTTTATAAAGCGATTACGATTACGTGTCTAGAACAATGCCTTATGTAGGCATTATGGGATAATGCACATGAGAAATACCTAAATTTTCTACAAAATATAGTGTGTTACGTCACGAAGGCCAACAACTTCACAATGGACCACTAACATTCGTCAAGCAATATAATATGGTGTGGTATGAGGTACACCTTCTAATGACGTGTACTGACTTATAATTTCAAAGTCATTATGACTTCTTGTCTTGGATACTGACAACGATATGTATCAAACCATCTGTTGGTGATATCCTTATAACACTGATAATCTGTAATCCGCCTGTTTCGTCTGCCATCTGGTAAGTATGTAAAGATTCATATTTTCCTGTGATAAACGAGAACGACAACAAAGTTTTTTCGTCAAACACAACTGCAACGTATATCGTTCGTTTTATTACTGAATGTTCTTTGGTCCATATCTGTCGTCATCAATTTAACATTTAAACCTAATAATTTTGATCCAAAGCGTCATTGCTAGCTCCAGAATCCACCATAACTTACACAAAGTTCGATTATACCTCTGGCTACACTGTCAAAATAGTTTTATATTATTAGATTTCTAGTTGTGACATCATAACTGTTTGTCTCTCGGCACAAGATAACATCGGAATAAAAGCAGCGTAATTTCTCTACACCTGTTCTGTTTCAACCTGGAGACTTCTGTAAGTCTGTAATCGTTAAAAAGTACGTAGCTTATGATGTTATAATACAAGTTTAGTCGTATGATGTCAAATCCTGGAAAAAATGCAGTATTAATGTTAACAGACTAAAGACCAAAAAACTGGAAAAACTGTAGTATTATTGTTAACTGAATGAAGACCAAAAAAACTGGAAAAACTGTAGTATTACTGTTAACAGAATGAAGACCAAGAAAACTGGAAAAACTGTAGTATTACTGTTAGCTGAATGAAGACCAAGAAAACTGGAAAAACTGTAGTATTACTGTTAACTGAATGAAGACCAAGAAAACTGGAAAAACTGTAGTATTACTGTTAACTGAATGAAGAACAAGAAAACTGGAGGAACTGTAGTATTAATGTTAACAAAATGAAGACCAAGTAAACTGGAGAAACTGTAGTAATACTGTTAACTGAATGAAGACCAAGAAAAATGGAGGAACTGTAGTATTACTGTTAACTGAATAAAGACCAAGAAAACTGGAAAACCTGTAGTATTACTGTTAACAGAATGAAAACCAAGGAAACTGGAAAAAACTGTAGTATTACTGTTAACTGAATGAAGACCAAGAAAACTGGAAAAACTGAAGTATTACTGTTAACTGAATGAAGACCAAGAAAACTGGAAAAACTGTAGTATTACTGTTAACTAAATGAAAACCAAGAAAACTGGAAAAACTGTAGTATTACTGTTAACTGAATGAAGACCAAGGAAACTGGAGGAACTGTAGTATTGCTGTTAACTGAATGAAGACCAAGAAAACTGGAAAAACTTTAGTATTACTGTTAACTGAATTAAGAACAAGAAAACTGGAGGAACTGTAGTATTACTGTTAACTGAATGAAAACCAAGGAAATTGGAAGAACTGTAGTATTACTGTTAATTGAATGAAAACTGGAAAAACTGTAGTATTACTGTTAACTGAATGAAGACCAAGAAAACTGGAAAAACTTTAGTATTACTGTTAACTGAATAAAGAACAAGAAAACTGGAGGAACTGTAGTATTACTGTTAACAGAATGAAAACCAAGGAAACTGGAGGAACTGTAGTATTACTGTTAATTGAATGAAGAACAAGAAAACTGGAGGAACTGTAGTATTACTGTTAACAGAATGAAAACCAAGGAAACTGGAGGAACTGTAGTATTACTGTTAACTGAATAAAGAACAAGAAAACTGGAGGAACTGTAGTATTACTGTTAACAGAATGAAAACCAAGGAAACTGGAGGAACTGTAGTATTACTGTTAATTGAATGAAGAACAAGAAAACTGGAGGAACTGTAGAATTACTGTTAACAGAATGAGAACCAAGGAAACTGGAGGAACTGTAGTATTAATGTTAACAAAATGAAGACCAAGTAAACTGGAGAAACTGTAGTAATACTGTTAACTGAATGAAGACCAAGAAAACTGGAGGAACTGTAGTATTACTGTTAACTGAATAATGACCAAGAAAACTGGAAAACCTGTAGTATTACTGTTAACAGAATGAAAACCAAGGAAACTGGATAAAACTGTAGTATTACTGTTAACTGAATGAAGACCAAGAAAACTGGAAAAAACTGAAGTATTACTGTCAGCTGAATGAAGACCAAGAAAACTGGAGGAACTGTAGTATTACTGTTAACTAAATGAAAACCAAGGAAACTGGAGGAACTGTAGTATTAATGTTAACAAAATGAAGACCAAGTAAACTGGAGAAACTGTAGTAATACTATTAATTGAATGAAGACCAAGAAAACTGGAGAAACTGTAGTATTACTGTTAACAGAATGAAGACCAAGAAAACTGGAAAAACTGTAGTATTACTGTTAACTGAATGAAGACCAAGAAAACTGGAAAAACTGTAGTATTACTGTTAACTGAATGAAGACCAAAAAAATTGGAAAAACTGTAGTATTACTGTTAACTGAATGAAGACCAAGAAAACTGGAAAAACTTTAGTATTACTGTTAATTGAATGAAAACTGGAAAAACTGTAGTATTACTGTTAACTGAATGAAGACCAAGAAAACTGGAAAAACTTTAGTATTACTGTTAACTGAATAAAGAACAAGAAAACTGGAGGAACTGTAGTATTACTGTTAACAGAATGAAAACCAAGGAAACTGGAGGAACTGTAGTATTACTGTTAATTGAATAAAGAACAAGAAAACTGGAGGAACTGTAGTATTACTGTTAACAGAATGAAAACCAAGGAAACTGGAGGAACTGTAGTATTACTGTTAACTGAATAAAGAACAAGAAAACTGGAGGAACTGTAGAATTACTGTTAACAGAATGAGAACCAAGGAAAATGGAGGAACTGTAGAATTACTGTTAACAGAATGAGAACCAAGGAAACTGGAGGAACTGTAGTATTACTGTTAACTGAATGAAAACCAAGGAAACTGGAGGAACTGTAGAATTACTGTTAACAGAATGAAAACCAAGGAAACTGGAGGAACTGTAGAATTACTGTTAACAGAATGAAAACCAAGGAAACTGGAGTAACTGTAGTATTAATGTTAACTGAATAAAGAACAAGAAAACTGGAGGAACTGTAGTATTACTGTTAATTGAATGAAGAACAAGAAAACTGGAGGAACTGTAGTATTACTGTTAACAGAATGAAGACCAAGAAAACTGGAGGAACTGTATTATTACTGTTAACTGAATAAAGAACAAGAAAACTGGAGGAACTGTAGAATTACTGTTAACAGAATGAGAACCAAGGAAACTGGAGGAACTGTAGTATTACTGTTAACTGAATGAAAACCAAGGAAAGTGGAGGAACTGTAGAATTACTGTTAACAGAATGAAAACCAAGGAAACTGGAGGAACTGTAGAATTACTGTTAACAGAATGAAAACCAAGGAAACTGGAGGAACTGTAGTATTAATGTTAACTGAATAAAGAACAAGAAAACTGGAGGAACTGTAGTATTAATGTTAACTGAATAAAGAACAAGAAAACTGGAGGAACTGTAGTATTACTGTTAACTGAATGAAGACCAAAAAAACTGGAGGAACTGTAGTATTACTGTTAACTGAATGAAGACCAAGAAAACTGGAAAAACTTTAGTATTACTGTTAACTGAATAAAGAACAAGAAAATTGGAGGAACTGTAGAATTACTGTTAACAGAATGAAAACCAAGGAAACTGGAGGAACTGTAGTATTACTGTTAACTGAATAAAGAACAAGAAAACTGGAGGAACTGTAGTATTACTGTTAACTGAATGAAGACCAAAAAAACTGGAAAAACTGTAGTATTACTGTTAACTGAATGAAGACCAAGAAAACTGGAAAAACTGTAGTATTACTGTTAACTGAATAAAGACCAAGAAAACTGGAGAAACTGTGGTATTACTGTTAACTGAATGAAGACCAAGTAAACTGTGTTAACAAAATGAAGACCAAGGAAACTACTGCCGATAGGGTTTTCTTCTTCTTCTTTTGCCATTCTTTATTTGTTATTTTATGAAGTTGTTCATTCAAGTTTTAATATGAAAGAACAATACACTTTATCTGCTGAATATTCGTAAATTTATCATTCAAGTTTTAACATGAAATAACAATACACTTTATCTGCTGAATATTCGTAAATTTATCATTCAAGTTTTAACATGAAATAACAATACACTTTATCTGCTGAATATTCGTAACTTTATCATAAATTCCACCAACGATATTTAACGATTAGTGAACTTTGTGCTACAAACTATTTAAGGTAAATGCAAAGCTACAGAACGACCTATCAGCTCCCTCTCTCCCACGGGTATTGAAAACCCGGTTTTTTGTGGTGTAAGTCCGAAGACATATTGCTGTACCACTGCGGGCGTGTTACAAATACAGTCGAATTTCGTGCATATTTGAACATCCAGATATTTCTTCAGTTGTGGCTTACCTAAAGGATACTTTATATTCACGTCACGTGACAACCAAACCAAAGTGAAGTCGTGGTGGAACAGAATGTATCAGAAGTACATTTTGATTTGGTTGCCGTTCTATACGTAGTGTCACGCCACCGAAACTTTATCGACTTTTTACTGTAATATACAGTTACCGATGCAAACTATTCAGATAATAAGAATGTGTTGATATTCGGGATTTAAAACTTATAAGGGCGAGGGATAACGTCCTCAATTTTTAATGGAGTTTGGGAATATAAATCAAGCAAGACTAATGAGAAAAAAAACTGTAATAATGAATTATGACGTCTTGTAACAGATGAGAATTTTTAAACAAACATTAGTGCCAAAAGCCTTTCAAAATCCGATGGACATGTCATACACCATAATCAAGGAAAATAATCATTTGGAAAAACGACACGAGTCACATACTGTACATATAAGTTGCGTCCACGACATATCCGCTTAACACACATATACCTCACTAACCTGAGAAATAAAATGTGTATTCATGCCCTTCCACACGAAAGCATGCCGGTCAAGACGTCTATTTATTTTATACAGCATTTGAATATGGAAGACCTGCAGGGAAGAATAATGTACTTTGGACCTGACATCCGTACGAAGGAACTTTAATGCACTGGAAACTGTGCCGCAAAGCTGTTGTTAATATAACTATTAATGTTATTGTCGGAAGGAAACTGTGCTGCAAAGCTGTTGTTAATATAACTATTAATGTTATTGTTGGATGGAAACTGTGCTGCAAAGCTGTTGTTAATATAACTATTAATGTTATTGTTGGATGGAAACTGTGCTGCAAAGCTGTTGTTAATATAACTATTAATGTTATTGTCGGATGGAAACTGTGCTGCAAAGCTGTTGTTAATATAACTATTAATGTTATTGTTGGGTTCGTTTTGTACAGCTCTGGTTTTAACTCTGTTATACTTCAAACAGAATAACCGTGTCATTATTTAATGGTTATCATTACGGATGTAAAATGTGCAGCGTTAGTAGTGGATAAGTGATAACAATAAGAACCTAAATTAAAATAATAAAGGGAAATAGAATGAAATAGCGCCCTCTGAAGGTTAGTGAAGCAAAACTGCAGAATTATTGATAAAAAAATGAAAAATATACTTTATGTATGAGAAAAGAAAATTTAAGGATAAAGCCATCTAGATGCTTTATACGAAAAATTGTACTCTTGAGCCGACGTTTGTTTATATACTCATATATAGTTATAAATGACATGTTTTTGTTTAATCTTTAAAACATTATACAACTAACGAACACACATTTAATGATGATAATTTTTGAATTTGCTAAGTAACTTAAAAATTCACAGTTCGGTAAGAATGTTTATTTATGTGTTTTGACGTGTAAAATTGGTATTCCTTTAAAGAAAACTTTAAACCTAATAGCTTATCTGTTATATCAAAACGAGAATGCTACGTGCTTTAGAAAGTATTAGGACACAGGTAATTACAATTTTTATTCAATACCAAAATTATGGTCATGTTGATGGAATCGAAATGAGATAAAAATTGGCACCATTTTTACCAACTTGTTTTTTGTTGTTGTTTTTTTTGCCGTTATGGAAAGAAAATAGTTGAAAAACTGTCCATTTAATTTTTACAGTACAATATTATCGTATATACGTTGACGATACACTTGTCATCTTTAACGAATCTCTTCACGTATAAAACGTGTTCACAATTGTTTTAATAATGAACAAGAACAAATATAATGTTTATTGTGGAACATCAAGAAAAACTTGAACCTAATTTTTCGCAATAACAATGACAGTCTTCAAGGTGAACTCCTTCACAAGAGATTTATATTTTCATTTTAACAATTAGACATAAGAGTGCGCTGTTTAAAATAAATATAAGTAACGTAATAATAAATCGCGAACGTGAAACAGTCAGCACATGTCAATATTTTCATGAGGATTTTGATAATATTAAAAGGTTTTTAGTTTAAAACAGTTTTCGAAAAGGTATGTTTGACAATACAATACACAATTAAAAACATAAAGCTTAAACAAGTACAATTTAACGTCCTAAAACAGATGGATCGAACAGCAGTATTGCTGTTACTGTTATAAGAGTTATGTTTGAATGAATAGGAGATAAGGTTTCCAATTCTATTCGTGTTGCACTTAAAAGCACTTTTGATACTTTGGGAGACTTTCTTCTAACATTATTTTCTATAAATATTTATATTATTAAAATAAAATAATGCACTGATAATGAAGTTTTTCACATATACTTGTGTCTTTTATTTATATTGAACAATATTATTACAATAATATTAACTCTTACTACGATAGAAAACACCCTTTCTTGTTTTTGCCTCTTTTATTGCTATAGCGTATAATACAAAGCTTTATTCCAGTGACGGCGCTATGTCTGCGGACTTACAACGCAAGAAATCAGGTTTCGATACCTGTGGTGGATATAGCAAAGATAGTCCCTTTTGTCGCTTTGTATCTATCTACAAACAAATAATGAACAATACTAATCGCATATTGCGTAGGATTAACACTCGTTCAGCTCCGGTGACATGAATCCCCTGAGAAATGGAGCCAGATAAGACCTTGATACAGATGTGTAAGAAGCAGACCTGTATACAATTTATTTCTTACCCAAACTTTAATTACTGTTGAAACACAAGTCATGGATGACAACATATCTGTCTCTTGACAAATAAATTTACTTTAATTAAAATAGTATAAATATTCTTCATGTGAAATATATAATGTACTTGACTCTCTAGTGTACGTATTGCCTGTGACACAGTCTAGTCTTCAGATTATTCCACAATGTGGAAGCACAACTGCGTTTGTGCGTATCTTAATTAAGATTTAACCAAATTATTTATCAATGTGCTGTTTTTTATATGTAAAACAAACCAATGTATAAAAATGTTGCTTGAAACGTGAATTATTAACATGGAACATCACAGTTATATTTAGAAATCATTTGCATAATTCTTCCCTCTACTTTTGAAGATATGGTGAAAATAACGCTATACTCAAGCTTCCTACGTGATGTCTGCTGTCACGTTTGTTCACGCTTTATACAGCAACAACTAAGTGAAACAGAACACTTGTTAAACACATGCACTGTACAATTTATCAGTCAAAACAAATGCAAACGTGCACACGAGCTAAAACATTACAGGTTGTCTAAATGAATCAGAACATATTTGGTAAAAATATAGCTACAAACAAGATTAAAACTATCATTTGCTAAATATAACAATTATCAATGCTAAAGCAACACGTGAACTTTAGATGGTGATAAGTTGGAAACTTTATGGAAGTGATACAAAAGGCTTAGCTAGATATGAATTCAGCCTCTCAGATACGTTTCTAAAACTTTGACTAATAATTTAAATCTGATAGTTGTTACGAATTATGAAGTAAAATAACCCGTAAGTGTGATGTTTAAGAATCAGAAACGTATTTGAATTTATATTTGTTTAAATTATATAATATGTTTATTATTTAACTGTTTTAATGTCACAGCAACATCCTTGTAAAACACCCCCAAGTGGGTAATATGATAACAATATAAAAACTCCATTGTGAATTTTAAATATGTATGTTATACAACCGCGATTCCTACTAAGTTATAGAAGTTTTGCTTGGTTGTTGTTAAGCGCATAACTACACAATAGACTATATATACTCTGATTATCAATGGTCATCAAATCCCGAATTCTATCGTCATAAGACTGAAGACTTACTGCGAAGCTACGAGAAACAATTCAATTCAGTCTGTTTGTTTTTGCATAAAGCTAAACGAGAACTATCTGCGCTAGCCGTCCCTAATTTAGCAGTGTAAGACTACAGGGAAGGCAGGTGGTCATCACCACCCATTGCAACTCGTGGAATACTCTTTTATCAATAAATAGTTGGATTGATCATCACTTTATAACGCCCTCACAGCTAAAAGAGCAAACATGTTTAGTGTGACGAGGGAGGATTCGAACCCGCGACTCTCAGATCACAAGTTGAGTGCCCTAACTACCTGGCCATGTCGGACCGGACAGTTCAGGGATCTTAAATTAAAACCATGCCCATGTTTTGTTTTGGTAAACTCATAATACATTTTCAATACGAATACATAAGTGTATTTCTAAGAACTGTATACTTCAGTTTTGAGCTTTGTATTCCCTGAAATATCACTGTGTTCTGTCCACACTGAGCACGATAAACTCGTATCTGCTTTACATTGAAGTATTTTTGCTTTGAAACAGTTTGGATACTACGATCAATTTAGAACACCTTAATTATTTTAACTAGCACATCAAAAGATGTAAATAACATGATAAAATACATGAACAAAAATACATCATGTTAATTTTATAAACGTAATAATGTAAAAACAAAACCTCTTTAGGAATATAAAAAAATGTACTTTTGTTGCTGTTTTTAAATTCAGCCTGACATCAGGATGCCCCCCAGTGGCACAGTGGTATGTCTGCGGATTTACACACTAAAAACCGCGTTTCGATACCCGTGGTGGGCAGAGCACAGATAGCCCGTTGTGTAGCTTTGTGCTTAATTCTAAATAAACAAAACAAATAAACAAAGACATCAGGATAGCAAATTATTTAGTTTTGAAGTAAATAAACGCATCATTATATCATTACAGTTGAGAAGTCACGATAGAAACAGTTTATAAAATCAAATCAATAGACCACGATCTTCTATAAACATGTGTAATTACCATTAATTTAACTTACCTGATGTTGGCGTTCTTCAGAATTAACGGTTTCTTATCACAACTACTTTTAAAATAATCAAATTATATTGGGTTTTTTTTTTCTGATTCATCTTCAGTCTGTAATGTAAATTTGTGGACTAGAACATGGACTGTGTTTCACTGCAGTGTTACTGCACCTTCACATCTCGTAGGTCCACGTTCAACTAGCGCCTCCTGCTTGGTTGATGCTGTATATATGCAGCTTTTCCGCCAAACACAATAGACGTAACAACATTGGTTTGTCACAAATTATTTGGCATGACATCAGCTAGGAGCCAGAACTATTATGCAGCGCCATCTGCTGACTAATATAAAATTTTCCATGAGTCATACTTTTAGTTTTAAGTTACCAAGTGACGTAACACTAATGCTGGGAGGTACATACTGTAGAAGTTTCGAAGATCTTTGAGACGTGTTAAGATGTTTCGAACAAAGTGATGCTAATGCTGAATTAATGAATAGCATGTCTTCAAAGCGTTTCATTTATTTTGTAATTTGTAGAAAAGATTCAGAATATATTATTTTAAAGCAATCGGCGACTTTATCTAGTCATCTTAAGTAATATTTGTACAAATCTTTCTTTTTTTCAAAGATGTTAGTCGCGTATAGAGTTAGATGGCCTTACAAAACAACTATAAACAAAAATATTAAAATATTTCAAATAATTGCGATAAGCAATACGAAAATAACCGAAACTTGTCTTTTAAACGACTTTATTTAGTCAATAAGCTTTGAAGCTCTGAAATATTTG
Source organism: Carcinoscorpius rotundicauda (assembly GCA_011833715.1). NCBI lineage: Eukaryota > Metazoa > Arthropoda > Merostomata > Xiphosura > Limulidae > Carcinoscorpius > Carcinoscorpius rotundicauda. Next base: position 69,629,346 of record CM022402.1, on the reverse strand, counting down.
GATATTATCAAACAAAGTGAATTATTTATTCGTATAATATTACCAGCACAAAGCAAATATTGAAAGTTATTTTTAGTATCCGGAGTGCATGAAAAAAACACATTTCATGTTGATTATAAGTCACACCGTTTCGCATGTTTTGTATTATAAGTATCGTCAAGGTGATAAGTTCTTAAAATCAGTCAGATTAATGATACTTACCGAAGTGCTCTGTTTTTAGTAACATGTACAAAATTAATTGAAAATTATAGTAACATTTTAATAATACAATTTTTATTCTACAAGTGATATCAGGTTCGAATCCCCGTCACACCAAACATGCTCTCCCTTCCAGCCGTAGCGACGTTATAAAGTTACTATCAATCCTACTATTCCTTGGTAAAAGAGTAGCTCAAGAGTTGGCGGTAGTTGGTAATGACTAGCTGCCCTCCCTCTAGTCTTACACTGCTAAATTAGAAACGGCTAGTGCAGATAGCCCTCGTTTAGCTTTGCGCGAAATTCAAAAACAAACAAACAAACCGAAGCTAGTACGCAGAAAGAAAACTGACATATGCAGCCACCTATGTGAATTTTTGAGCAAGTCAACGTGTTTTGGCTTTTTTTTCTTCACTATTTTGAAAAAAAAATTGCCTAGCCTGTACCTACTTCAGTACTGCGTAGAGGAATGTATGTTTCAAGCTGGTGCTATTAACGGAACTAATTTTAATGGATTTACCGTTATGTGTTTATTTTAATACCGACGCTTTTTTCGGCATAACTTTATTTTTTCACGTGATGTATATATTCTGGACTTTATATAGCGCGTGTACCGCCTGTTCTCGAACTTTGTAGAACATTCTTGAGAGTAAGAAAACGCGCCAAAAAATCGCATGATTCGTATAAAAGCAGCTTAGTAGCCGAGAGACAGTAGAAATATAATATTATTGGACAGCTTCAGTCATTACATTATAGGCCTAGAAAGCTGTAATTGTGATTAACGTCTACTTATGGGAAAAACTATAGAATTTGACAATGAATGTTTATAAATTTCGAACATCACAAACTGTTCAACTTCAATGAATCACTTCAAACATTATTAATTCTAAAGTCAGCAGTATGAGCTAACCAAGCTAGATAGCTTGAGTGACGTGTGTGTTTCTTACAGCACATCGGGCTATCTGCTGAGTCCACCAAGGGAAATCAAACCCCCAGTATTGGCGTTGTAATAAACAAAATGTGACAATGTTAACTCAAAATTAATTGGTTTGTTATGGTTTGTTTCTTTTGAATTTCGCGCAAAGCTACACAAGGGATATCTGCAATAGTCTTCCCTAATTTAGCAGTTTAAGACCAGAGGGAAGACAGCTAGTCATCACCATCCACTGCCAAATCTTGGACTACTGTCTTACCAACGAATAGTGGGATTGGCCGTCACATTATATCGCCCCCACGGCTGAAAGGGCAAGCATGTGTGGTGTGACGGGGATTCGAACCCTCGATCCTCAAGTAACGAGTCGAGTGCCTTATACATTTGGATTGTCAATACAATATTTAGTCCTAGAACAGATATGAGAATCAGTATAATAAATTTCATACATATTAACATAATATCAACTTAAAAATTTAATTGAAATTTCTGGTTTATTTGTAACAGTTATGTATAATATACGTCATATGTAGAAATATATTATGATACGTAACGTAACAATGTTTACACATAGATTTGTTTTCTTTTCTTCATAAACAGGTCCACTTCACCCAGCTGATTACGTCTGTTTAACGTAGATTTTTTGATTTTTTTCAAAAACAGGTCCACTTCACCCAGCTGATTATGTCTGTTTAACATAAAACAGGTCCACTTCACCCAGTTGATTATGTCTGTTTAACATAAAATAGGTCCACTTCACCCAGTTGATTACGCCTGCTTATTTTTTATTTATTTTATTTTTGTAAATTTCATCCTTGGTTCTCTCTGAGAAAATCGTTGATTTTTAATATTCACCTCCATATGTGCACCAGAAGATAAATCATGCTGTTACAATCCCATTCTCTCATATCATTTCGTGTGGTATATTTAAATAAAATTGAATTAATTGTAGAGCTATATTTAAGCGATAGATGGGAGTAGCTTCGCACAAGTTATCAATCGTAAAGTAAACCTCTTACCAGTTGAATCGATGTAGAATAAAATACGTGAACACGAAATATGAAATAAAATGAGCAATCTTAATTAAAGTACTAAACATAAACACTGTCTGTGTATTACAACAATGGAACACAATTGCATCAGCTTAGTACATTTTAGGTTAGAAATGGAAAATTACATACATCTTTAGTATTTGAATAATCCAAGTACTATGAAGCTCTTTGCTAGTACAGCGGTATATCTCCGGATTTACAACGGTAAAATTAGGGGTTCGATTCCCCTCGGTGGGCTGAGTAGATAACCATTTGTGGCTTTGCCATACGAAACCCACCACCAGTACTATGAAATTTCAAGTTTTAATGACTTCGTCTAATAATCGCACCCTTTGGAAACAAAAGTTTCTATATAAATTATGAAGAAATTAATATAATTTCCGTGGCTGTTTTCAATGAAACTTAATCTCTGAATGCATTGATTTTGGTCAACTTTTACATAATATAGAGAGGAAATTTCAATTTTGTTTTTTAATTTCATAAATGCTTATTTCCTATTAATTGTCTACTCTTATTATTCAGTTGATATCAGTTTTGATAAACGATATAAGTTGCTATTACTTCACTTGATCGCGTGTGTATAAATACTTAATTTTCTGCTTTACAATTTTAATTTTAATCAATAACACTATTGTTGTTTTAATTTGTTGCTACAAGTTGTGGGTTTTTCATATTGCTGGAGTTCACCATTGGATTTGTTTCGACGCTTAACTTGCCCGGATTACTTTTCACTTAAGTGGTAGAATAACCTAAATAATCAAATTCAACGTTTCACTTTAGAAAGAGTGCTCCACTAAAACACAATTACAGAAAGCTTTCATCTTAGTGTACGAGTTACCTGCTCTAATTATATCAGAATACATTCAACATCACTCTAGCACGACCCCGGCTAGTACTGCAGTAAGTCAACAGACTTAAAACGCTAAAATCAGGGGTTCAATTTCCCCTCGGTAGACTCGGCAGGTAGCCCAGGGTGGCTTTGCTTAATGAAAACACACACACATTGTAGCACTGAGATTTACGCGTAGTATGTAACTGCAACACTTAAAAGTCTTTCAGGCAGTAATACAATGGATTAGTCTACGAGACGTTTTATTTTTATTTTTATTAGCTGTATATTTTGCACAAAAATGCCAAGAGTAGGGCGCGGATAGACCCGATTCAATTTTATTACTCATCAGCATCTATACCAGCCCACTCTCAAATTGACACTTTAAAACGCAGGATTAGAATAAATTAACTCATTAGACCTTGTGCATAGCGGCTCATAGAATTGCTTTGAGTTTATTAATTATCAAGTACAAACGTTTAGCTCCATTGTCTCTTGATCGATTTGAGGTCTAGTTACAGCTAGGAGCTCAGGAGATCGTACCTTTTTGTTGATACATTTGATTACACCCAAGGTATCATAGATTAATTTACTCTAATCCTGCCTAAAAGAATTTCAATTCGAGGATAGATTGGTAGAGATTCTGATGAATAATGAAATCAAATCGGGTATACGAATGTCCTTTGCGCACAAAAAATATAGCTGATGAAAAGGGAGGTGTCATAAATTAATTTAATCCTGCATAAAATAATTTTAAGTGTTATCGCTATTGAACATTCCTTCTTTTTAGATCTCAAATCGGCCAAAAAACAAACAAAACAGAGCCCTTATACGAGTTATTATGCCGCGGCTAAAAATGTATTAATATAATTCAGTGTATGTATTTTTAATCTAAGCTAAGCTAGAAAACGTTGAAGTTTGTGGGTAATAGTGAACATACCAAGTCATGTCAGGTCTCTTTTTCTGAAGCTAAGGTAGCTCCCAAAACTGCCACATCGTCTGTTACTCGTTTTAATATAAAGACTAACACTAACTCTTTAATTCATTGTAAGAAGTGGTAATAAAAATGGTGCTACTGATGCATATTTTCTAGCACTGGGACATGTCTTGAGCAAATAAATCCGCTTATAACAACAAAATACTTTTAATCGTGTTTTATAAGTCTGTTATTTTTATCTCAATGAAATAATGAAGAATAATGACGTTAGGCTGCATTCTCACCGTTCAAGGATATGCGAAGCCTAATTGAGAGGTGGATGTTGGTTTATCTTAGTAACTATTAAATAATAATTTAGTTAAGTTATAGTACTGAATAAGGGAAAAACGCTACATCTGAAACGTTGGCTCTTAATGGTTGTTTTGATTTTATGAGTTTATTAAAAATCGTAATACTACAATTTAGAATTGTTGTTTTTATGACATTTCAAATGTTACGTCTATTGATTTGACAAACGTACACAAATATTATATTAAACCCTATTCTTTGTTTAGCCTAAAAGTGTAATCACAAAACGTAAAGTGTTGGCTTATCATTAGATCTAACTGTTGAGGATTTTGTTTGTTTTGTAATTACGTCTGTTGTGAGATATTAATTAGTATTGACCCTACTGTATCTTTCAGCCCGACATTGCTTATTCAGTTCCTTATCGTAACGTTATGTTAATTTTAGGCCTAAAGTTACTTTACTATGTACTTGATATATTTAGGTCAGATGTTTAGTAATTTCAACAAACAAACTATAGCTTTATTATTTAATTCGGATAGGCAAACATATTTTACTGTTCTTAGTGTAATATTTTAATAGCACTTATTGGTTTATTAATCAATTTTTACCTGGACTCTTAACGCTAACAAAAGAAAACAATAAAAAACTTAGTTTTGCTTACACTTAACAACTCAAGTTTAAAGTTGAAATTAAAATAATGGCAGCAATATGAACAGTACAATAAAAGTACAAGGCTTATTAACAACAATAACAAAAGTAATACCGCAAGACAAGCCTTTTTTTGGGTATGTGGGTAAAGAGGTTGTTAGAAGAGACTATGGGAATCGTGGATTGCCTCTAGTACACATAGGATAAAAATACATGATCTGTAAACAGATCAATATATATGTTTACAATATCTGTAAACAGATATATATCCAATTGATGTTATAAACATTTCTATGATCTAAAAGTGAACAGTGATTCTTTTTATTTTTTATGCATTATATTACATAAATTACAATTATATTACAATTATTATTGTTATTAATTTGGTAAAAAGCCCCCATGTTTCATTTAATTTATAACTGAAATCCCTTTTTCTTTCCTAATAACTTGTAGCAAGCGAAGTATATAATCAGATTTATATTGTCGTAGTTGTTTGTTTGTTTTGAAATTTCGCACAAAGCTACTCGAGGGCTATCTGTGCTAGCCGTCCCAAATTTAGCAGTGTAAGACTAGAGGGAAGGCAGCTAGTCATCACCACCCACCGCCAACTCTTGGGCTACTCTTTTACCAACGAATAGTGGGATTGACCGTCACATTATACACCCTCACGGCTGGGAGGGCGAGCATGTTTAGCGCGACGCGGGCGCGAACCCGCGACCCTCGGATTACGAGTCGCACGCCTTACGCGCTTGGCCATGCCAGGCCCGTCGTAGTTGTTAACAATTTTTATGACAGAGAAAAAGGGCTCTTTAAGAGCAGTAAGGCAGGGGCTTAAGATCGCCCAGCAACCCTTATCCTCGTTCCTGAATAATGGGAGGTAATTTCGCCTTATAGCATTATATGAGACTTATGGTCCCATTGTTTAAAAACGTAAATTACGTTTATTTTAACACAATGAGACAGTACTTTGAAATTTAACTAACTTAGGTCGGTGTTAACGGTGTTCTTATAAAGTACGCTCAATAATTCATAGGGGGGGAATGAATTACAATTCGACAAAATACGCCATAGTCGTTTAGGAGTTGGCTGAGGGTGCTGTTGACCAGTTGGATTTTATCTAATCTATCAGTTCAAAATTACGGAGAACTTTGCACATGTAGCTTTTGTGTAGTTTTATGGGTAAAATCCGAAAACAAACAAAAGCTTCATTTAATGCTTAATTCAGTGCTGTGAAATCAGACAAATAGAATAACTTCATGACTACTTTGTTTATAAATTTCATTTATCATGAACTTAAAATAAGTGAACGGATTTAATCCATTATTTTACAAAACTCATGACTGTTTCATACGATTTCAAAAGCAATTCCACAAAATAAAATTATATTCTTTAACATATGAAAATTCTTACTTTATGGAACATAATTATATGGAAGGAATCGAACATTTGTCCCTCCTCTTTCAAACCCGAGGTAAACAGACCACAGATAGCCCGTTGTGTAGTTTTATGCTTCACAATAAAATACAGATCTCACTACAAAAATAATTTAATGGTCATTTCTCGTGAACAGGCCAAGTTGGTTAAGGCGTTCGAATCTTAATCTGAAGGTCGTTGTTTGAATCCTCGTCGTACAAAACATGCTTGCCCTTTAAGTCGTTGGAGCGTTATAAAGTTACGGTCAATCACACATTATTCGCTAGTAAAAGAGTTGACGGTGGGTGGTGATGACTAGCTGCCTTCCCTCTAGTCTCACACTGCTAAATTAGGGACGGCTAGCGCAGACAGCTCTCGTGTAGCTTTGCGCGAAATTCCAAAATAAACCAACAATTTTCATGGATATTATACTGTTTATAAAAATAATAAATTAATTTCACAACAGTTATATTATATTACAATTAATGGAAAAGTATATTTATCTAAATTATTTCTTATTAAAATACTAAATAATATTTATCGAGACATGCTATTTCCCTGTGAAATTATGCAAATAACATCAGCTGATTTATAACGGCTTGACTCACAGTATATTCCACTCTCACTAATTTATAAATTGAACGAGTCTAACCTACTGACAGTCATGACAGCTAAAAAATACCAAATTTATTTACTATTGAAGGCACAGGAACGTATTTGTGAAGTGCGAAGCTACACAGTCAGTTGTCTGTGATTTGCCCATCACGGATATTAAAATTCGGTTTTTAGTTTATTAGTAAATAATCTACGTTTAGTATTAAGAAATTATAATATTAGTACAAGTTCATTTCATGTAATATTTAAATGTTACATTGTTAAGTATTTTTTTCTAAAATGAATAATTTTATATTAATTAATTACGTTTTTTTTGTTTAGAATTAAGCACAAGGTTACTCAATGTGCTATCCATGCTATGTCTACCACAGGTATCGAAACCCGGTTTTTAGTCTGTAAGTCCGTAGACATACCACTGTGCCACTGGGGGGCAATTAATTACGTCATTTCCCTTTTGTATAGTGCTTATGAAAATATCAGAAGTTGACTCGGACGAACTCGAGGAAGGTAATGAACTTCCGAAAGTTGAAGCTGGTTTGTCTTGCAAACAATTAAAATCCAAATTGTTTTTATTTCTACATATATATTTATATAAAAGAAAAATGCTTCTTGAGTATTGCCTTTTTTATTTTTTCAAATGTTATTCACATATTTTGAAATCGAGCATACAAGCTAATTAAATTCTATAATTAATTTTTATAGTACCAATTCCTAGGCCTAATGAACTATGGACGTCTTATATCGTAGTGAATAAATTAATAGTATTTAACATATACCACCTAAAACTTATATAAGGCTTACGAGTGCAAATTAGAGAATTTTTTTCAGTTTTCGTGTTTTGTAATATGTAAAATATGTCTGGCGTCAAAGATGTATTTTTTGTATTGAAACGGGCAGAGGCACCAAAAATTTAATGTTCATAATATGATAACATTTTTCAGTTATGTTGTCAAAGTAGCATTAACTTTATTAAAAGTACCATAATTAAATATAGTTAAGAAAGTAACACACAGTAGATTATATTTTACCTACTGGCAAAAATAATACATTGAAGCAATTATTATAATACATAGGATTAAGTTCTAAGAATACACACATAAGTGATTATTTTGAAACGATACCATAACCTGGATTTGCTAAAACACAACAAAAACCATAACATGAAATACATTTTACAAATACCCTCTGCAAAGGCTTCTTAAAGACCAAGCGTGTTAAGGCGTGCGACTCATAATCTGAGGGCCGCGGGGTTGCATCCCCGTCGCGCCAAACATGCTCGCCCTCCCAGCCGTGGGTGCGTTATAATGTGACGGTCAATCCCACTATTCGTTAATAAAAGAGTAGTCCAAGAGTTGGCGGTGGGTGGTGATGACTAGCTGCCTTCCCTCTAGTCTTACACTGCTAAATCAGGGACGGCTAGCACAGATAGCCCTCGAGTAACTTTGTGCGAAATTCAAAACAAACAAATAAACAAAGCTTTTTAAAATTTTCAAAAGACAATTTATGGCCCATATCAGAGTCATTATTAATAAGGTGTTATATATCAACACAAATTACTTATTTCTTGTTTCGGTGTGATGAAACGTAATGTGTACTATTATATGTTTTTAAGCCAATCAAATATTATGCTACCATATATAATATCTTTAATATACCAACATAGGAATAGTAATGTATAATTATATGTTTAACATATTAGTGTCACATTTAATATACACTGACTGCTCGATTTACTCACGATGTAAGTCATTTGACCAATTCCGTCACCAGTGTCCATAATTCTGTCTTATTTATCATTTGACCAATTCAGTCTCCAGCGTCCATGATTTTGTTTTATTTCTCATTTGACCAATTCATTCTCCAGCGTCTATGATTCTGTTTTATTTATCATTTGACCAATTCCGTCACCAGTGTCCATAATTCTGTCTTATTTATCATTTGACCAATTCCGTTTCCAGCGTCCATGATTCTGTCTTATTTATCATTTGACCAATTCAGTCTCCAGCGTCCATGATTTTGTTTTATTTATCATTTGACCAATTCCGTCACCAGTGTCCATAATTTTGTCTTATTTATCATTTGACCAATTCCGTCTCCAGCGTCCATGATTCTGTTTTATTTATCATTTGACCAATTCCGTCACAAGTGTCCATGATTCTGTCTTATTTATCATTTGACCAATTCCGTCACAAGTGTCCATGATTCTGTCTTATTTAATGAGAACATCACAAAATTTGCCCCTTGGCCATTAAGAAAATCACTTATCTCATGTTCAGATAATGCTGTTAGAAAATGAACCGTGTATAAAGAATGACTGGAAGTATTTACTGTTGTTTGTTAAGTCTCTGTGCTGATGGTAGAATATAAAAATATGAAGGAAATCACAAAAGATGTTTGATGCCGTTTGCTTTGTTTCGGTGGTCTAAAGCTACTAGATGTTTCGAAATGGTTAAAAGAGTTTGGGAACTTAGATATTTTTAGAAGGACGATAAACATCTATGATATACCCAAACGATATGCCTATAATGTTTACACTATACTACGTTTATTCTCTCTGACATGCCCTCCCTACCCGCTGGGACAGCGGTAAGTCTTCGGATTTATTACGCTAAAATCAGGGGTTCGACTCCTCTCGGTGGACAAGCAGATAGCCTGATGTGGCTTTGTTGTAAGATAACATACCCACACACTCAAACGAAAAAGAGTTCCTCCAGACATCTTTCTCAGTTATAATAATCATTATATGTGAACAATTCACATTAATCAATCCTTTATTGTTATATTAGAACACTTTGTAATTCATACGTCTCAAAGGAATAGCTTTAATCGAACAATGCATTATCAAACATCTTATGTTGTTCATGTAACACCGATTCCATCTAACAAAAGTGACAAACGTATCATTTTAATGCATATTATTGTAGATAAAACAAAGTGAACTTTATTTTTTACAGGGAACACTAATGTTTGTGGTACCCTATAACCCAGCAGCATGTCTAAGATCTTATAACACTACAAACTGGGTTTCGATATCCGTGGTGAGCACAGTACAGTTAGCCCATTGTGTAGCTTTGTGCTTCACGGTAAAATAATCAAAGTAAAGTTTGGTTCATGTTGCACGTTTTACGATTTAAAAGTGTTATCCAGATGAAGGGCAAACAACCATCTTATGCGGTTACTCTTAACCGAATTTCGAGATTGTCTATCACAGATATTAACTTTCTCACGGTTAAAAGTGTGCATCTGTAGAGACATATCACTGCTTGAAATACAACCCTTATGATGCGAGACCCAAAAACCCGCACACTGATAACTGGGTCACACAATTTGACTCAGAATTTCTGGTTTTGATAAATAACGTGCCATTTTATCATCTCGAATTTTAGACTTACGAAAATGAGAGAAATGAACTCGAGGAACGTCATGGTTTTGGAAGTGTCCTACTTACAAGAGTTATTACACCAATGGTAAAAGGAAAGGAGAAGGAACTTATCTCTTCATAAATAGTTATAAATACAATGTTACGGTGCGTATATTTACTTTAATGGTGACGTATATAAAGGCGAGTGGAAGAACCATAAAAGAAGTGGTCCTGGTGTCTATATTTACAATGCTGGTGGATTGGTGCTTCGGGAAACTTGGATTGAAGGGCAAATTTCTAGTGATGTCGAGCTTAGTTATTCCAACTGTCGTTTTGTTTTGTTGAAATGAAGGAGGGCGTGATAAGATTTATCTCATAATGGATTTCATTCTGGGCCCTGCATGACTACGTGGTTGTAAGGGTCGTGTATTCGAATCCCCGTCATCCTAAATATGCTTGCCCTTTCAGCCATGTGGGCATCATAATGCTATCCGTCAATCCCACAATTCATTGGTAAAAGAGTAGCCCAACGCTTGATGGTGGGTGGTGATGACTAGCTGCGTTCCCGCTAGTCTTACACTGCTAAATTATGGACGACCAGCGCAGATAACTTTCGTATGGCCTTACGCGAAGTTCAAAACAAACAAACAAGTCAGGTAAGAGTTATATAAGGCTCAAATTAAGGTAATCAGAAAATTATTTAATTTCTAAAACACTAAATAGTAATGTTCGTACAGCGAAATTTGTCGTGATCACAAACCAGTAGTGAACATTTATCACACATGTACTATGTTATCATTAACAAAAGGTTATACAAGTCGTCAATACACTTATCCTTCTGTCGCTGGATCTACTCACATCACGTGAATACTTATATAAATTTAATAATATTGGGTATTAATATGTAGTTTAGTTCAAATGAGTATCTAATAAAAATAAATTAGACTTTATAGTTCAGTTTAATCTAATGAGGATTGTTTTTCGTTGTTTTTTTTATTTCGCGCAAAGCCACACGAGGGCTGTCTGCGCTAGTCGTCCCCAATTTAGCAGTGTAACACTAGAGAAAAGGCAGCTAGTGATCACCACTCACCACCAACTCTTGGGCTACTCTTTTACCAACGAATAGTGGGATTGGCTGAAACATTATTACGCCCCCACAGCTGAAAGGGTGAGCATGTTTGGTGTGTGCAATGAGGAAACAGAAATTTGAATATACAGACAAATACAGGTTGATAATTGAAAATTTGTTTTCTGTGTCCAAATACTTTATTGTGCTAAATGTGTTATGTTTCTGTAGCAAACTTCATAACCTTGAGGCCCCCTAGTGGCACTGTAGTATGTCTGTGGACCTACAACGCTAAAGTCCAGGTTTCGATATCCGTGGTAGGCAGAGCACGGATGTGTAGCTTTGTGCTTAACTTCAAATAACAACAAACATAACCTTGAAAAAATACTTAAATGTCTATAGTCTAAAGAACAGCTATAAAAGTAGAAATAATTATATATCTTTTTTCTGTTAAAGGAATAAATAATTATAAGTGATAAGATGTACTGAGTTTAGTTAAGAAACGTTGTTGAGTGATTATATAGTTATTTCATTTAGTAAAGAAGGTATACTGTAAACATTGTGCGTTACAGGCCAATTTCCGACATGGTTTGGCCTGGCATAGCCAGGTGGGTTAAGGCGTTTGACTCGTAATCTGAGGACAGTGGGCTCGAATCCCGGTCGCAACAAACACGCTCGCCATTTAAGCCGTGGGGGCGTTATAACGTGACGGTCAATCCCATTATTCGTTGGTAAAAGAGTAGTCCAAGAGCTGACGGTGGGAGGTGATTACTAGCTGCCTTCCCTCTAGTCTTACACTGCTAAATTTGGGACGGCTATCTCAGATAGCCCTCGTGTAGCTTTCCGCGAAATTAAAAACTACAACAAACAAACCAACATGGTTTCATAAACAAATACCAAGTACGGTAAAGGAACGTTGAATATAACCCAATAGTTATCAATGTAATCTCCTAGTATATAAATGGTACGAATTATTGGGCGGTGTATATGTGTAGTTCCTACTTTTTCATAATATTAGTTAGGTAGATGGGTGTATGTGTGTTTTTCATAGTTCATCGGAAGAGGGAAATATATTTTTGATCACAAGACAGCTCAGACTGGAAGGTGTCGATTCTCATCATATGATCAGAAGGATAACACAGAAGTTGCATGGATACCTGAGCAGCTAATTTCTCGTACTGAGAGTCACGTGGTGTTTCTTTATGATCTCGAGGATATTTCGAAGAAACAACCAGATCTAATAGAGAAAGAAGTTGAAAATAAATATTGTGATTGTACTGAAAAAGTCAACAGTGTTGACCTCACGAGGTTGAATGAAACAACTGTGCACGAGATGTATTCAGAAGATCCAAGTGTTGGCTGGACTTTAAGTTGCAAATCCGAAAGTTTACAATGTTAAGAACGGTAAGTATTTATGAAGTGTTTTCTTCTAATGATACTGAGAGAATTTTCTCAAGTTTCACTTTGTGTTTTTCATCTTATTATTAAGTTTCGAGATGTTTAACCTTTGCTTGAAAGCTTAAATTGTCATTTATACTGTTTAAGTTTTATGTTTTTCTGTGTAATTTTCCAGTAAAGTACTGTTAAAAATTGTGTTATGGCGCGTTATTTATATACTAATAGAATTTCTTCAAAATCGGGGAAAATGGTATTTTAAAGCATATGTTTATTAATAAACATGCGAGTCAATTAGATTTTCCAAGATGGATGTGAGATTGCATATTTAAACAGAAGTCCATGTGTTTTAAGATTACTCAGACAAGTAATGCTCACGTTATTAATACTTAGGTTAGTAATACTCATTCTAATTAGTTTTCTTATGGGTATCTTTTCTTCTTTTTGGGTCATAATTTTGTAAACCTCCACGATAAAGTAATTAATAAACAAAACTACTTTTTTTATATACGCAATCTGGCTCAGCGGTATGTCTGCGGACTTACACGCTAAAATCCGGGTTTCGATACCCGTGGTGGGCAGAGCACAGATAGCCCATTGTGTAGCTTTGTGCTTAATTTAAACCAACAAACCAACAACTGACACAAACCATTCCAGCAACGAGCGCTGACTGTATGCCAAATCATCATTCAATATATATAATGACAGCAGTCATTGGTGAAGTTAGTTGAATGGTATTTATATTACTAAATATTTAATTATTAGGTTTATTTCAATTTCTGTTTCGGTTTCTGAAATAAGACGTTTGCTGACCAGACCTTCTTAACAATGTAAAATTCAGGTGTTGTTTTGTTTTTAACTCGAAAGCTTCATGTACGTTTTGAGCTCCATCTATATGTTAAACTGTGGTAACATATAATGTGTTTTTAAATTTGTTAATAATGTAACCTTCATAAATAATTTCATTATTTTCGCGAAAATACCAAAATAGGAATATTTGACATAAATATTCCTGTAAGTTGTAAAATATATTTCCCCATAATACACTTATACAAAAGATACTAAGACTTCTCTGTATGTCCGTTGTTACCAACTGACGAGAATTATTTTTGGTTTATCTGTTGGGTTTCGGTACAAGTCAGTATGTAGAACACCATATTTTAATGTCAGGGTTACATCCAAAAATACTTCTTTGGGTAGTTAGGTAGCCTATAGTAAATTTAACAGAACTTTGGAAGGTGTTGGCATGTCTATAAAAGGACAGTAAAACGGATAAACTTAAATACTTGACCGCCCGGCATGGCCAGGTGGTTAAGGAGCTCGGCTCGTAATCCGAGGGTGGAGGGTTGGAATCCCCGTCACACGAAACATGTTCGCCCTTTTAGCCGTGGGGGGGTGTTATAACGTTACAATTGATCCTACTATTCGTCGTTAAAAGAGTATAACAAAAGCTGGATTTTTGTGGTGACAACTAGTCGCTTTCTCTCTAGTTTTATACTGCTCAATTAGGGACAGCTAGCGCAGATAGCCCTTGTGTAGCTTTGCGTGAAATTCAAAACACAAACAAACTATACTGTTTACTAATTAAACAAACATTTTAAGTGTATTGTTAAATAATTTCATTATACAACGTTTAGTCGAAAGTCATTTGATCAATCGTCATTTCTAAGTTAATAGAAAGAAGTTGGCTTGTTATAAAAACAACTAAAAATGTGCTTACTATAATTTTTCTTATTGCACACTAAACCTTTTTAGATTGTCTTTCGAAACCTTACCTGTCCTGAATTCAACCAGAAACATTGTATACTAACCATTCTTGGACGCTAACTCAGCATTAAGAATTAGTGAAAATGTATTAATATACTGTTTAGGCCCAGCATGGCAAAGTGGGTTTAGACGTTCGACTCGTAATCTGAGGGTCGCGAGTTCGAATACTCGTAGCACCTAACATGCTCGCCCTTTCAACCGTGTGGGCATTATAATGTGAAGGTCAGCCCCACTGTTCGTTGGTAAAAAGAGTAGCCCAAGAGTTGGCGATGGGTGGTGATGACTAGCTGCCTTCCCTCTAGTCTTACACTGCTAAATCAGGGACGGCTAGCAACACCATAAACACTTTAACATGCCTGGACCTCGCTTGAAGACAGTAAACTTATGGGTATAGACATCTAACAGAGACAGCTTATTGGATATTAAATACTGTAACACCAATAAGGTTGTTAACTTTCGGTAGTCTCTGAATATATTTCCAAAACTAAATTCATGATTCAACTTACTTAAAGTTATTAGTATTATCCATCCAAACAAATCTCTCTATATATATTGGCTTGACTATCTATATGTTTAGCTACATTATTATTTTCTATAGATAACACCGCCTTTTGTCATTTAATTTAATATTATGTATATTGTTTATATCGATTTTATCTTTATATATATTACTTAACAACTATTGTAACTATTATAAACTTTACACACCCCTTTAACCCCCCAGTGGCTCAGCGTTATGTCTGGGAGACTTACAACGCTAAAACCCGGGTTTCGATACCCGTGGTGGGCAGAGAACAGATATCCCATTGAGTAGCGTTGTGCTTAATTCAAAACAACAACAACAACACACCCCTTATGACACAAACAGCTCTAGGTTATGATTGGTCACCTCTCAATACTAACTTGTATTGAATATCCGGTTCACGTGACATCCGAATCTACACATGTCATCACACTCATTAAACATAACCCTTTATTATTATGAAGAAGAACAGTCAACTATTCCAAAAAGCTAGAGTTTTGAGTCACGTTTTTCAAATATTACAAATTTTGTAGGTGACGAGTGTGCTGACTACTTAACCTGTACTAATATGTTTCACACTCACAACAAATATTTATTGATAGTACACGTCGTGGTAGCAAGTGAAGTTCACCTTGTATATTGTTATAATAGATTACAAATGTTCACGCATCTTATCGGGCCTGACGAGAGGGGGCTACAGTCGTGGGGCCCTGGGATGTAGAATAATACATTCTCGTTTTCATAGCATACTTCAGGAAATATTGCAGTACTGCAGGAAGTCGCTTTGCCTCAAAAACGTAAATTCTCAACATATTTGGCGTCCGCCCACCAGAATAAAAAAAAAATTACGCCCATGAATGTACCACGAATTTATGGGGCGTCGAGATGTCGGCGCCCCTGCATCTTATGATAGTGGTATTTACTGTAATGGGTTCCTTTTCTGAAACTTGTCAGTCAGAACCACCAAATATCAAAGAATGTTTGTCAAACATTGAACTTCCATGAATCAAACAATATCCTTCGAAGGTAATACAAATCAATAATAACATTTATCTAATTGTTTCGTCCAATTGTACTTTATCATGCTTTTATAATATACTTGTGGCAAGAATAGTATATACTGAGAAACACAACAAATTGTGATCTGTTGTTTTTGTATCCATGCTTTATATACCTTAAATACTGTAGACACGAGTATAAACAGTAATTTACCCAAATCTAATGTTAGAATATCGTAGGATTTATCAATTTAAAATAACATGGTAAAACATTTGCTACGATGTTTAAATATATTTGTGGATAATTCTTTTGGTGTTGTCAGTGACAATAAAAGAACAATTCATAAGATAAGCTTATCGACAAACCACTAATTTACAAACAACGCTGATTAAACCTTAAAATACGTTAAGGGCACAGCATGGCCGGATGGTTAGGGCGCTCGACTCGTAATGTGACGGTTATCACACTTTTCATTGGAAAAGAGTGGGTCAAGAGATGGTGGTGGGCGGTGACCTTCCCTCTAGTCTTACACTGGTAAATTAGTGAGAGTTAGCGCAAACAACCCTCGTGTAGCTTTGCGCTAAATTCAAAACACATAAAAAATACAGCTTTTAAAAGATTTCTTATGTTTCAGATAGCTCTATACAGAATTTGCTGGTCAAGAGTTTGCTGCTAAAACTAAGTGCTAACATCCATCCTATATGTGAGTTTCAGCTAATAAAGTCAGTGTCACAACTATATATACATGTGGCTGTGTAAAGTGTATTAAAACTTTACGGTAATTTGAAAGTCTATATGCCAATTCACATATATATACTATTTATAACACACAAGGAGGAAAACTTTTAAAACAACTCTGAATATATCACATCCTTAATTATTTGACAAAAATTAATATATTAACTTATAAAAAGTTTTAGTTTAACGCTTGATTCCAGACTAGCAAGAAATATTACTTGAAAATTAAAGTATATTTGTCATTTTAATTTTATACGGGTCATTTCTTTGAAGATTTTTGCAAATTTAAATATAGCATACTATATCCTATCGACTTAAAACACTTCCTTGAAAAACATAAAGTATGCTTCACATATATAGATTTATTCTTGTCTCTATAATAACAAATACATTAAACCATCTAATTAAAACAATACATCGTGAGAACTCTTAAAACACTTCCTTGAAAAACATAAAGTATGCTTCACATATATAGATTTATTCTTGTCTCTATAATAACAAATACATTAAACCATCTAATTAAAACAATACATCGTGAGAACTCTTAAAACACTTCCTTGAAAAACATAAAGTATGCTTCACATATATAGATTTATTCTTGTCTCTATAATAACAAATACATTAAACCATCTAATTAAAACAATACATCGTGAGAACTCTTAAAACACTTCCTTGAAAAACATAAAGTATGCTTCACATATATAGATTTATTCTTGTCTCTATAATAACAAATACATTAACCATCTAATTAAAACAATACATCGTGAGAACTCTTAAAACACTTCCTTGAAAAACATAAAGTATGCTTCACATATATAGGTTTATTCTTGTATCTATAATAACAAATACATTAAACCATCTAATTAAAACAATACATCGTGAGAACTCGTTATGCGTTCAAAAAGTTATACATGAAATATCTATACACGCGTATAATAATTACTCAATAGAAACAAATATAAATTTTCAAACTAGCCGCGATGTTGTCCATTACCGATTCTTAAAGGAAAAGCATTATCGAGTTTCAGTGCAACTAATTTAATACATATGTAATAATTTT
Source organism: Carcinoscorpius rotundicauda (assembly GCA_011833715.1). Lineage (NCBI taxonomy): Eukaryota > Metazoa > Arthropoda > Merostomata > Xiphosura > Limulidae > Carcinoscorpius > Carcinoscorpius rotundicauda. Next base: position 69,611,529 of record CM022402.1, on the reverse strand, counting down.
TAAGTTAATCTTTGTTTATTGTAGTATGAAAATCCAGACTCAAAACACAACGTTATGGTCCCCAGAAGATATCCACACAAAAGTAAAACAAAGGCCATTCCGAAATCTTCCACAAACAGTGGTAACTGTTCGTTGTTATCAGCACAATAACCAGTCAAGTGTGTTTGTCTATACTGGAGAAATTTGCGATTCCAAAAGTCAATAAGTCCCATTCTTCTTAACCTGTCCACACTGAAATAAAGTGACAAGTGTGAACTATAGAAATAGTTACATGTTAGTTGAATAAATAATCACATTTCAATAGTCAATACACTTCTCCTAATGAGGTTAACGTTTACTTAAACGATAAGTTTCCAAATTACATTGAAGTTATATTAACTACACGGTCAATATAACTTGTTCTTAACTTATAAAATCAATCAACAACTACTTCGCTGTTGTGGACATACAAACTTTCATTTTTTTCACAAAAGCTTACATTACACAATGTATAATATTATTATAACCTATAAATGTGTCATGTGGAATGTACATCTATCTCACAGAAGACAATAAGTTATTTCCTGGTGTTTGTAGAAATGTAAAGGTGATAGTTTCAAGATTATTATACTGATAACGGTTGTAAGTACCTAATTAGTGTGGTTAGTTTTACTTACTTATGTCCAAATATTTAGTGGGTTCACTTTTCTCCCTGATTTTGTATGTTTCTTTACACTTTTAAGGTAATAAAATCATAACACTTAGATGGATAATGTATGGATATCAGATAACACTGTTCCTTCCTGCAGGCGTACGAATGAAACGGTGTACAGTGGTAATCCGTTCCAGAAGGGCTGTTCGAAAACCGAGTCAATTTTTCCCATAAGTTTGTTTGTTTGTTTAGAATTAAGCACAAAGCTACTCAATGGGCTATCTGTGCTCTGCCCACCACGGGTATCGAAACCCGGTTTTTAGTGTGTAACTCCGCAGACATACCACTGTGCCACTGGGGCGCTTTCCCATAAGAAATACCGTAGATTAAATTAATCCGTTACAGACCTCCAAAAATTACGCATTATGAAGTATTTTAAGTATAAATATTGCTTATTTATTGTATAATAATACTTACATGTCAACTACAAAAAATATAAACACAATAAAGAAACAATAAATGAAAATTTAACTGCACTTTACCTGTGCTGAGGAGAGCTGATGACGTAAGTGAAAGGTGGTTAGGAACGTGGAGAGTAGGAGGGTTATTATTGTTTGGAAGGGGAGTCACCTTCCATAAAGACGTCAGGTAACTCTCCTTCTGGGGTTCTTTGTCTTTTATGTCTTTTTTTCACCGTTACAACCTGCTTGAGACTCACTGGACCTATTTCTCACTGAAAACTTGTCTGATAAGGTTTGCTTCTGCTTGCATTTTAAAATGCTTCTGAAGTAAGACATGACATTATCATTAAAAAGGTTTATACTGTAGTTTGCTACAGCTTTGTCAGTGTGAAAGTTTTCCACAAAACTTTGTAACTCTCCCCACTTTCCACACATTTCCTTGATTAGTGAACTTGGAACATCCTCCCTTCCCTCGTCCTCATCTGAAGACACTTCCTCAGTTGCATTCTGTTGCTGCTTCTTCTGAAGTTCTTCCATGGTGAGCTCAGTGTTGTGGTCTTCCGCCAACTCCTCCACATCATCACTACTCACATTCAAGCCCATACACTTGTCTAATGAGACAGTATCCTCGACAACAGACTCAGCCTCAAAGCCTTCAAAATCTCTATCTGCTACTGAGTTTGACCACAATTTCTTCCAAATTGAGTTCATGGTCCTTATGATCCTCCTATATGATCCTCAAGCAGTAGAGGATATTAAAGAGATTTTTCCCGAACTCTCTGAGGGTTAACTCTGTGTCAGAGGTCACTTCAAAGCACCTTTGAAACAGTGCTTTGGTGTAGAGTTTCTTAAAGTTTGATATGACCTGCTGGTCCATGGGCTGAATGAGAGGAGTCGTGTTAGGAGACAAGAGCTTCACCATAATGAAACTGTACTCCTCCACCAGCCAGTCCTCCAAGTCTGGTGGGTGAACAGGTGCACAGTCCACCACAAGAAAAGCCTTGAGTGGGAACTGTTTTTCCGTGAGATAATTATTTACATTCCATAAACAATTGCCTGGTTGCCCATGCTTCACTATTAGCCCTCCACATGGCATTTAGTTTACTCTTCAAGACATTAATTTTCTTAAAAACCCTCGGGTTCTCAGAATGATACACAAACAAAGGCTTAAGTGTTAAGTCCCCACTTGCATTACTACATAACAATACAGTTAGCCTGTCTTTCAATGGCTTGTGTCCCAGCAGTGACTTCTCCCCCTTGGTGATGTAGGTCCTCTTTGACATTTTCTTCCAAAACAGACCTGTCTCATCACAGTTGAACACTTGATGGGGAATAAAATCCTCAGCTTCCACATATCCTCAAATCCCCTAACAAATTTATCAGCAGCATCTTTGTTAGAACTGGCATCCTCCCCATGTCTCACCACACTATGTATGCCACTTCTCTTCCTAAATTTTCAAACCAGACTGTAGACTTCGCCACACCAAACTGTGTAGTAAGGTCAGACACGGGAACACCACTCTCATACTTCGCTATGAGATCTTTTTTCACCTCTATTGTGGCTGTAACAACTTTTCTTTTTGGTTTGCTTCTTTCATTATCCTTCTTTGACCCCATGATGGCTAATTTAATCAGAATATTCAGAAATAATCAGAGATGGTTCATATGATATAACTTAGTTTCCCGACTGGCCATAATATGATCAGCATGAAACTGGTCATAATACAATATTTCTTATTAGCCAGGAACATATAAGTTTCATATTACAAATTACAATTGATTTATGCATTTGAAAGAAAATCGTAATAAAAGAAGTAACTTTCAATATTTTCTAATATTTATCTACAGTCTGTATCATAGCATGTTTCGGAATACTTTCTAAGTAAGATTTATACAAATCCATACTTTCTAAGTAAGATTTATACAAATCCATACTTTCTAAGTAAGATTTATACAAACCCATACTTTCTAAGTAAGATTTATACAAACCCATACTTTCTAAGTAGGAATTATACAAACCCATACATTCTAAGTAAGATTTATACAAACACGTACTTTCTAAGTAAGATTTATACAAACCCATACTTTCTAAGTAAGATTTATACAAACCCATACTTTCTAAGTAAGATTTATACAAACCCATATTTTCTAAGTAAGAATTATACAAACCCGTACTTTCTAAGTAAGATTTATACAAACACGTACTTTCTCAGTAAGAATTATACAAACCCGTACTTTCTAAGTAAGATTTATACAAACACGTACTTTCCAAGTAAGATTTATACAAACCCATACTTTCTGAGTAAGAATTATACAAATACGTACTTTTAAAATAAGATTTATACAAACACGTACTTTCTAAGTAAGAATTATACAAAACCGTACTTTCTAAGTAAGATTTATACAAACACGTACTTTCTAAGTAAGATTTATACAAACCCATACTTTCTAAGTAAGATTTATACAAACCCGTACTTTCTAAGAAAGAATTATACAAACCCGTACTTTCTAAGTAAGATTTACGGAAACCCATACTTTCAAAGTAAGATTTATACAAACACGTACCTTCTAAGTAAGATTTATACAAACACATACTTTCTAAGTAAGATTTATACAAACACGTACTTTCTAAGTAAGATTTATACAAACCCATACTTTCTAAGTAAGATTTATACAAACACGTACTTTCTAAGTAAGATTTATACAAACCCATACTTTCTAAGTAATAATTATACAAACCCGTACTTTCTAAGTAAGATTTATACAAACCCATACTTTCTAAGTAAGATTTATACAAACACGTACTTTCTAAGTAAGATTTATACAAACACATACTTTCTAAGTAGGAATTTTACAAACCCATACATTCTAAGTAAGAATTATACAAACCCATACTTTCTAAGTAAGATTTATACAAACCCATACTTTCTAAGTAAGATTTATACAAACCCATACTTTCTAAGGAAGATTTATACAAACCTATACTTTCTAAGTAAGATTTATACAAACACGTACTTTCTAAGGAAGATTTATACAAACACATACTTTCTAAGTAGGAATTATACAAACCCATACATTCTAAGTAAGAATTATACAAACACGTACTTTCTAAGTAAGATTTATACAAACCCGTACTTTCTAAGAAAGAATTATACAAACACGTACTTTCTAAGTAAGATTTATACAAACCCATACTTTCTAAGGAACATTTATACAAACCTATACTTTCTAAGTAAGATTTATACAAACACGTACTTTCTAAGGAAGATTTATACAAACACATACTTTCTAAGTAGGAATTATACAAACCCATACATTCTAAGTAAGAATTATACAAACACGTACTTTCTAAGTAAGATTTATACAAACCCGTACTTTCTAAGAAAGAATTATACAAACACGTACTTTCTAAGTAAGAATTATACAAACCCGTACTTTCTAAGTAAGATTTATACAAACACGTACTTTCTCAGTAAGAATTATACAAACCCGTACTTTCTAAGTAAGATTTATACAAACACGTACTTTCCAAGTAAGATTTATACAAACCCATACTTTCTAAGTAGGAATTATACAAACCCGTACTTTCTAAGTAAGATTTATACAAACACGTACTTTCTCAGTAAGAATTATACAAACCCGTACTTTCTAAGTAAGATTTATACAAACACGTACTTTCCAAGTAAGATTTATACAAACCCATACTTTCTGAGTAAGAATTATACAAATACGTACTTTTAAAATAAGATTTATACAAACACGTACTTTCTAAGTAAGAATTATACAAAACCGTACTTTCTAAGTAAGATTTATACAAACACGTACTTTCTAAGTAAGATTTATACAAACCCATACTTTCTAAGTAAGATTTATACAAACCCGTACTTTCTAAGAAAGAATTATACAAACCCGTACTTTCTAAGTAAGATTTACGGAAACCCATACTTTCAAAGTAAGATTTATACAAACACGTACCTTCTAAGTAAGATTTATACAAACACATACTTTCTAAGTAAGATTTATACAAACACGTACTTTCTAAGTAAGATTTATACAAACCCATACTTTCTAAGTAAGATTTATACAAACACGTACTTTCTAAGTAAGATTTATACAAACCCATACTTTCTAAGTAATAATTATACAATACAAACCCGTACTTTCTAAGTAAGATTTATACAAACCCATACTTTCTAAGTAAGATTTATACAAACACGTACTTTCTAAGTAAGATTTATACAAACACATACTTTCTAAGTAGGAATTTTACAAACCCATACATTCTAAGTAAGAATTACACAAACATGTACTTTCTAAGTAAGATTTATACAAACCCATACTTTCTAAGTAAGATTTATACAAACCCATACTTTCTAAGTAAGATTTATACAAACCCATACTTTCTAAGTAGGAATTATACAAACACGTACTTTCTAAGTAAGATTTATACAAACCCATACTTTCTAAGTAATAATTATACAAACCCGTACTTTCTAAGTAAGATTTATACAAACCCATACTTTCTAAGTAAGATTTATACAAACACGTACTTTCTAAGTAAGATTTATACAAACACGTACTTTCTAAGTAAGATTTATACAAACACATACTTTCTAAGTAGGAATTTTACAAACCCATACATTCTAAGTAAGAATTATACAAACATGTACTTTCTAAGTAAGATTTATACAAATCCATACTTTCTAAGTAAGATTTATAGAAACACGTACTTTCTAAGGAAGATTTATACAAACACATACTTTCTAAGTAGGAATTATACAAACCCATACATTCTAAGTAAGATTTATACAAACACGTACTTTCCAAGTAAGATTTATACAAACCCGTACTTTCTAAGAAAGAATTATACAAACACGTACTTTCTAAGTAAGATTTATACAAACACGTACTTTCTCAGTAAGAATTATACAAACCCGTACTTTCTAAGTAAGATTTATACAAACCCATACTTTCTAAGTAAGATTTATACAAACACGTACTTTCTAAGTAAGATTTATACAAACCCATACTTTCTAAGTAATAATTATACAAACCCGTACTTTCTAAGTAAGATTTATACAAACCCATACTTTCTAAGTAAGATTTATACAAACACGTACTTTCTAAGTAAGATTTATACAAACACATACTTTCTAAGTAGGAATTTTACAAACCCATACATTCTAAGTAAGAATTATACAAACATGTACTTTCTAAGTAAGATTTATACAAACCCATACTTTCTAAGTAAGATTTATACAAACCCATACTTTCTAAGTAAGATTTATACAAACCCATACTTTCTAAGTAGGAATTATACAAACCCATACTTTCTAAGTAAGATTTATACAAACCTATACTTTCTAAGTAAGATTTATACAAACACGTACTTTCTAAGGAAGATTTATACAAACACATACTTTCTAAGTAGGAATTATACAAACCCATACATTCTAAGTAAGAATTATACAAACACGTACTTTCTAAGTAAGATTTATACAAACCCGTACTTTCTAAGAAAGAATTATACAAACACGTACTTTCTAAGTAAGAATTATACAAACCCGTACTTTCTAAGTAAGATTTATACAAACACGTACTTTCTCAGTAAGAATTATACAAACCCGTACTTTCTAAGTAAGATTTATACAAACACGTACTTTCCAAGTAAGATTTATACAAACCCATACTTTCTAAGTAGGAATTATACAAACCCGTACTTTCTAAGTAAGATTTATACAAACACGTACTTTCTCAGTAAGAATTATACAAACCCGTACTTTCTAAGTAAGATTTATACAAACACGTACTTTCCAAGTAAGATTTATACAAACCCATACTTTCTGAGTAAGAATTATACAAATACGTACTTTTAAAATAAGATTTATACAAACACGTACTTTCTAAGTAAGAATTATACAAAACCGTACTTTCTAAGTAAGATTTATACAAACACGTACTTTCTAAGTAAGATTTATACAAACCCATACTTTCTAAGTAAGATTTATACAAACCCGTACTTTCTAAGAAAGAATTATACAAACCCGTACTTTCTAAGTAAGATTTACGGAAACCCATACTTTCAAAGTAAGATTTATACAAACACGTACCTTCTAAGTAAGATTTATACAAACCCATACTTTCTAAGTAATAATTATACAAACCCGTACTTTCTAAGTAAGATTTATACAAACCCATACTTTCTAAGTAAGATTTATACAAACACGTACTTTCTAAGTAAGATTTATACAAACCCATACTTTCTAAGTAATAATTATACAAACCCGTACTTTCTAAGTAAGATTTATACAAACCCATACTTTCTAAGTAAGATTTATACAAACACGTACTTTCTAAGTAAGATTTATACAAACACATACTTTCTAAGTAGGAATTTTACAAACCCATACATTCTAAGTAAGAATTATACAAACATGTACTTTCTAAGTAAGATTTATACAAACCCATACTTTCTAAGTAAGATTTATACAAACCCATACTTTCTAAGTAAGATTTATACAAACCCATACTTTCTAAGTAGGAATTATACAAACCCATACTTTCTAAGTAAGATTTATACAAACCCATACTTTCTAAGTAGGAATTATACAAACACGTACTTTCTAAGGAAGATTTATACAAACACATACTTTCTAAGTAGGAATTATACAAACCCATACATTCTAAGTAAGAATTATACAAACACGTACTTTCTAAGTAAGATTTATACAAACACGTACTTTCCAAGTAAGATTTATACAAACCCATACTTTCTGAGTAAGAATTATACAAATACGTACTTTTAAAATAAGATTTATACAAACACGTACTTTCTAAGTAAGAATTATACAAAACCGTACTTTCTAAGTAAGATTTATACAAACACGTACTTTCTAAGTAAGATTTATACAAACCCATACTTTCTAAGTAAGATTTATACAAACCCGTACTTTCTAAGAAAGAATTATACAAACTCGTACTTTCTAAGTAAGATTTACGGAAACCCATACTTTCAAAGTAAGATTTATACAAACACGTACTTTCTAAGTAAGATTTATACAAACCCATACTTTCTAAGTAATAATTATACAAACCCGTACTTTCTAAGTAAGATTTATACAAACCCATACTTTCTAAGTAAGATTTATACAAACACGTACTTTCTAAGTAAGATTTATACAAACACATACTTTCTAAGTAGGAATTTTACAAACCCATACATTCTAAGTAAGAATTATACAAACACGTACTTTCTAAGTAAGATTTATACAAACCCGTACTTTCTAAGAAAGAATTATACAAACACGTACTTTCTAAGTAAGAATTATACAAACCCGTACTTTCTAAGTAAGATTTATACAAACACGTACTTTCTCAGTAAGAATTATACAAACCCGTACTTTCTAAGTAAGATTTATACAAACACGTACTTTCCAAGTAAGATTTATACAAACCCATACTTTCTAAGTAGGAATTATACAAACCCGTACTTTCTAAGTAAGATTTATACAAACACGTACTTTCTCAGTAAGAATTATACAAACCCGTACTTTCTAAGTAAGATTTATACAAACACGTACTTTCCAAGTAAGATTTATACAAACCCATACTTTCTGAGTAAGAATTATACAAATACGTACTTTTAAAATAAGATTTATACAAACACGTACTTTCTAAGTAAGAATTATACAAAACCGTACTTTCTAAGTAAGATTTATACAAACACGTACTTTCTAAGTAAGATTTATACAAACCCATACTTTCTAAGTAAGATTTATACAAACCCGTACTTTCTAAGAAAGAATTATACAAACCCGTACTTTCTAAGTAAGATTTACGGAAACCCATACTTTCAAAGTAAGATTTATACAAACACGTACCTTCTAAGTAAGATTTATACAAACACATACTTTCTAAGTAAGATTTATACAAACACGTACTTTCTAAGTAAGATTTATACAAACCCATACTTTCTAAGTAAGATTTATACAAACACGTACTTTCTAAGTAAGATTTATACAAACCCATACTTTCTAAGTAATAATTATACAAACCCGTACTTTCTAAGTAAGATTTATACAAACCCATACTTTCTAAGTAAGATTTATACAAACACGTACTTTCTAAGTAAGATTTATACAAACACATACTTTCTAAGTAGGAATTTTACAAACCCATACATTCTAAGTAAGAATTACACAAACATGTACTTTCTAAGTAAGATTTATACAAACCCATACTTTCTAAGTAAGATTTATACAAACCCATACTTTCTAAGTAAGATTTATACAAACCCATACTTTCTAAGTAGGAATTATACAAACACGTACTTTCTAAGTAAGATTTATACAAACCCATACTTTCTAAGTAATAATTATACAAACCCGTACTTTCTAAGTAAGATTTATACAAACCCATACTTTCTAAGTAAGATTTATACAAACACGTACTTTCTAAGTAAGATTTATACAAACACGTACTTTCTAAGTAAGATTTATACAAACACATACTTTCTAAGTAGGAATTTTACAAACCCATACATTCTAAGTAAGAATTATACAAACATGTACTTTCTAAGTAAGATTTATACAAATCCATACTTTCTAAGTAAGATTTATAGAAACACGTACTTTCTAAGGAAGATTTATACAAACACATACTTTCTAAGTAGGAATTATACAAACCCATACATTCTAAGTAAGATTTATACAAACACGTACTTTCCAAGTAAGATTTATACAAACCCGTACTTTCTAAGAAAGAATTATACAAACACGTACTTTCTAAGTAAGATTTATACAAACACGTACTTTCTCAGTAAGAATTATACAAACCCGTACTTTCTAAGTAAGATTTATACAAACCCATACTTTCTAAGTAAGATTTATACAAACACGTACTTTCTAAGTAAGATTTATACAAACCCATACTTTCTAAGTAATAATTATACAAACCCGTACTTTCTAAGTAAGATTTATACAAACCCATACTTTCTAAGTAAGATTTATACAAACACGTACTTTCTAAGTAGGAATTTTACAAACCCATACATTCTAAGTAAGAATTATACAAACATGTACTTTCTAAGTAAGATTTATACAAACCCATACTTTCTAAGTAAGATTTATACAAACCCATACTTTCTAAGTAAGATTTATACAAACCCATACTTTCTAAGTAGGAATTATACAAACCCATACTTTCTAAGTAAGATTTATACAAACCTATACTTTCTAAGTAAGATTTATACAAACACGTACTTTCTAAGGAAGATTTATACAAACACATACTTTCTAAGTAGGAATTATACAAACCCATACATTCTAAGTAAGAATTATACAAACACGTACTTTCTAAGTAAGATTTATACAAACCCGTACTTTCTAAGAAAGAATTATACAAACACGTACTTTCTAAGTAAGAATTATACAAACCCGTACTTTCTAAGTAAGATTTATACAAACACGTACTTTCTCAGTAAGAATTATACAAACCCGTACTTTCTAAGTAAGATTTATACAAACACGTACTTTCCAAGTAAGATTTATACAAACCCATACTTTCTAAGTAGGAATTATACAAACCCGTACTTTCTAAGTAAGATTTATACAAACACGTACTTTCTCAGTAAGAATTATACAAACCCGTACTTTCTAAGTAAGATTTATACAAACACGTACTTTCCAAGTAAGATTTATACAAACCCATACTTTCTGAGTAAGAATTATACAAATACGTACTTTTAAAATAAGATTTATACAAACACGTACTTTCTAAGTAAGAATTATACAAAACCGTACTTTCTAAGTAAGATTTATACAAACACGTACTTTCTAAGTAAGATTTATACAAACCCATACTTTCTAAGTAAGATTTATACAAACCCGTACTTTCTAAGAAAGAATTATACAAACCCGTACTTTCTAAGTAAGATTTACGGAAACCCATACTTTCAAAGTAAGATTTATACAAACACGTACCTTCTAAGTAAGATTTATACAAACCCATACTTTCTAAGTAATAATTATACAAACCCGTACTTTCTAAGTAAGATTTATACAAACCCATACTTTCTAAGTAAGATTTATACAAACACGTACTTTCTAAGTAAGATTTATACAAACCCATACTTTCTAAGTAATAATTATACAAACCCGTACTTTCTAAGTAAGATTTATACAAACCCATACTTTCTAAGTAAGATTTATACAAACACGTACTTTCTAAGTAAGATTTATACAAACACATACTTTCTAAGTAGGAATTTTACAAACCCATACATTCTAAGTAAGAATTATACAAACATGTACTTTCTAAGTAAGATTTATACAAACCCATACTTTCTAAGTAAGATTTATACAAACCCATACTTTCTAAGTAAGATTTATACAAACCCATACTTTCTAAGTAGGAATTATACAAACCCATACTTTCTAAGTAAGATTTATACAAACCCATACTTTCTAAGTAGGAATTATACAAACACATACTTTCTAAGTAGGAATTATACAAACCCATACATTCTAAGTAAGAATTATACAAACACGTACTTTCTAAGTAAGATTTATACAAACCCGTACTTTCTAAGAAAGAATTATACAAACACGTACTTTCTAAGTAAGAATTATACAAACACGTACTTTCTCAGTAAGAATTATACAAACCCGTACTTTCTAAGTAAGATTTATACAAACACGTACTTTCCAAGTAAGATTTATACAAACCCATACTTTCTGAGTAAGAATTATACAAATACGTACTTTTAAAATAAGATTTATACAAACACGTACTTTCTAAGTAAGAATTATACAAAACCGTACTTTCTAAGTAAGATTTATACAAACACGTACTTACTAAGTAAGATTTATACAAACCCATACTTTCTAAGTAAGATTTATACAAACCCGTACTTTCTAAGAAAGAATTATACAAACTCGTACTTTCTAAGTAAGATTTACGGAAACCCATACTTTCAAAGTAAGATTTATACAAACACGTGCTTTCTAAGTAAGATTTATACAAACCCATACTTTCTAAGTAATAATTATACAAACCCGTACTTTCTAAGTAAGATTTATACAAACCCATACTTTCTAAGTAAGATTTATACAAACACGTACTTTCTAAGTAAGATTTATACAAACACATACTTTCTAAGTAGGAATTTTACAAACCCATACATTCTAAGTAAGAATTATACAAACATGTACTTTCTAAGTAACATTTATACAAACCCATACTTTCTAAGTAAGATTTATACAAACCCATACTTTCTAAGTAAGATTTATACAAACCCATACTTTCTAAGTAGGAATTATACAAACCCATACTTTCTAAGTAAGATTTATACAAACTTATACTTTCTAAGTAAGATTTATACAAACACGTACTTTCTAAGGAAGATTTATACAAACACATACTTTCTAAGTAGGAATTATACAAACCCATACATTCTAAGTAAGAATTATACAAATCCGTACTTTCTAAGTAAGATTTATACAAACACGTACTTTCTCAGTAAGAATTATACAAACCCGTACTTTCTAAGTAAGATTTATACAAACACGTACTTTCCAAGTAAGATTTATACAAACCCATACTTTCTGAGTAAGAATTATACAAACACCTACTTTCTAAGTAAGATTTATACAAACACGTACTTTCTAAGTAAGATTTATACAAACCCATACTTTCTAAGTAAGATTTATACAAACCCATACTTTCTAAGTAAGAATTATACAAACACGTACTTTCTAAGTAAGATTTATACAAACACCTACTTTCTAAGTAAGATTTATACAAACACCTACTTTCTAAGTAAGATTTTTACAAACACGTACTTTCTAAGTAAGATTTATACAAACACGTACTTTCTAAGTAAGATTTATACAAACCCATACCTTCTAAGTACGAATTATATAAACCCATACTTTCTAAGTAAGATTTATACAAACACGTACTTTCTAAGTAAGATTTATACAAACACGTACTTTCCAAGTAAGATTTATACAAACCCATACTTTCTGAGTAAGAATTATACAAATACGTACTTTTAAAATAAGATTTATACAAACACTTACTTTCTAAGTAAGAATTATACAAAACCGTACTTTCTAAGTAAGATTTATACAAACACGTACTTTCTAAGTAAGATTTATACAAACCCATACTTTCTAAGTAAGATTTATACAAACCCGTACTTTCTAAGAAAGAATTATACAAACCCGTACTTTCTAAGTAAGATTTACGGAAACCCATACTTTCAAAGTAAGATTTATACAAACACGTACCTTCTAAGTAAGATTTATACAAACACATACTTTCTAAGTAAGATTTATACAAACACGTACTTTCTAAGTAAGATTTATACAAACCCATACTTTCTAAGTAAGATTTATACAAACACGTACTTTCTAAGTAAGATTTATACAAACCCATACTTTCTAAGTAATAATTATACAAACCCGTACTTTCTAAGTAAGATTTATACAAACCCATACTTTCTAAGTAAGATTTATACAAACACGTACTTTCTAAGTAAGATTTATACAAACACATACTTTCTAAGTAGGAATTTTACAAACCCATACATTCTAAGTAAGAATTATACAAACATGTACTTTCTAAGTAAGATTTATACAAACCCATACTTTCTAAGTAAGATTTATACAAACCCATACTTTCTAAGTAAGATTTATACAAACCCATACTTTCTAAGTAGGAATTATACAAACCTATACTTTCTAAGTAAGATTTATAGAAACACGTACTTTCTAAGTAAGAATTATACAAACACGTACTTTCTAAGTAAGATTTATACAAACACGTACTTTCCAAGTAAGATTTATACAAACCCATACTTTCTGAGTAAGAATTATACAAATACGTACTTTTAAAATAAGATTTATACAAACACGTACTTTCTAAGTAAGAATTATACAAAACCGTACTTTCTAAGTAAGATTTATACAAACACGTACTTTCTAAGTAAGATTTATACAAACCCATACTTTCTAAGTAAGATTTATACAAACCCGTACTTTCTAAGAAAGAATTATACAAACCCGTACTTTCTAAGTAAGATTTACGGAAACCCATACTTTCAAAGTAAGATTTATACAAACACGTACCTTCTAAGTAAGATTTATACAAACACATACTTTCTAAGTAAGATTTATACAAACACGTACTTTCTAAGTAAGATTTATACAAACACATACTTTCTAAGTAAGATTTATACAAACACGTACTTTCTAAGTAAGATTTATACAAACCCATACTTTCTAAGTAATAATTATACAAACCCGTACTTTCTAAGTAAGATTTATACAAACCCATACTTTCTAAGTAAGATTTATACAAACACGTACTTTCTAAGTAAGATTTATACAAACACATACTTTCTAAGTAGGAATTTTACAAACCCATACATTCTAAGTAAGAATTATACAAACATGTACTTTCTAAGTAAGATTTATACAAACCCATACTTTCTAAGTAAGATTTATACAAACCCATACTTTCTAAGTAAGATTTATACAAACCCATACTTTCTAAGTAGGAATTATACAAACCCATACTTTCTAAGTAAGATTTATACAAACCTATACTTTCTAAGTAAGATTTATAGAAACACGTACTTTCTAAGGAAGATTTATACAAACACATACTTTCTAAGTAGGAATTATACAAACCCATACTTTCTGAGTAAGAATTATACAAATACGTACTTTTAAAATAAGATTTATTCAAACACGTACTTTCTAAGAAAGAATTATACAAACTCGTACTTTCTAAGTAAGATTTACGGAAACCCATACTTTCAAAGTAAGATTTATACAAACACGTACTTTCTAAGTAAGATTTATACAAACCCATACTTTCTAAGTAATAATTATACAAACCCGTACTTTCTAAGTAAGATTTATACAAACCCATACTTTCTAAGTAAGATTTATACAAACACGTACTTTCTAAGTAAGATTTATACAAACACATACTTTCTAAGTAGGAATTTTACAAACCCATACATTCTAAGTAAGAATTATACAAACATGTACTTTCTAAGTAAGATTTATACAAACCCATACTTTCTAAGTAAGATTTATACAAACCCATACTTTCTAAGTAAGATTTATACAAACCCATACTTTTTAAGTAGGAATTATACAAACCCATACTTTCTAAGTAAGATTTATACAAACTTATACTTTCTAAGTAAGATTTATACAAACACGTACTTTCTAAGGAAGATTTATACAAACACATACTTTCTAAGTAGGAATTATACAAACCCATACATTCTAAGTAAGAATTATACAAACACGTACTTTCTAAGTAAGATTTATACAAACCCATACTTTCTAAGAAAGAATTATACAAACACGTACTTTCTAAGTAAGAATTATACAAACCCGTACTTTCTAAGTAAGATTTATACAAACACGTACTTTCTCAGTAAGAATTATACAAACCCGTACTTTCTAAGTAAGATTTATACAAACACGTACTTTCCAAGTAAGATTTATACAAACCCATACTTTCTGAGTAAGAATTATACAAACACCTACTTTCTAAGTAAGATTTATACAAACACGTACTTTCTAAGTAAGATTTATACAAACCCATACTTTCTAAGTAAGATTTATACAAACCCATACTTTCTAAGTAAGAATTATACAAACACGTACTTTCTAAGTAAGATTTATACAAACACCTACTTTCTAAGTAAGATTTATACAAACACCTACTTTCTAAGTAAGATTTTTACAAACACGTACTTTCTAAGTAAGATTTGTACAAACACGTACTTTCTAAGTAAGATTTATACAAACCCATACCTTCTAAGTACGAATTATATAAACCCATACTTTCTAAGTAAGATTTATACAAACACGTACTTTCTAAGTAAGATTTATACAAACCCATACTTTCTAAGTAAGATTTATACAAACCCATACTTTCTAAGTAAGAATTATACAAACACGTACTTTTTAAGTAAGATTTATACAAACACCTACTTTCTAAGTAAGATTTATACAAACACCTACTTTCTAAGTAAGATTTTTACAAACACGTACTTTCTAAGTAAGATTTGTACAAACACGTACTTTCTAAGTAAGATTTGTACAAACACGTACTTTCTAAGTAAGATTTATACAAACCCATACCTTCTAAGTACGAATTATATAAACCCATACTTTCTAAGTAAGATTTATACAAACACGTACTTTCTAAGTAAGAATTATACAAACACGTACTTTCTAAGTAAGATTTATACAAACACGTACTTTCTAAGTAAGATTTATACAAACACGTACTTTCCAAGTAAGATTTATACAAACCCATACTTTCTGAGTAAGAATTATACAAATACGTACTTTTAAAATAAGATTTATACAAACACGTACTTTCTAAGTAAGAATTATACAAAACCGTACTTTGTAAGTAAGATTTATACAAACACGTACTTTCTAAGTAAGATTTATACAAACCCATACTTTCTAAGTAAGATTTATACAAACCCGTACTTTCTAAGAAAGAATTATACAAACCCGTACTTTCTAAGTAAGATTTACGGAAACCCATACTTTCAAAGTAAGATTTATACAAACACGTACCTTCTAAGTAAGATTTATACAAACACATACTTTCTAAGTAAGATTTATACAAACACGTACTTTCTAAGTAAGATTTATACAAACCCATACTTTCTAAGTAAGATTTATACAAACACGTACTTTCTAAGTAAGATTTATACAAACCCATACTTTCTAAGTAATAATTATACAAACCCGTACTTTCTAAGTAAGATTTATACAAACCCATACTTTCTAAGTAAGATTTATACAAACACGTACTTTCTAAGTAAGATTTATACAAACACATACTTTCTAAGTAGGAATTTTACAAACCCATACATTCTAAGTAAGAATTATACAAACATGTACTTTCTAAGTAAGATTTATACAAACCCATACTTTCTAAGTAAGATTTATACAAACCCATACTTTCTAAGTAAGATTTATACAAACCCATACTTTCTAAGTAGGAATTATACAAACCCATACTTTCTAAGTAAGATTTATACAAACCTATACTTTCTAAGTAAGATTTATAGAAACACGTACTTTCTAAGTAAGAATTATACAAACACGTACTTTCTAAGTAAGATTTATACAAACACGTACTTTCTAAGTAAGATTTATACAAACACGTACTTTCCAAGTAAGATTTATACAAACCCATACTTTCTGAGTAAGAATTATACAAATACGTACTTTTAAAATAAGATTTATTCAAACACGTACTTTCTAAGTAAGAATTATACAAAACCGTACTTTCTAAGTAAGATTTATACAAACACGTACTTTCTAAGTAAGATTTATACAAACCCATACTTTCTAAGTAAGATTTATAGAAACCCGTACTTTCTAAGAAAGAATTATACAAACCCGTACTTTCTAAGTAAGATTTACGGAAACCCATACTTTCAAAGTAAGATTTATACAAACACGTACCTTCTAAGTAAGATTTATACAAACACATACTTTCTAAGTAAGATTTATACAAACACGTACTTTCTAAGTAAGAATTATACAAACCCTTCACTTAATGGGTATGTCAGAAAACTTCCTTTATGCAATCCAAAGCTCTGAAAATCAAACAGTATATTCTCTGAGGCAATATGGAAAATTGAACAAGTCTGTTTTTCTTCGTCTTTGGGATTCGAGATAAGGTTTAACCAATGGCGTAATCCCACCAGAATATGTCCCTGTTTGACTTTCTCCAAATATTCGTCATTTTGTAACCGAGAATCAATTTTACTCTGTTTATTTCGCTTCCAAACATCTCTGAAAGTTGTGACGTTGGTTGTCTGTTTTAAATAAAAAATATATATTGCTAATTTGGAAAAATATTCGCAAAACAGCCATTTAATAAATATAAAACATGTATTTTATTAAATTAACTGCTAGTATTTATTTGTTGATTTCATTCAAAACCATATTCGAAGGATATCTGCCTTAGCCGTCCCTAATTTTGAAGTTACAGACTACAGGGTTAGCAAACGTTTAATGCAACCAATCACTAACTCTTAGACTAACAGACTACAGGGTTAGCAAACGTTCAATGCTACCAATCTCTAACTCTTAGACTCACAGACTACAGGGTTAGCAAACGTTCAATGCTACCAATCTCTAACTCTTAGACTAACAAACTACAGAAAGCGCACCCCCACCACCACTTCTCTCGCTACCTCTTCCTACATGGTTACCCTGACCATCGCACAGTGTATACCACGTTTTAGGTGTATACATATTGACTTCTTGAAGCTTGGGCAACACTTTGGATGATTTGATAATGAATACTGAATACTTGCGTATAATTAATGATACAGACATTTTAATGTATGTTTACTTACCGACATAAAGGTAAATGTAGGAGAACCGGGAATGGCCAGGACCCCTAGCGTTGGTTTCATAAGAACTTGTTTCATGTTGTCTAACGGAGATTCTATCTTCTTGATGCTCAAAAACGCAAGTATATTTCCACTGTACAAACACAGGATGACAATACACACCAACCACCAACTAGCAAGAATAATTCTGGTCACATTCCTCTTTGGTGTAGAGGGAGACCCTGTATATTAATAATTTTTTTAATCTTATATGTACGAAAGAGTTGTAGGGTGATAAACAATGGGGGAACATAATTTTGGTGTTGTTATAGGCGACTAACATCAAAATAAAAAGTTAATTTGGTGCTTTATGGATACATTTATACAAATAATTAGCCTGACTTGATGTTATGCAGGGATTCAAAATCAATAAGGATTTATTTGGTACCGTACAAGTGCTGTATATAGTATTCTTATACACGTTGTCATCACAGTGATCGTGGGAAGGCTTTTTGTTACTATAAATTAATAATCTCATTGAGTTAATGTTACAGAAGGCTCTGTAAAAGAAAAGAAAAATTGCTGAATTACAGAAGTTTATTACGTTATATTTAGACGGATTTGGAGACTTACCGCGTGGCTACTCTCAATATTGCCACGACTAGTCGTCCTCGACCTGACGACCGAGCATTTTATTGATATTCCTGCAGCGTAAGTGTAATTACAAAAACACTTCGTCGTAAGACTGTCATGTCCGAACCTATCCCTCCTCCTTGCAAGGTTTCCATAGTCCATCTAATATTTATTTCAACAATCTAGTTGCAAGGTAATCTATATTTACTGACTTCGTCTGGCGACTTCACCGATCCTTATGAAATAGCATGAATAAACATTTCATTCTCCAGCTACTTAAGATACACCATGGTAAATGAGTATTTCCTGAATGTAACTTGTGTGTATGCGACTTGTTGTGCTTTTTAGAGAGATATTTATCTTGATTATGTTGCATACTGTTGCTTCGGAAAAATATTTGAATATAGGTTTTACATTTTTGTCCAAAATGTAATGAATTTTCGATGGCATCACATTACCCACGTTACACCAAACTATTAATGCCTTGAAAAGTATTCACCGCTGCTAACAATGTCACATTTTGACGAAATACAAATAACCTAAACAATATACTTGAACTTGTTTTTTATTCAAACCTCTAATGATCAGACTTGACACTGTTGTGTGTGAAGGAGGTTGAATGTCAGCAAAACCTACAAAAAATAGACATAAATGGAAATTTGCCAATTGAGTGAGTATTTAGCCCTGAATCAGTACTTGATGGAACCACCAGTAAGAGGATTCACTGCAGTCAGTACTTGATGGAACCACCAGTGACAGCAATCACTGCTGTCAGTACTTGATGGAACCACCAGTGACAGCAATCACTGCTGTCAGTACATAGTGAAATCATTTGTAACATCAATCACTGCTGTCAGTACTTGATGGAACCACCAGTGACAGCAATCACTGATGTAAGTACTGGATGGAACCACCAGTGACAGCAATCACTGCTGTCAGTACTTGATGGAACCACCAGTGACAGCAATCACTGATGTAAGTACTGGATGGAACCACCAGTGACAGCAATCACTGCTGTCAGTACATAGTGAAATCACCAATGACAGCAATCATTGCTGTCAGTACATAGTGAAATCACCGATGACAGCAATCATTGCTGTCAGTACATCGTGAAATCATTTGTAACATCAATTACTGCTGTCAGTATTTGCCAGCCTTTTTGGATTGGTTTGCATAATGAAATGTTTTTTCATTCTTCTGGTTAATATTGCTCTAATTCTGACAAGTTCGTTTTAGATTGTTGATGGAATGCAATCTTCAAGTATCGCCATAAATTTTCCATTGAATTCAAATCATTTTTTTTTCACTGTATCACTCCAAGTAATTCATTTTCTTCTCTTTAAACCACTTCAACGTGGCTTTTACCTCGTGCTTCGGGTCATTTTCCTACTGGAATGCGTATTTTCTTGTATTCTCAATTGATTTAACGTTTTCTTTTTAAAGTCACCTGTACTTTGCACCTTCCATCTTGAAAAGTGTTCTCATAACAAGTTGCTGCCGTCACCATACTAGATAGTGAGGATGGTGTTAACTAGGCGTTTTGCTTGCGCCAGACATAACGCTTTGAATTTAGAATAAAGAGCTCAATTTTATCTCATATGACCACGAAGCCTTCTGCTATATTTCTGCAGTATTATTTACATGCTTTATTATAAACTCCATACGAGGTTTAAGATCATTCTTTTTCAGTCACGGCTTCTTTCTTGCCACTCGTCCATAGAGATTAGCTTTGTGTTGCAACTGGGATAATTTTGATGTATGAACACGTGTCCCATCTCAGACCTGGAGCTTTGCAAATCTTTCATAAATCTCTGTTGGCTTCACAATGACATCCCTAGTCAATTTCATGCTTGCCGGTCTGCTTAGTTTGAAAAGATCTCTTCTCGGTAGTGACTGGACGGTATGAAGCACATTGCATAATGATGGACCTCTGACCTGTTCTTCTGTCATACTTTGTGCCTGAATTGTTTGAAAGCTCCTTGGTTTTCGTGATTTGTTGTATCAGTGTGTGCGTTGTGGGTTAACAGATGCAAAATCAAATTAAACCACTTTGATTACACACACAGAGAGATCATTACGCTAATGTTCTGACCTTTCAAACACACCTTTTGCACTTGAAGTGATTTAGGTTTGCCTTATCAAAGGGGTGAAATAATTATTCGATTGGAAATATTCTGATTTTCTTTGAAAATCGAACTTAGTTACATAGTATCAGCCTTTCTCAGATTGTGTAGATTCTGAATATAAAGTCTCATTTGAAACTATCATGAATACAATATCAGACAGCAACAAAATCTGAAAAAATTTGCAGTGAGGGTGGGTTTTTACCTGTTTTGCTAACTTGCAAAAAAAATATTTTCAAAATACCACATTCATCCCTCTGTAACGACAGAGTACGTAGTGATAAACTTTGAAACATATTATACGGAACATCTTCATACCTGTAAACATACTAATATATATATAAGGCAGAATCTAAATTTTATTTAACAAATTGATTTATCATTATGAAAGAACCGTATCTGAACATCACTTTGATGTTAGATAACAACTCGTGTATCACGAGTATAAATTTGGTCACTAGAGGATGTGGTCTCTTATTAGATCCATGCTTTGTGTTGTTTAAAATAATAACTGTTTTTAAAAGGCGGTATGTCTTTGATGTCCACTGAATCCTGCGTATCAGTAAATGTTTTTCTGTGAATAAACAAGGAAGACAGACTGTAAACC
The DNA here is from genome assembly GCA_011833715.1 of Carcinoscorpius rotundicauda. NCBI lineage: Eukaryota > Metazoa > Arthropoda > Merostomata > Xiphosura > Limulidae > Carcinoscorpius > Carcinoscorpius rotundicauda. The sequence goes on along the minus strand of CM022402.1, from coordinate 69,589,676 downwards.
GAAATGCTAAAGTGCACACCAGTGATTCGGATTGTATTTTTACTACTGCCCCCCAGTGGCTCAGCGTGGTAGGCAGAGCACAGATAGCCCATTGTGTAGCTTTGTGCTTAGTTCTAAACAACAACAACTTTTTATTACTTTCTACTTATTTGATGTTGACGTGTCCAGTTTTTTGTGTGTTACCGATAATATTTTTAGAAATTACATTCTACAAGTAGATTCAAAGTATTAGTACTCTCTGTATAGTTTCATACTAATATGTATAAGCAACATTGTTCTAAATTATTAAATATAGAAAACAATGCAGTTATAAAAGGTCTGGTCTGGACATTGTTTCATACTGTAATGAATGTTGAACACATTATCTCTTGTGATTGTTATTTATAATTACCGTCGAAACTTACTCATAGAAATTCGGTGAAATTTGGAATACAGAGACAAGATGCACAATTACCTCAATACTTATGTGCCTTCTCAAAATATTTTCCTGAAATTTATTCGGATTGTGACTTCATGTAGGAGTCTACCCTCTGAAAAAGTAAAACGGTCTAACCCACTTGACTGTATTTCAGACTTGAAATAGATATAGTGAAACTGTTTCCTCAGTGAACTTCTTATCGGTTCCCAGAAAATCACTCATTGATTATCAAATAAAATAAAACGATGGTGCAACTTTTATGAAAAATTATATATACGAATAACATATACCTTGAAGCATTCCGGTTCGTAAAACCAGCCACCAAACATTTGTTTTCCATGACTGTGTGACTGTAGTTTTTATGACTCTTTTCATTTTTGAATACTCGAACCAGTTCGTTAGATTAATCGCTGTTCCTGCGACTATCCCACAAAAGAAATACAAAATCCATATCTGAAAAGAACAACAAATTAATTACGTGAGTAACAAACTTTTGTAATGTCGTTTGATGTACGAATTTAATAATACCACCCGGATATGTCAGTTTTATTACCTGCTTTCAAGGTTACACTTTGGAGCTAGCATTGTTTTAAACCATTTATTACACGTGTTTGGACAATAATGAAATCAACGTATTCACTGCATTTGATTGCATTGTAAAGACAGTCTGGTGCTGATTGATTTCCACTACCAATGACTGCTGATCCACATGGTTTCTTAGCGTGGAGAGAAACATCAGTTTCTGAGTATCCTGGGTTGTCTTTCAGGCGCCAAACTCTTTGAAACTTACAAAAAAATTAGGCTAAGTTCCAGCCACGACTTCTGATCTGATTCATTACATTGTTTTCTTGTGAATTTCTTTCTTTTAAAAGCTTTGGAACATAATTGGATTGTTATGACTGAATAGACTATATTGTTGTGGCCCTTACATTGGATTAAAATTACAAGATAGAAATAGCATACTTGTGCTGATATTACTATATAAAACAAGTTTTAATACATTATATTTCTTAGAACCTAAGATGTAGATAGGTAGGAATTCTAAGTTTGTTTTTTCAGTGTTAGTAATCTTCATTAGAGAGAGAGGATTATGTCTACTATTCAATTCTCATTTTATGGAATTAATATAAAATAAATAAATAAATGTCAATATTATGCTTACCTCTATCTTAAAGAGAAATAACAGAGTCCCGAAAGGCCTCTCTGCTGATGCTCTCTTCGATATGAATGTGACATCATCAACTGAAATGCACTTTACATAGTCAATTGCATTTTCTCTTTCTAGTGTCCATGATAATAATGCAAGTCCGATGTCTCTCTCCTAAATTAAAATAAAACAACATATATTAACCTGAAAGCAATAGCACTTAGGTTGAGACCTTCAAGTTCTAAAAGTTGGTCAAACCGGTAAACTTTGTGTAGAGCTACCTAAAACATAAAAACTATTTTAATAATTGTATTGTTTGTTTGTTTTGGATTTCGTGCTAGGCATCCCTAATTTAGCAGTGAAAGACCAATAGGAAGGCAGCTAGTCATCACCACCCACTGTTAACTTTTGAACTACTCTTTAATCAATGAATAATGTAATTAACCGACACTTTGCAACGCCTCCACAGCTGAAAAGGTGAGCATATTTGGTGAGAGGGATTCGAACCCACAACCCTCAGATTGCGATTTAGGCGACATAATCACCCAGCTATGCTAGTTGAACTTACATATCTAAATGCTGAAACATGCAATACTTTAAATTTTGTTTGTTTAGAATTAAGCACAAAGCTACTCAATGGGCTATCTGTGCTTTGCCCACCACGGGTATCAAAACCCGGTTTTCAGTGTGTAAGTCCACTGGGGGGCGATATTTTAAATGTGATGAGGGAAGCGTAAACTTAATTAGTTTTCATTACTAGTAAAGTGAAAGGTTCCGGCTTCTAAATATATATATATATATTTTTAGCATCGATTAACTATTTAGAATGATGCCATCTCTATGGTCGACTGTACTCAGTTTGGCGGCTGTGTCTGACATCGCAATTTCCAATGTTACAAGCTTTTATTGTTAATATTATAACAATTGTAACAGTATAAAATCCCAATAAATAATCCATATTTTAATAATATATAAATTTTATGTTCTTAGTTGTACAAGGAAATATTTTTTCCGCCTGCACTTCCCCAAGTGTGACACACGTGACACATTTCTCTTGGCATGTTATGATCCCTATTTTACCCACCATCCCTCGAGAAAGTAAGAAATGAAACGTAAATTACTCATCATTGGTCAGATAAATCACACTTATTATTGTATTCGGCTTTGTTTGGATACAGAACTATCAATAAGAAAATCAGACCCCTTCTGCCACACCCACCTGTCACAAGTTATCTTTTGTAATTCGTTAATAATTTTCTTTTACTTTTAATTATATATTACTGAAAAACCAATACAAACTCAAGATTTTCATCTATCAAATGATCTGTTGTACAGTGTTATGTTCTGAATTTTTAAATGTCAGTTTGCCTCAGAGTACCAGCATCTTCCTGTTAACAACTAGCTTGAATAAAATTGTAACAACTCTTGTCACAGTTAGAAAGTCAGAAAATTTTGAAAGATAAGGGAATGTGTCTACTTTTTGGATGTTATTACTCTATATTGTTTGGTTCATTATTTAATTAAATAAGAAATATTAAATGCAGTACAGTGTAAAATATTAAGACTAGCTATTTTATTTCTTGTTTTACATATTTATTTTTTATGTGTAATCATGAAAGTAACTTAAATGCAAAAAAGGGATATTTCTAGTTATTCAATGTTATATTAAGTAAAATTATTAACAATAATAATATAATAAAAATGTTTCACGAGGTACTCACGCGAACTCTTTTTACGAGTTGTTGTTGCTCGTAGGTAATGTAATTCTATAGCGTAACATAAAATCTACATTTTTCAAGTAATTTACAACTTATAATGGCGCTGACTGTTGTAAGACAGGGTTCAAAAGTCAATAATATTTAGTTATAAATAGATGTACATTGTTATGAACTTAGTATAACTTAAGATGAACAAACGTAATTTCATGTTACTATATGAAATTATTCTAGAAAAAACAGCGAATTTATATTTATTTCGCTATTATGGTGGTTACGAGGTCGGTCAAATTTTACTGAAAAAATGTTTGAAATGCATTTAGGAAGTCTTGAGGATTACACAAAGGAAGTTTGAGATATTTGAGATGAGGAAATTATTTTTAATTTTAACATGAAAAATAATTTGTACATGGACTATTCAAAACAAATAATCGACATATTCATGGATAAATCTGTATTTTATTTTATTAAAAATACTTCACTTAATATTTTTATATTTTGTACGTTCAAGACTTATAATAGTAACTGAAATACTGCTAAATTTTGTGAAAATATATTGAAAGTTAGAAGTATTAAGTCTTAAAAGACGTTTTAAAATACAAAGAAGTTGACTGTATTCAGTTAGGCGGCTATGTCTGATATCGCAATTTTCGATGTCTCAACGACAGAAGAGTCAACTTTAAGTCATATATTTTAACATGACCAATAAGTAGGCAATAGCCATACACAAAATACTATTGTAATTGCATTAGGAAATTTGACAAATACGTGATCGAATAAAGTTGTTATGAAATCTGCTTCGTGATCCATATTTTATGACCATGAAAACAGCCAGCGTTTTTAAAATGTGACTTACATTGTATGGACTTTTAGCTTGTGAATCTTTGCCAACTTTAAATCCTTATGTATTACATATTTTTAAAATTTAACACACAAAAATGTGCAGTGTCATCACAAAAACTTTTTGAATCAGAAGGTTTTATTTTTTATAACATAGCCTTCACTCTTTGAATGATTGCGTTTCTCCGGATTGGCTTCATCTGGTTGCTGTCCTAAACACTCTGTTCTACTATATATATTTTCGTTCATTGATACATTTCTTCTAAAATTGTATCATTTAGGTCTTAATTGCTTAACAATTTCTTTACACATAGATTATTTATAAAAGTATCCAGTCATATGTGTAGCCATGACTGCATTGCATTGTAAACCAATTATTTAGATACCAAGATTATCACCCGTGACACGCCACTGCAAATTATCAACTGAAAGAACCGTTTTTTAACACTTGTTAACGACTTCTAAATATACGTACAATTATTGAAGATTGATATGTTAATAATTATACTTATACAAATATTCAATATAGTGTAATATATACTTATATAGTATATGTAAAAAAACATTTATATCATCTAGGTAATATGCTTTGTATCTTAGTTAAGGTCATATTTTTATTTACTCTGGACTGTCTGTTTTTATAACACAAAGTCTTTAATTGTGTGTTTGTGTTATTAGACGATAGGATCGCTAAGTCTGTAGACCAAAAGGTTTCCTCTTTTGTCTGCACGTGTTCAGTCAATCTGGTAAAATGGTTTTTTATTTTAAAAATGGTATACTTTAACTGTTACGGCACTAAATCCAGGTTTTCTTCTTCTGAGTCACACATGTTATAGCATGATTTGTCTATCTAACGATCACACTACACTAAGTCTGGTATTTTAATAGTAAACGTCTCTAGACTACAAGTAGATCACTTGGAATTTCTGTCTTTGTAGCACACTTCCCCTATCATAACTTATGTTTCTACAAATGTAATTTAACTTTAGCTCGATTTCTACAGATAACCAATTTGCTTTTCAATTGCTATTTCATGGTTTTAGCTTCAATCCTCAACGTTTCAGACCACACCAACTCTACTTCTAGTTTCCTGTTTTTTATGGTATTCTTAAGTACACTAATTTCCCCTCTGGTGCTGCAGTAAAGCAAAAACTTTGAATAGGAATTTATCGTGGAATAAATATAAATTCCCAGGCCTTTAAGTGGGCCCGGTTAAGACACTCGACTCATAATCCGAGGGTCGCAGGTTCGAATCCCCGTCACACCAAACATGCTCGCCCTTTCAGCCGTGGGGGCGTTATAATGTGATAATAAATTCTACTATTCGTTGGTAGAAGAGTAGCCCAAAAGTTGGCGTTAGGTGGTGATGACTAGGTGCCTTCCCTCTAGTTTTACACTGCTAAATTAGGGACGGCTAGCACAGATAGCCCCTCGAGTAGCTTTGGGCAAAATTCAAAAACAAACAAACAAGCAAGCTTTATACCATATTGTATTTTTATTGACTGTATCACAAAACCATATACTATTTACCTTTCTGACTAGTTGGCCCACAATTCCTTTCCAAGTCCCACTAGAATCCCGGAATCCATATGTTTCACCTAATGGTTCTTGCACGACATAACTATGAGAAAAACAAACTTTTCTTAGCATACAGTAGTAATAATTGTATTTTGTCATTAATAAATACAAAAAAATCAATTCTAGTGTTAACACTTGTGATTAGCCTTAGTTTTGTCACTAACGGAGCTCAGAAGATTATATTAAAGTTATTTTTTAATATGCAAGTCATAAAATGAATAGCTGATATAAAGTCCAGCTGTGATGGAATGTATCATAGTGGATTTTGACATCATTTTTAATTCATTAGACAGTATGATGTAACTGAAAATTGGTCACTTTTGGGAAAGGGCATACAACAGTACTGCCTGATAAGAGCCTCCCACTAATACAGCGGTACGTCTACGGATTCACAACGGTAAAATCAGGGGTTCGACTCCCCTCGATGGGCTTAGCAGATGGTCCGATGTGGCTTTGCTGTAAAACAAAAACAAAAAACAACCCTAATGCAAAATATTCATACACTCGTAACATAAAAATGTGTTTAGCTTGTGAATATAGAATATTCGTAATATGTCTGTCCATTATATTTTATGGCATTATAAAACAAGATATCGATAAACTTGGGACACCATTACTATCCAAAGATTGAAAGGTAATAACTCCTATCATAGTCGTGGTAAGCACATCTTGTAACATGTGGGAATCCACGAACACAAAGTCCAGCAGCAAAAGACATTAAAGGTTTCCAGGTAACATTACACAAGAAGAGTGTCCCGGTTTCCAGGTAACATTACACAAGAAGAGTGTCCCTCTGGACATGAGGCCAGATAAGACTTCCACGAGTTCCTCCTTTCTTAGCCACTGCACACTTCATGCACTTAATGAATGACACAGGTATACACGCTATTCCATACAAAGAAATATCACTGAAATTGCTGGGCACAGCACCTTTTGATTTCTGTGTGATCAAAGTATTAGAAGGCACTGAAAATATCTTTTCCCTCATACACTAGTTGTATTATGGAAAACATAAAAAAAGTGTTGTCATTTGGATATATTACTGTATTGTAAGATTATACGTTCACGTACGAAGGCTGTGGAAAGAAGGATTGTGTTTGGTTTGTTGTTACAACCCAAAGAGAAAAAAACTTTTTTTTTCTTCCTGGAACTACGTATAAGATCAAAAGGCGTAATGATAAAGTATTGATTCTTTAACTCTGGAACAAATTAAAAGCAACTGATTGAGAGTAGAATGCTAATAACTTTATCCTTATTGTATAGTCAAATAAAAACAACTAAATACGTGTTATAACTCCTAAAACATTACACTAGTGTACGATTGTTTGGTTTCTTTACATACATTGTAGTAATTCCACTATATAAACAGAATTCACAGAAAATGTTTATGGAAGATTCGTGTGTTTTTGCTCACAGTCATTCTTCTGTGAGTCTATGGAGTTGTAGTGCAAAAAGTCTGGTTTCGGTACCTGTGATGGATGAAACACAGATAGCCCATTTTATAGTTTTGTGGTTAAAGACAAACCTTTGTCTCCATTGCTTTCTAAACCACAAAATTTATCTTAAGATAATGGCAATGTTTCTGTCATTCTTATTTTGGTCAGATGAGTTTTTCTTTTCCACTTGTATTCATATATCTTTATTTCTACCATCTCTTCTCTTATTTCTCAGTTTGCAAGTCCACGAATTTACAACGCTAAAATCAGGAGTTCGATTCCCCTCGGTGGGCTCAGCAGATAGCCCGATGTGGCTTTGCTATAAGAAAGGCCTGGCATGGCCGAGCGCGTTAAGGCGTGCGCTCGTAATCCGAGGGTCGCGGGTTCGCGCCCGCATCGCGCTAAACATGCTTGCCCTCCCAGCCGTGGGGGTGTATAATGTGACGGTCAATCACACTATTCGTTGGTAAAAGAGTAGCCCAAGAGTTGGCGGTGGAGGGTGATGACTAGCTGCCTTCCCTCTAGTCTTACACTGCTAAATTAGGGACGGCTAGCACAGATAGCCCTCGAGTAGCTTTGTGCGAAATTCCAAAAAACAAACAAACAGCTATAAGAAAATACACTTTCTCTCGTTTTCTTTTCTCTCAATTTGTATTTTCATTCTTTTCTTCTCTCAGTCTTGCTTTCTCTCTTCTGTATCTCTCTAGTTCTTGTCTTCTTTAATACATTTTCAAAAGTTCACAGCCTTTTAGCCAAAGAAGAAATCCTCTTTTTATACATTTACCAGAACCACTTGATGACGTTGTAACACGTAACTGTAATCTCCACATTATATTCGTTAATACTACAGTTCTGCATGTATTGGCCTACTTATGTCAGTTGTCGTTCACGTTTCCTTCTGTGCGTCTTTACCATTGTCTAATCTAATATCACAAACACTACATAATTCCCTTCTTCTTGCCAAAAGCCCACTTAGGCCTATTCAATAGTTTTTGAATTTCAGTTAACAAGTCAAACTATTTTTCTCTATAACTATCGCCAAACTTACAGAATATAGTCCACTTACTTTAATTTGCAATAATCGTCTATGTATTTATCAAAGTCCACTGAAGCCTAATTCAACTACTGTAGATCTCATTGACGAAATAAACTATTTGTGTTGTTTTCCTCAACACTATTAGTCCCACTCTAATATATCAACTGTCACGCATTTCATTCTTAGGACGATTAACTTTGAGTTTAACTTGTCTGTCTAACTATTTATATGTTTAACACTTAATCGTTTTTCGCTTTGTCTTCGACATCAAAATATTTCACGCGACGTTCCATAATCTCGACATCATTAAGTAAGAAACACAAACTCTTACCAAGTTACGTAACGAAATTGTCATAAGATTTACTTCAGAATAATTACTTCTAATTCTCTTGTTATGAACAAAACTAAACAATCATTTTATATATTCTGTCACAAAATAAATAAATTAATATTGTTACGTATTTTATGTATGTTGACTGTAGACTGAACGCAACAGAAAGACACAGATAACAGCTTGTATAATTTATTACAACAAACTATTATATATATGTAACAGATATAACATAAATTATATAATAACAATGACAGATATTCAGTTTCAACAGCCTCCCAGTGGCTCAGCGGTATGTCTGCGGACTTACACGCTAAAATCCGGGTTTCGATACCCGTGGTGGGCAGAGCACAGATAGCCCATTGTGTAGCTTTGTGCTTAATTCAAAATAACAAATAACAGTTTCAACATTCAAAGTTAATTAAATACAAAACGGTACTAGTTTCAACCTTCAAAGTTAATTACGATACGAAATGGTACTGGCCTGTGTCCAATATAATGATCTAAAATGAAAGTCTCAAATTCCAGTCTAAGGTGTGAATTTGGTCCCACGAAGAAATTCCGAAGTTTGGATGGAGCAGTTCTGAAACAATTCACAGTTCAATAAATTCGACGAAGTTCCCTCCACGATGCCTCCGACGAATGTCTGAAACTTATCGCCTTCCAATTTGCCTCGGTTTCTCTTAAACAGTCCCGTACGTGCCGACCATCAGGACAACCAGTGATTCGAATGAATCGCAAAGATTGATGAGACAAAATCACAGCTTCTGTAGATCTAGCTTTAGTCACAAATCAAGTTGAATAAACTCACAGCAAAGACTTAAACTTTCTCAAACGAATGACTGACTTTTCTTTTTATCTCACATTTTCGTCTGTTTATATATTTGTAGGCCTAGACTTCTCGAACCATGGCGTAACTTCCCAACATTCCAGAGAAATCCGCGCATGTCCGCTCTTACACAAGACTTCTCGTCTAGACACTAGGCCGCCAAACATTTCATTTACATAAATTTATAAACATATGATTGGTCTACTTAATTCTAGAAAATTCTAAATGTTATTTTAAATGAATAACAACATATTTTATTGGTTTAAACTTTGAAACAATAATATAAAAATGGAAATATAAATAATAGATATAAAAATCCAAACACAACACGACATGTTGTCGTTTACAAAATATTTACACGACATTTACATAACAATATCTACCTTAAAAAGTTTTATATAATGACACTTTCGATTATGCTGATTTAATCATGTTATTTTAAAAAGTTATGTAAGTATGGATAGAAATATATGATTTTAACTTACGTGAAATCATAATATTTTGCTAGAGTATTAAGAATCTGAAAGATGAATCGTTTCGGAGCATCTTCAATACTATTCTGAAACGTAAAATACATATTCATCAGTAAAACTGATTTCTTAGATTCGTTGAACACAATTTCAGTAAATGGAATTCAAGATTCAAAATATAATGCAAATATTTTACTATGGCGATAATTTATGAGTTTTGTTGTTGTTGTTGTGTTGATGAGTGTAGAGCAGAATCAGGTTTAGAACCAGAGTGAAGTAACTTTGTTTGTTGGGTTGAATTTCGTACAGAGGTACCAGATGATGGTCGTCCCTAACTTAGAAGTCCCACCGTCAACTCTTGGTCTACTCTTTACCAACAAAAGTGGGATCATTCGACACATTTTAATGTCTTCACGACTTAAAGGGTGAAGAGGCTTGGTGAAGAGACTGTAACCTGTGAACCACAAACTGCGATTCGAGCACCTACATGTAACAAAATGATGTACTACCTTCAGCTGAATAGATTCTACAGAATTCGAATTTTCAAGAAGACGCTTGTTGTAGTTAACTGCACATTATTTCTCGACAGTGTTTCAAAACTTCACTTTCTTTAGATAATTCATTTCCTTAACACAAAGTTTAGCACAGAGTGAAACAAAAGAATATTCTGAATACGGTAATCCGTCATTTCTGACAAAACTTAGAACAATAAACGTGTCCTTGTATGTGCATTTACGAGCAGCTTTTATACCTTATCTAATACCCCATATCCCAGTTAAATCGGATTACATTTGGTAAAGGTCTCCTTGTCTTATTAAAGTGTAAATGTGACTATGTAATCCGTATCACATCTTAATTTGAAGTAATTTATTTTTCATAAACTTAATAGATAGGAGGCTCGAATTAGAATCCGTGGGTCGTGAGTCGACTCCTTCACTGAATAAACTCGACATTTTAAACGTGTGGGGGTTATAATGTGATACTCATTCCCACTAAATGTTGGTAAAGAATGGTCCAGGAGTTATATACGGTTGTGAACCTGACGATGACCGAAGAAGGTCGCAACGTTGTTCGCTCCTCCATTAGTGCTTTCTCTACCCATATCAGTCGTTTTTAAATATATAATTTTCTCTACAAGGGGGTTTTCTCGTCCCCACGGATTATTAGTTCAGGAGTTCGTAATGGGTGGTGTTAACTTGCTGCTTTCCTTGTAGTCTTTCACAGGTAAATTACGAACAGATGGCCCTTGAACTGTTCGGCGCGAAATCATACAAGACATACAGCTCATCAAACTGGCTATAAATTAGTTAATTTTTTTCTATTTAACACTAATGATAGCGCCCCGGTATTGCCAGGTGGGTTAAGGTGTTCGACTCGTGATATGACGGTGGCAGGTTCAAATCCCCGTCGCACCAAACATGCTCGCCCTTTCAGCCGTGGAGGCGTTATAATGTGCAGGAAATCCCGCTATTCGTTGGTAAAAGAGCAGCCCAAGAATTGGCGGTGGGTGGTTATGACTAACTGCCTTCCCTCTTATCTCACACTGCTAAACTAGGGACGGCTAGCGTAGATAGCCCTCGTGTAGCTTTGCGCGAAATTCAAAAACAAAAACAAACAAACACTAATGTTAACAACACTAAAAAATATAACAATATGCTGTTGACCTACTATTCCAGGAAAAACAAAATGGAATCTATGATATTGTATGTTTTATCAAGAAAAAGCTTCTTTTCATATGTACGAATTCAACCCATATAAAATTGTTTTCAGGGATATAAAACACAGGATGTGTAAAGCTGCACGCTATTGTTATCGATCTGAGATTTTGTTTTGAGGGCAGATTAGGATTTACCTACACAACGAGCTAATGTTTGTATGTCTGTTTAGTTATTCAAGTATGAATGTGTGTGAAATGAGTTTTTCATGTGCAACCTATCGAACAAGGAAATTGTAAGATTAAAGTCACATAAATTATTACTGTCGTTAGATGTGTCTGATACATGCTATGGAGATTAAATTCTATTATTCGAAATAAACTCTCATGCATTATGCCTTGAACTGATTGTTCAGGATTCTTGGATAGCTGAAACACGTGTTCGGAGATAATTAACTGGTAACAGTACAAATAACCTTAACCCATTCGTATAACAAATCGTATCTCCAAAATATTAAATATGAAAATTAAATTATTATAGAACTAATCCCACGATGTAATTACTTTAAGAGATACTGGCATTCCAAGTGCTAATTCTGGTCACTTTTGGGACGGGCAAATAACAGTACAGCCTAATGCAAGCCACCCGCTAGTACAGCGATATGTCTCCGGATTTACAACGCTAAAATCAGAGGTTAGATTCCCCTAGGTGGGCTCAGCAGATAGCCCAATGTGGCTTTGCTATAAGACAAACACAAACGCACGATAATTCTGTCTAACTTAGGATTATGTCTCTCATAAAACATTAGTACCAGGCCCATTACGTTCTTAAACAATACATTCTTTGTTTAATACCTTCACAACGATTTTCAGGAATTAAAAGAATGTATAATGACAGTAGTATTACAACCAACGACGCGTTTCATTCAATCCAGAGCTCATCGTATCGGCTGGGAAACAAAAACTCTATAGATTTACTTTTCTAATTGTTGGTTTTAAAGTAAACCCACATTGGAATAAATTACCGCTGTTTGACGAAGTGATAACAAAGTGGTGGTCGGAACATTAGCTATATAAACTATTACTTACTCTTTTAATTATTTCAAAATTCCTGAGAAGGTGAATAAAAAATATAGTATTTAAAGATGTAGTAGGACTAATACTAAAGTACCATGAAAAGTATATTTGTAACGATTCCACAACAGTCTGTAAAAGATTTTGTTGGTTTGTTTTCGAATTTCGCACAGAGCTACTCGAGAGCTTTCTGTGCCAGCCGTCCCTAATATAGCAGTGTAAGACTAGAGGGAAGGCAGATAGTCATCGCCAACCCTTGGGCTACTCTTTTAATAACGAATAGGGGGATTGACTGTCACGGCTAAAAGGGAGAGCATGTTTGGTGCGACCGGGATTCGAGTCCGCGACCCTCAGAGTACGAGTCTAACGCCTTAACCCACCTGGCCATGCCGGGCACTGTAAAAGATACACACACCATAGCAAATGTTGTTTTTATTCCAAATATAATATAAGAATAAAGTAACGCTTGCAAAGCTTTCGTAGTTGTATCGCTGATTTCTCATTATTCTCTTAAACATTCCTTTTGTACATTGAATTCTAACACTGGCGGCTTTACTTTGAAACATTCACTTTGTACATTGAATTCTGACACTGGCAGCTTTACTTTGAAACATTCACTTTATACATTGAATTCTGACACTGGCAGCTTTACTTTGAAACATTCACTTTATACATTGAATTCTGACACTGGCAGCTTTAGTTTGAAACATTCACTTTGTACATTGAATTCTGACACTGGCAGCTTTACTTTGAAACATTCATTTCGTACATTGAATTCTGACACTGGCAGCTTTAGTTTGAAACATTCATTTCGTACATTGAATTCTGACACTGGCAGCTTTACTTTGAAACATTCATTTCGTACATTGAATTCTGACACTGGCAGCTTTACTTTGAAACATTCATTTCGTACATTGAATTCTGACATTGACAGCTTTACTTTCTAATTTGTGAATCCAACATTATGGAATGTATCAGTCGGAGACACTGTTTATATGATGTGTTTTAAAATTTGTCACAAAAAATGAAACAAGAATATCGTTTACTCCAATTCAGAGAAAACTAAATTCTTAGGTTTCTTGAAGAAATATACACAGTTATTAATCATTCATGAAGATTTAGTAAAATAATCTTTTACCAGTTGTAATTATACTCGAGCCTTTTGACTTCAAGGTTCTGACTTTTTCCTTTTCACTTTCTGCCACATTTTTATAAGTTTCTGGTTATATCCTCACTCTAAGAGGTTTAAATCTACTTATGAAAGCACCTGGAGATCACGTCGTGGTTCATTCACTGATTTATCTTTTGAAGAAGGTTTAACTTGTGTGTTAGATAACCAAAGATCTGAGCTTCTTTGTGTCTTTTCACATCTGTTAAATTGTTAAATTACAGCTTCTGGACTAGTATTCATACGCTATGAAACATACTTATGTTTATTGCAGCATAAGGACTATAACAAGGTCGACTAGACCATAGAGGTCTATTATTTTTTACTTACCTGTGAAATGCATATCCATGTTATATTATTCTGAATATCTGGCTTCCAAGCCTTAACACCTATGCATTTATCGGTCTTGCCATAAGATAATTCCATCTTCTTGTAGATGTACTTTCGAACTATATTGGTAGTGTACTTTAGTAAGACTTATTTAATATCATCACACTCGTGATTAAGCCCATGGGTGTCCTACAACACCTTCGATTCTTTACCATATATGAATAATGCTTGGTTGTATCCTGCAACTTTATCATTTTTTGGGGTTCAGAGCCACATTTTGATTGTAAAGTCAGGAACTCTACTATTGCGCACTTAACAAACAACCAGTTTTTATGAGTTATGCAACAATTTTTATTCTGTTATTTCTTAAATATCAGCTTAACAGCATCAGATATTCCTGATAGCTTTGTGTATTGTTTTCATTTATTTATATATATTTATATACATACACAAAGAGATATTCCTGAGTATTGTTTTAAACTACTGATTTAGGACTGACCTAAATCTTCTAACCTAATGAAACCTCAAGAGAGATTATTGAAATTAGGGTCACAATTATTACTAAGAATGATGAGGCTTATCTGAAGAACCAAAGAATTAGTTTAGCTGTATTCATTATTGGACTAAGTTTTTTAGTTTTGTTCTGTATTGGTAGATACCTTTCTATGTTCATAAATGTATGATATTAATTGTCTTCTGTCCTCTTGTTTCCCATTCACTCTTGAACTTCTGTTCCATCTAGAGACAGAATTTTGTTCTGGTTTTCTTAATTCTGCAAGGTTTGCTGATTTAGACATTACACTGTTGATTCACTTTACTATATTATATCCAAATGTAGTCTTATGATAACTCCATATCTCGACGTAAACTCATTGGCTGTTCTTTGTGTTTACGTTTCAGGGTTTTACACGACATAAGTCTCTTTTTTTCAAATACATGATAATTTATGTTTCCGCCATTAAACTGTGACAATTGATGTAAAATGCGAGCACATTCTCCTGAAAGTACTCCTTCAAAGTTATTTTGATAGACCTCGTTGTTTCCTTTTAGGTACGTATCTTTTCCATTTAAACCACGAAATATAGAACTACAGCCATATTAAGCTAAGAACAATTCATTATATTAATAGCTAGATGGTATGTTATCCATTTTTACACATTAATATGGTATCCATTTAATAGACATTCAGCTAATAATCATATCGCTTTTGTTAATTAAATTAAATAAGGTAATGGCTGTGACTGTCATTTATTCCGCACTTTGAAATAAGTTATTTAACACGTGGCAAATCGTAATTTCTAATTAGATTTAGAAGTTGTTTGTTTACACTGTGGAATATCTAAATGACATCACCTCATAAGTAGAACAAACTGGTATATTTATAGTTTTCTTTACCCACTTCCGCACTTGCACGTAGAAAGTTTGGACATTTTTAATATCACATCAAATGTCAAATTTCCTGGTATATTTGGAATTTCGAAAGTTATAGGTTCCTTCCTGTTGTTATTCTAAAACTTTACTGATTGCTAGTTCCACACGATCATTTCTCTTGATTAATTTATATTTCTAATGGCACTGTTCCTCTTTCTTAGTCAAAACGATATATTTGTTCCTAGTGGGTTTATCTAGGTAGAGTGAAGCTTGAATAATCCTACAATAACTAATCACACAAAGGAATCTTGCATCGTATTTTTAAAACCGGTTGTTTAAACTGATACAAAGTTATTGGTGAAATATTTTTTTCTGAAAGATTCCTTATCTTCTGTTTCGAGTTTGTCCTGGCGGGCCTGGCACGGCCAGGTGGTTTAAATCTTTCGACTCGTAATTCGAGAGTTGCGGATTCGAATCTCCATCGCACTAAACATGCTCGCTCTTTCAGCCGTGGGAGGCGTTATAATGTGCAATCAATCCCGCTACTCGATGGTGAAAGAGTAGCTCAATAGTTGGCGGTGGGTGGTGATGACTAGCTGCCTTCAATCTAGTCTTACACTGCTAAATCAGGGACGGTTAGCGCAGATAGCCCTTGAGTAGCTTTGCGCATAATTCAAAACAAACAATTGTTCTGGCGATTCTGAGAATGGCTTCCGTTTTCGACAATTTGAATAACATAATTTGTTAAAAATCTGAAAATGTACATTTTCCACAGCGTTATGAATTGTATCAAAATAGGATAAGTGCTATTTCTATAGTCAGTTCTTACATTCAGAAAGAGATTGTACAAGTTCAAACCTGTTTTAATAGTTTTGATGCTCATTGCTTGTAGGCCTAAGGAATAAATACGTTAGTAGCCAATAAAGGATCATTTCTATCATTATCACACGAACACAAAAATTAGAACCTAGGATGTCATGAAGACACAATAGCATTTGTTTGTTTTGAAGCTTTAATACGAGGAGTGAATACATTAATTTATTTATAATGATTTCGTTTGTGGATCCATGTATATCTTCACCATTTCGTAATATATCTATATTTTATTTGTTGTTTTCCCCGAATAATGAAAAGATGACGAATATTTAAAAATTCCTCACTGTATGTGACTAACTGAGATATGAAGATTGTTTGTGTGAAAGGTTTGAGTTACCAAATCAGAAATATATTTAAGATGCCTCAAGAACAACAGTAACACTAGAACCACGGAATACACCACTCTTAGAACCACGGAATATACCACTCTTAGAACCACGGAATATACCACTCTTAGAACCACTGAATATACCACTCTTAGAACCACGGAATATACCACTCTTAGAACCACTGAATATACCACTCTTAGAACCACGGAATATACCACTCTTAGAATCACGGAATATACCACTCTTAGAACCACGGAATATACCACTCTTAGAACCACGGAATATACCACTCTTAGAACCACGGAATATACCACTCTTAGAACCACGGAATATACCACTCTTAGAACCACGGAATATACCACTCTTAGAACCACGGAATATACCACTCTTAGAACCACTGAATATACCACTCTTAGAACCACTGAATATACCACTCTTAGAACCACGGAATATACCACTCTTAGAACCACGGAATATACCACTCTTAGAACCACTGAATATAACACTCTTAGAACCACTGAATATACCACTCTTAGAACCACGGAATATAACACTCTTAGAACCACGGAATATACCACTCTCAGCCTAGCCATTAAGACAGGTTATTGAGAACTTTCTTAATACTTTTTTCTACACTAAAATATCGGACATCTTAAGACAGTTCAACTGTCACAGGCAGTTTTGTGAAGAAGGATTTTTGGATAAAAAGAACACAGTAAGTATATTCCCAGTGAAACTGGGATTATAGCTCCAACTGAGGACCAACAGCTAGAGTCCTACACAGTAAGTATATTCCCAGTAAAACTGGGATTAGAGCTTTAACTGAGGACCAACAGCTATTGTCCTACACAGTAAGTATATTCCCAGTAAAATTGGGATTAGAGCTTTAACTGAGGACCAACAGCTATTGTCCTACACCGTAAGTATATTCCCAGTGAAACTGGGATTATAGGTCCAACTGAGGACCAACAGCTAGAGTCCTACACAGTAAGTATATTCCCAGTAAAACTGGGATTAGAGCTTTAACTGAGGACCAACAGCTATTGTCCTACACAGTAAGTATATTCCCAGTAAAATTGGGATTAGAGCTTTAACTGAGGACCAACAGCTATTGTCCTACGCAGTAAGTATTTTCCCAGTGAAACTGGGATTATAGCTCCAACTGAGGACCAACAGCTAGAGTCCTACACAACAAGTATATTCCTAGTAAAACTGGGATTAGAGTTCCAACTGAGGACCAACAGCTAGAGTCCTACACAGTAAGTATATTCCCAGTGAAACTGGAATTATAGCTCCAACTGAGGACCAACAGCTAGAGTCCTACACAGTAAGCATATTCCCAGTAAAACTGGGATTAGAGCTTTAACTGAGGACCAACAGCTATTGTCCTACACAGTAAGTATATTCGCAGGAAAACTGGGATTAGAGCTTTAACTGAGGACCAACAGCTATTGTCCTACACAGTAAGTATATTCCCAGTAAAACTGGGATTAGAGCTCCAACTGAGGACCAACAGCTAGAGTCCTACACAGTAAGTATATTCCCAGTAAAACTGGGATTAGAGTTCCAACTGAGGACCAACAGCTAGAGTCCTACACAGTAAGTATATTCCCAGTGAAACTGGAATTATAGCTCCAACTGAGGACCAACAGCTAGAGTCCTACACAGTAAGTATATTCCCAGCAAAACTGGGATTAGAGCTCCAACTGAGGACCAACAGCTAGAGTCCTACACAGTAAGCATATTCCCAGTAAAACTGGGATTAGAGCTTTAACTGAGGACCAACAGCTATTGTCCTACACAGTAAGTATATTCGCAGGAAAACTGGGATTAGAGCTTTAACTGAGGACCAACAGCTATTGTCCTACACAGTAAGTATATTCCCAGTAAAACTGGGATTAGAGCTCCAACTGAGGACCAACAGCTAGAGTCCTACACAGTAAGTATATTCCCAGTAAAACTGGGATTAGAGCTTTAACTGAGGACCAACAGCTATTGTCCTACACCGTAAGTACATTCCCAGTGAAACTGGGATTATAGGTCCAACTGAGGACCAACAGCTAGAGTCCTACACAGTAAGTATATTCCCAGTAAAACTGGGATTAGAGCTTTAACTGAGGACCAACAGCTATTGTCCTACACCGTAAGTATATTCCCAGTGAAACTGGGATTATAGGTCCAACTGAGGACCAACAGCTAGAGTCCTACACAGTAAGTATATTCCCAGTAAAATTGGGATTAGAGCTTTAACTGAGGACCAACAGCTATTGTCCTACACCGTAAGTATATTCCCAGTGAAACTGGGATTATAGGTCCAACTGAGGACCAACAGCTAGAGTCCTACACAGTAAGTATATTCCCAGTAAAACTGGGATTAGAGCTTTAACTGAGGACCAACAGCTATTGTCCTACACAGTAAGTATATTCCCAGTAAAATTGGGATTAGAGCTTTAACTGAGGACCAACAGCTATTGTCCTACGCAGTAAGTATTTTCCCAGTGAAACTGGGATTATAGCTCCAACTGAGGACCAACAGCTAGAGTCCTACACAACAAGTATATTCCTAGTAAAACTGGGATTAGAGTTCCAACTGAGGACCAACAGCTAGAGTCCTACACAGTAAGTATATTCCCAGTGAAACTGGAATTATAGCTCCAACTGAGGACCAACAGCTAGAGTCCTACACAGTAAGTATATTCCCAGTAAAACTGGGATTAGAGCTCCAACTGAGGACCAACAGCTAGAGTCCTACACAGTAAGCATATTCCCAGTAAAACTGGGATTAGAGCTTTAACTGAGGACCAACAGCTATTGTCCTACACAGTAAGTATATTCGCAGGAAAACTGGAATTAGAGCTTTAACTGAGGACCAACAGCTATTGTCCTACACAGTAAGTATATTCCCAGTAAAACTGGGATTAGAGCTCCAACTGAGGACTAACAGCTAGAGTCCTACACAGTAAGTATATTCCCAGTAAAACTGGGATTAGAGTTCCAACTGAGGACCAACAGCTAGAGTCCTACACAGTAAGTATATTCGCAGGAAAACTGGGATTAGAGTTCCAACTGAGAACCAACAGCTAGAGTCCTACACAGTAAGTATATTCCCAGTAAAACTGGGATTAGAGTTCCAACTGAGGACCAACAGCTAGAGTCCTACACAGTAAGTATATTCGCAGGAAAACTGGGATTAGAGTTCCAACTGAGAACCAACAGCTAGAGTCCTACACAGTAAGTATATTCGCAGGAAAACTGGGATTAGAGCTTTAACTGAGGACCAACAGCTATTGTCCGACACAGTAAGTATATTCCCAGTAAAACTGGGATTAGAGCTCCAACTGAGAACCAACAGCTAGAGTCCTACACAGTAAGCATATTCCCAGTAAAATTGGGATTAGAGCTTTAACTGAGGACCAACAGCTATTGTCCTACACAGTAAGTATATTCCCAGTAAAATTGGGATTAGAGCTTTAACTGAGGACCAACAGCTAGAGATCTACACAACAATATATTATTTGATCTCAATTTTCAAAGAGAAATTAACAACATTAGAAAAATTATTTTAGGATAGGTTCTTCGCCTCTTGTATATATTGCCCCAGGTTTTGTTTCTTAAAAGAAATTTGGACAGCTACATATTCCTCAACAGTGAATTTCTTTGCATCACCAAACACCTACCAAAAAGGACATTATTAGACAAATATTGGAAAGCTTCACAGTTAATGCAACGTGGATTGTGGAACTGCCTGCAACAATCTTATAATATTCTAAAGCCATAGTTCCTAAGGTCTAACAAAGTTGAAGGCAAAGAGTTTAATAATGTATTGGTGTTTGTTGTCGAAATGATTAATAAATTAATTAGAAATTTAGAAATTCATTGATGAGGAAAATCAATGAGTTCTAGACATTACTTTAAAGTTATGTATTGGAATACCTTCATTAATATATGTTGGCCATGTGTAATAAAGGACATTACAAACTCCCTATAGATAGCTTTTCCTAAAGCCAAACTTAATTTATATGAGTGTCATTCTAGTATAAACTATACAAGCCTTTCTTCTTACGCTCTACTTACAGGATACGTTACTGAAAATGGACGTCCTTGAAATTTTCTTTGTTCTCTTGTTTTGATGATCTTATCACAATGTTTGCCTTTGAAACTCCAAGTGCACGGAGCCGTGAAAAACCCTTTCCCGCTCGGTGACCACTGCAACGTCATGAGTGAGTAGGTTGGATAACGCTAACAAAAGAAAACAGAATTTAATAAGTAACACAGGTGACGGTAATAACAATTTTAAACAAAACCAAAGGGTTGTATTAATAAAGCTTTACGTGTCGTGATCTTAGTAAAGCAAATGTAACTAATGTTTCTTATATCGTTCTTGAAAGTAAGTCCCCTGGTTGGTCGGTGAGAAATGTACAGACTTACAACTCTAAAATTTAGTGATCAATTCCAACCGTGGAAAGAGAGCAGATAGTCTATTTTGTGGTTTTGCGCGAAAACACGGAAAGAAAAAATTATTAAGATATATATGTCTTTCTATCATATATATATATATATATAACATGTGTATGTTTTGGATAAAATTAATACTGATAAAGTTAAGTAAACAAAATCACAAGGAAAAACTGCATTAAAAAAAAACAAATTTAAACCTCTGACTAATTACATTAGTTTGTTCACAATTCTAAAACAAGTAAAAACAAAAATAAATTAAAAATTATAAAAAATGCTACACTAATTGAAAAGATCCCAGGGTAAAAGTTATAATGTGGGATATAAAATGTACCCTAGGTTTTGGAGGCGTCTGTAGTGTAGGACCTACATTGCGGTAGGGATACACCGTCTATCAATCTTAACCTCCATTCGCTAGTCCCACATAAGAAATAAAGAATAACAATAGATATAGAATTAAAAATAGAAATTATGAAAGCGAAATGTGGGTGCTCAAGCCCTCAACGTCTCACACCTATATCACCCTTCACTGTGTGCAGACAGTTGTGGGAAGGTGACTGCTCTCCCGAATAAAGAAACAAAAATTGAAAAGTAAGGTACTACAGAATGGGTTATCTGTGTAGTGCGAGCTATGGGTATCAAAACGCTGTTTTTCGCGTTATAAGCCTTCAGACTTATCGTTGAGAAATGTTCAGCGGAAAGTAGCTGATAAAAACTTGGTTTAGATCCCGTGGTGACACTGTACAAATGGCCCTCTGCATACCGATAAAAACTAGGTTTAGATCCCGTGGTGACACTGTACAAATGGCCCTCTGCATACCGATAAAAACTAGGTTTAGATCCCGTGGTGACACTGTACAAATGGCCCTCTGCATACCGATAAAAACTAGGTTTAGATCCCGTGGTGACACTGTACAAATGGCCCTCTGCATACCGATAAAAACTAGGTTTAGATCCCGTGGTGACACTGTACAAATGGCCCTCTGCATACCGATAAAAACTAGGTTTAGATCCCGTGGTGACACTTTACAAATGGCCCTCTTCATACCGATAAAAACTAGGTTTAGATCCCGTGGGGACACTGTACAAATGGCCCTCTGCATACCGATAAAAACTAGGTTTAGATCCCGTGGTGACACTGTACAAATGGCCCTCTGCATACCGATAAAAACTAGGTTTAGATCCCGTGGTGACACTGTACAAATGGCCCTCTGCATACCGATAAAAACTAGGTTTAGATCCCGTGGTGACACTGTACAAATGGCCCTCTGCATACCGATAAAAACTTGGTTTAGATCCTGTGGTGACACTGTACAAATGGCCCTCTGCATACCGATAAAAACTAGGTTTAGATCCCGTGGTGACACTGTACAAATGGCCCTCTGTATACCGATAAAAACTAGGTTTAGATCCCGTAGTGACACTGTACAAATAGCCCTCTGCATACCGATAAAAACTTGGTTTAGATCCTGTGGTGACACTGTACAAATGGCCCTCTGCATATTTTCGCGCTTAACAACAAACCAACTATCCTTCAAAAGTTAAACGTTCCGGTATACGTCACACACACACACACACACACACACACACACATATATATATATATAAACATACGTCACAAACACACACACACATATATATATAAACATACGTCACGCATATATATATATGTAAATATACGTCACAAACACACACACACATATATATATGTAAATATACGTCACACACACACACACATATATATATGTAAACATACGTCACAAACACACACACACATATATATATGTAATCATACGTCACAAACACACACACACATATATATATATAAACATACGTCACACACACACATATATATATATAAACATACGTCACGCATATATATATATGTAAACATACGTCACACACACACACATATATATACATACATAAACTCGAATATTTTCGTTTTTTTAACAAATTGTTTTCTATCAAATTTTTATTTATTTAATCTGTTTCATAGCATCGTTGGTTACGCTTCACTATAAAAATCCATGAAATAACAAAACACTTTTATCAACATTTTGAAATATAAATTTTAAATTCATATTGTACTTGTGTGTGTGTGTGACGTATGTTTATATATATATGTGTGTGTGTGTGTGTTTGTGACGTATGATTACATATATATATGTGTGTGTGTTTGTAATTTGTTTACATTTTTCCAACACTTATTTTCTAAAACTCGTGTTACAAGAATATTTTTAACCTCATCGGTAAATTTACCAAAATACAATACCCAAATTCACACTAAAATTCGGGATTCGATTTCCCGCTTTGGCCACAACAGATAGCCCCAAGTGGCTTTGTTCTAAAATATCCAACAACAATCCTACAGGTTACGGATCATTTATAAATATACTGAATAACCTTACGTGGAAATTATCCACATTATACTTGGGGTGCATTTAAAAGAGGCACCAAAACTATTTTAATAAAAGGCCCACAAAGCTGGTACCAACTACGTCTTGTGTTTGTTCATAAAGAGTAACCCTACTTTGTTACCTCAAGTTAGTTCTAAGGTTCAACCATTCTTCTAACCAGAAAAGTAGAGAACCAGTCAGACTCCCAACTATAAATACTGGGTTTTGTTAAGAGATTGAGGTGACATTTTACACGTTTCTCGTCATTTCTTCAACTTCAACTGTATAATTACTAAACAGCTTTCTACTAGCTACATAAACATTTTAAGTGTATTGTTAAATAATTTCATTATACAACGTTTAGTCGAAAGTCATTTGATCAATCGTCATTTCTAAGTTAATAGAAAGAAGTTGGCTTGTTATAAAAACAACTAAAAATGTGCGTACTATAATTTTTCTTATTGCACACTAAACCTTTTTAGATTGTCTTTCGAAACCTTACCTGTCCTGAATTCAACCAGAAACATTGTATACTAACCGTTCTTGGACGCTAACTCAGCATTAAGAATTAGTGAAAATGTTGTATTAATATACTGTTTAGGCCCACCATGGCGAGGTGGATTTAGACGTTCGACTCGTAATCTGAGGGTCGCGGGTTCGAATACTCGTAGCACCTAACATGCTCGCCCTTTCAACCGTGGGGGCATTATAATGTGAAGGTCAGCCCCACTGTTCGTTGGTAAAAAGAGTAGCCCAAGAGATGGTGATGGGTGGTGATGACTAGCTGCCTTCCCTCTAATCTCACACTGCAAGTTTAGGTATGGCTAGCGCAGATAGCCCTTGTATAGCTTTGTTTGAAATTCAAAAAACAAACAAACTATACTATTTAACACTACTTTTAAAACTTATTGTTAAGCTATTGTTTACCTTTTTCTTGTTTAGCAAGAGAACATTGTCACCTTCAGTTGCTTTCTTCAGAATTCTTTCTTGCAATTGGTACACATTCATCAATGGTATAACAACCAGAGTCTTCACTGATATAACATGATTGTCTTTCAGCTTTGGAAATATAAAAATTATTACCCTTATTTGAGCAACAACCTCAGCAGTGTTTTATAAACAATTTTCATTTGTTTATAAAGCTTGGAATTTCTCTTATTCAGATAGTAGTAATCAGACTTATACACTGATACACATTGATAACAAAAATAAATTTACTTTGTTATGAATTTCGCGCAAAGCTACACGAGGGCTACCTGCGCTATCCGTCCCTAATTTAGCACTGTAGGACTAGGGAAAATGCAGCTAGTCATCACCACCCAACTCTTGGGCTACTTTTTTACCAACGAATAGTAGGATTGACCAAAACATTATAACACCTCAAGACTGAATGTTTGGTGCAACCGGGATTCGAACCCGCAACCCTCGTATTGCGAGTCGAGTGCCTTAACCCATTTGGCCATGCTTGGCCCTACAAAAATAAGTAAAGACGAAACTATTTAAACGATGGCTAGGTGGTTAAGGCACTCGCATCCTAATCCGAGGGTCGCTGGTCCGAATCCCCACACACCAAACATTCTTGCTTTTTCAGCCGTGGGGGCATTATAATGTTATGGTAAATCCCACTATTCGTTGATAAAAGAGTAGTCCAAGAGTTGGCAGTGGATGGTGATGATTAGGTGCTTTCCCTCTAGTCTTACACTGCAAATTCATGGACGGCTAGCGTAGATAGCCCTCGAGTAGCTTTGCACGAAATTCAAAGGAAACAAACAAACTATTTAAACAAATATAAATATATATATACACCTGTTTTAATATCAATAATACAACGTACACTCCACCATCACTCTGAAAATGAACAAAGGAAGGCGAGTTAGTAAAGTTAATTAGTACTTATATAGTTTTTTAAAAAATGTCGACAAATTTACACGAACTGATAAAAAATACCTGTTGTAAATCGGCGTTGAATGTCTGACTGGTTGGAATCCATATAATGAGCTTCTTTCTGGGATGAAATAGAATGGTGTGATCTGGTGGAGACAGCAAAGTGAGAGCTTTCATGTTAACGAGAACTGTGGGAATGTTAGCCTCGTGAAGACTGTTGAGTATATCCCTCAACGTCTCTTCAGTTTCTTTGTCTAGATCTATAGAAGAGATCTGTTAAGTGGGTACCCTCAGGTACAGTAGAAGAAAGGTGTCGTTTAAGTTGCATCATTACCATACTATATATATATGTATGAGATAATATTAATACTATATTTAGTTACGAATGATGTAATTAACAACTTAGCACTACTTAATGCGGACGTACATCTTGCTGCATATAAAGGCTTATTTAAAGTAAGATAATCACAATAGACTTAATAAACTGGTGGTGATTTGGTGTGAAACTAGTTTATTTAGATAACTGGATGGGACTTTTCTTCAAATATAAATTTGTTTACAGGGCTACAAATTAGTGCATTTCAACCATAATGCGGGTTGGAATGCTTACTTCAAGAGATAAATGTTTAACTTACTTATCACCAAATGGTAGTACCTTATTTATCATTATTATTTAAATAAGTTTGTTTGTTTCTTACTTTGAAGAGCAGTGATCTTCACACAACTGTCTGTAGGGTGTGAAGAGTGATATAGATGTAAAACATTGTGAGCTAGAGTACTCACATCTCACTCTCCTAATTTATATTTATATTCCTTTTATTATACTATAATTTAATTATTCTTCACGTGAAACTGGCGAATGGTGGTTGAGACTGATAGACAGTGTATCTCCACCGCAATGTGGGTCCTACTTCTTCAGTCACCTCCAAAACTTAGGATACATTTTACATCCCACATTATAGCTTGTACCCTGGGATCTTTTCAATTAGTGCATTGTTTTTTTTATTATTTTTCAGTTTATTTTTGTTGCGGCTTGTATTTAGGTTATAACAAACTAATATATATACATATACATACATTACGTGAATTCGTTTCAACCATTTAAAGTCCAGTAAAGGCGCAGGTTGGACCTATATTAGAGCTACGGATTTCGGAGCCTGCAAGTCAGGGGCAAATACTAACGATGTCTCAACATGTTCTCTAACTTTTAGCTGTGTGTTCACAGCCAATCCGTTAGCGTGAATGATGGGAGGAAACTAATGTTTTGATGGTATTATATTTCCATTTTAAGGACCTGTATTTAAAAGTGTTTTTTAATGTTTAAGTATAAAAAACTTATATGCTATCCCAAATGCAAGTTTATAAGCATTTGTATGAGCGGGAAGATATCTGTAGTCTGTGTTATTCGTTGTCGTACACAAACATTTCTTAAATGCTTGTTTTTCATATTTTTGACAACATTAGAGTATTTTCACCTGTAATACGAAGTAATATGTATCTAATAATACTACCAAAATAATTTCACGTTTCTCTCGTATCTAATTAGACACACTTGAATTAATTTCAACAATCTCTTGTTTTTATACAAATAAAAATCCAAATTGTAAAAGTGTCGACATGGAGTGTATGTCATAATAGATGTGTAATTCGTACAACCTTCAGCCAAACTGCCATTTTCAGAAGTTTATGAATATCATATTTCGTTAATTTAATTCAAACAGTTGCCAGAAACATGGTAATTATCCTTTCTTATAAAACCTTCGAAATAAGAAATATTCCATTCCAAATGACAGAACGATCCAAGAGAAAACAATTTTAAATGGCCAAACGTAAATGATGAGTTATCTGTGATTCGTTCACTTTGAGGAATCGACTCACAAATCTTCGTTCTGTAAATTCACAAAACTTCTACTGACACAGATAATTAAACTACTCATAAGCCACTGTGGTTACCACATAATATCTGATAATATAAACTTGGCTTCAGTTAGTGTGTGTAATACATGAATCAAAATCAAGATTAATTAACATTATTTCGTGTTGGTTTTTCCAAGACAGTTTCACAAATGAAAGAAGTTGATAGTTGACTAGTAGACGCAGACAATACCTATGAGATACACGTCTCAGTGTATTTATTACTTTTGCGAACTAGGCACAAAGCTACACGGTTTTTAGTATTTTAAGTCCCGCATACCTGTCTCTGTGCCGTTTTATGAGAAAGGGTATTTTGACAAAGAAAGCAGCTGAAAATGTGCTTATAACAGTATGATTATATTTATCAGTATGACTGACACTTAATATGCATCAGTCATCCAGTGACAATTAGTCAGAAAGTGAAGTTGAAATTTAAGAAAATAATGTATCTGTAACTGTTTTATAGAATTTGGTTAAATTTATTTTGATTCTGTTAGTATTTAAAGTACAGTCGGAAATAAAATTGTTATTTTCCTTTAATGAAAAATTTAAGAAAACATTACGACAAAGAATAGCAAATCAAAACTTGTAATTTCAAAGAACAGCTAATAATGTGACAAGTAAAAACAACATGAACATTCTATAATCAATGTAGTGTACTTACCGGAGAAAGGTTTAATAGAAAGGCTGTTATGCTCATAACTTTGACAAATGTATTTATCGAAATATGCGTTTTATATGCGTATTGGAATACCATAGTCTATAAAATGCTATTGTGATAGCTAAGGTTTTCCGATTTTAGCCCGACATATTCACATGCACGTGCATTAGGGAAATGTGTTTCCCGTGAGGCTGAAATTTTCTGTGAAAATATTCGATAGTTTTATAATCTAACTACTGTTTAAACTCTCTCGTGACCAACACGTGAATATGTGGTGCTGAACGTCACGAAACCACGCGATATTTTGTATCTGATTTGAGATAAATATTCTGTCCTTTTCTACACGCTTCCATTTCAGCCTGAAATGATTGTTAACACTGAATAAAATGTATCGTAATTTTCTTTTGCGGTTACGGTTTCGTGAATATTCTTAGCATAAAGCCTTTTGATAATGGGCAGTACGCCCTGATCTATAGTTCAGCACGAGTGCACGTGTCAGAAGAAACTCGATCTTTATATATTGGAAATCCATCTAGAACAAAGAAAATTTGTGTGGACACCGATAACAACTTCTTTCCAATTTTCGGCTTTCAGTATAGTTTTCAAAGTAAAACTAATATCCAGTGTTCGTTTCTGTTCACTTTCGTAACCGGTATCCGATAAAATAAACATGAAACTTAAGATTCATATTGATGAGTATGTAACCTGTTTTACTTAAGTCTGTGGAAAAGACTTAAGCAGCACAGACTGTCGAGGAATATTATAATGTGAAACTCATTCGGCTGAAATAAATTCTATGAAATAGTTAAAGCGAAAGATTCTATAGAATGAAACTTTTAGTTCAATAATTCGAAATTCACAAACGACTAAAAAAGTCACTAGTAACCAGGATAACCAGTTTCTGGAATTAATTAAAAACAGGACTTCTAGGAACACGTTTCAACTTCGGAATTTAATCGTGTTCTGACACAGTTTAGTGGGGTTTTTAAAAGATATGATTTTACTGAATGAGCTAATTTAAGTTTTCTTAGAACGTTGGTCTCTTAGAGTGCATTCGAGTTATTAGAAGATACCATAAAGCGAAATGAGTTTTATGTAAGTTTTCTTAGAACGTTGGTCTCTTAGAGTGCACTCGAGTTATTAGAAGATACCATAGAGCGAAATGAGTTTTATGTAAGTTTTCTTAGAACGTTGGTCTCTTAGAGTGCATTCGAGTTATTAGAAGATACCATAGAGCGAAATGAGTTTTATGTAAGTTTTCTTAGAACGTTGGTCTCTTAAAGTGCACTCGAGTTATTAGAAGATACCATAGAGCGAAATGAGTTTTATGTAAGTTTTCTTAGAACGTTGGTCTCTTAGAGTGCACTCGAGTTATTAGAAGATACCATAGAGCGAAATGAGTTTTATGTAAGTTTTCTTAGAACGTTGGTCTCTTAGAGTGCACTCGAGTTATTAGAAGATACCATAGAGCGAAATGAGTTTTATGTAAGTTTTCTTAGAACGTTGGTCTCTTAGAGTGCACTCGAGTTATTAGAAGATACCATAGAGCGAAATGAGTTTTATGTAAGTTTTCTTAGAACGTTGGTCTCTTGGAGTGCACTCGAGTTATTACAAGATACCATAGAGCGAAATGAGTTTTATGTAAGTTTTCTTAGAACGTTGGTCTCTTAGAGTGCACTCGAGTTATTAGAAGATACCATAGAGCGAAATAAGTTTTTATGTAAGTTTTCTTAGAACGTTGGTCTCTTAGAGTGCACTCGAGTTATTAGAAGATACCATAGAGCGAAATAAGTTTTTATGTAAGTTTTCTTAGAACGCTGGTCTCATAGAGTGCACTCGAGTTATTAGAAGATACCATAGAGCGAAATGAGTTTTATGTAAGTTTTCTTAGAACGCTGGTCTCTCAGGCTTTTGTCTACTTTAAATAAGTTTTTTTATCAGTGATTTTGAAATGTTAAACGGTAAACATCTGATAATGTTACTTCATAATCAATTTTCTAACGTAATAATGTAAGGAAAATAACGGGTTGAATTTTTTTTAAAGTCATACTGTATGTACGAATCCCCGTATTATCACAACGAAATTTCTTCAGACTTACAAAGCTAGAAAGCAGGTTTCGTTACTCGTGGTGGGCAGAGCACAGATTGCTAATTGTGCAACTCTGTGCTTAACTTCAAAATTAACGAACATGGTGTTTTATTTTATCACATTTTCCCAGTTTATACTGTTGAATAAATGTGCTTGGCAGTTTTTCAACTTTACAGTGTCGAACATTGAAGTTCCTGCTGGCTAATCCAGTTTATACTACAGTTCTCAGTAAACTGTCAAGTGTTCCAGAGATGAATATTATAGTTTTCGACGATTGTTTTTGTTTCATTTGTGAACACTGTACTTGTTGGTAGCTTGTTCATTTTTTATTTATACAGTGATGAATATCTTCAGCTAATAGTGTAATTTTCGTCGATTTACCTAAAAATACACGGTGTATTTGATAAGTATACACAGAATGGGGAGTCGTTTTACCTCCTGGTGACAAGTGCGTTTTATTTTCTTGTTTATAATTAAACACAAAGCTACACAATGGTTTATCTGTGCTCTGCTTACGTCGGATATTGAGACCCGGTTTTTAGGATGGTGAGTTCACAGATTTACCGCTACGCCACTGGGGGGGGCGGAAAGTACACGTTGAAGAAGTTGTCTGGTAAAGTTCGACTTCAGACGCCATTTTGTTGTGATCGTGTTTCCTGGAACTTCGCTTTCCTTTCAACTTTTACATTTGTACTTATTTCTATTAGAAATTGACTGAAACCAACTTTAAAGGTAATAAATTTCTACTTATTATAATATCAATAACACAAAAAAATTATGCCTTATGTTTTATCGGTAGCACATTTCTTTCTGAACTTCTCTCTGGTCCGGCACAGCCAGGTGGTTACAGCACTCGACCCGTAATCTGAGGATTGTGGGTTCGAATCCTCGTCACACTAAACAGGCTCGCCCTTTCAGCCGTGGGAGCGTTATAATGTTATGCTCAATCCCACTGTTAGTTGGTAAAAGAGTAGCTTAACTGTTGGCGGTGGGTAGTGATGACTAACTGCCTTCTCCCTAGTTTTACATTGCTAAATTAGGGACGTCTAGCTTTGCGCGAAATTAAAAAAAATATATAGCTTTACAACGATGTTATATACATGAAAACGGTTATTAAAATAAACCGGTATACCAGTAGAAGAACCCATGACGATTTAATTAGGTTTGTTTTCAATATTCACGCAAAACTAAACCAGGGCTATCAGCAACAGCCGTCCATAATTTTCAACTGGTTGACTGGAAGAAAGCAGCTAATTAATTAATGTTATACAACGGCTACTCTCATAACACACACGCAGATTCGATTTGTAAAGCGTGTTTGTTTATTTGGACACAATCATGGACCCTTAACCGTGCTGTTCGCTAAATATTTAGCTACTGACTCCACACCTCTTGTAATGTGAAAATGTGTGTTTCTTATAACAAAGCCACATCTGGCTATCTGCTGTGTCCACAAAGGGTAACTGAACCCCTAATTTTAGCGTTGTAAATTCCTTGACTTACCACTGTCCCAGTGGAGGACGTAAAGTGAAAGATCAGACAGTGGAATGTGAAAATCACTGCAGATCAGCAACAAGCTAATTATATCAATAACTGGATGAATCTTTCATTAACGTTTATTGGTGAGCCATTGGAGACCAACAATTAGCTAATTATATCAATAACTGGATGAATCTTCCCTTAACGTTTATTGGTGAGCCATTAGAGACCAACAATTAGCTAATTATCTCAATAACTGGATGAATCTTCCCTTAACGTTTATTGGTGAGCCATTGGAGATCAACAATTAGCTAATTATATCAACAACTGGATGAATCTTTCCTTAACGTTTATTGGTGAGCCATTGGAGACCAACAATTAGCTAATTATCTCAATCACTGGATGAATCTTCCCTTAACGTTTATTGGTGAGCCATTGGAGATCAACAATTAGCTAATTATATCAATAACTGGATGAATCTTCCCTTAACGTTTATTGGTGAGCCATTGGAGACCAACAATTAGCTAATTATCTCAATAACTTGATGAATCTTCCCTTAACGTTTATTGGTGAGCCATTGGAGATCAACAATTAGCTAATTATATCAATAACTGGATGAATCTTCCCTTAACATTTATTGGTGAGCCATTGGAGACCAACAATTAGCTAATTATATCATCAACTGGATGAATCTTCCCTTAACGTTTATTGGTGAGCCATTGGAGATCAACAATTAGCTAATTATATCAATAACTGGATGAATCTTCCCTTAACATTTATTGGTGAGCCATTGGAGACCAACAATTAGCTAATTATATCATCAACTGGATGAATCTTCTCTTAACGTTCATTTGTAAATCATCGGAGATCAGTAACTTGGTAAATGTATCATTAACTGGACGATTCTTCCCTCAAATTTAATTGCAGTAACCCTGTCACATAAAACATGCTCGCCCTTTCCTCAGATTACGAGACGCACGCCTTAACACGCTAGGCTATGCCGGGCCGACTAGAGAGATGGCAGCTATTCATCACCACCCACCACCAACTGTTTGACTACTCTTTTACCAACGAATAGTGGGATTGACCGTCATAGTATAACGCCCCCACGGCTGAAAGGGCGAGCATGTTTGGTGTGACTGAAATTCGAACTCATGACCCTCGGATTACGAGTCGAACGCCTTAACACGCTTGTCCATTCCGGGCCAGAGTAAATTGAACCATCGAAATGCGTTTCGTGACACATTGTCACAACTTTTGAAACCAGCACTATTTGTTGCGTTTATATTACTAGAGTAAAGTGAACCATCAAAGTAAGTTTCAAAAATGTATTTGTTTCGAGTTAAGCACAAAACTACGAAATGAGTTATGTGTATTCACCTGAATAATTGAACCCTTCTGTTTAACGTTATTAGTGTTCAAAGGTGCTACTGTGTCATTTGGAAGGAGTGGATAAGGCAAATTAATAAGAGCATTAAAACAAAAATAAATTAAAAGTATTTTAAAAATATGGTGGTCTGTATCATATATAACTAGGCTTAACAAATGAGGAAGGCCAGAAAGTATTGCGAAGTTCTTAAATGTGGCGTGACAAAGTATATAAAGTATTGTTTTCGTTTGTTTTAAAACAAATTTGCAATGAGCTATCTGCTTTGTTCACAGCTTCGATTCGAACACCGTATTGTATCATTAAGTCCATAAACTCATTGCTAACTCACCGAGGAGAACATGTAAAAATTAAATTAAAACACTGAGATCATAAGATATAAATAACGTTAACCAGAACAAGGGGCTTGAAAAGCACAAAGACAAATTTGATTCATTCAGTAAACTAGAACACGTGAGATAGACGGAAGCAATATCTTGTTTTACGGTATTTATATAATTAACATTAAACAATATCGAGTTAAAGTGACTTTATTATCAGGCCAAAAAATACAGTCCTATAAATGGGTATCTGTTTTGTTTTCTGTTTGTTGTTTTGAATTTCGCGCAAAGCTACACGAGGGCTATCTGCGCTAGCCGTCCCTAATTTAGCAGTGTCAGACAAGAGGGAAGGCAGCTAGTCATCATCACCAACCCCAACACTTGGGCTACTCTTGTAACAATAAATAGTGGGATTGACCATCACATTATAACGCCCCCACCGCTGAAGGAGTAAGATGTTTGGTGCGACTGGGATTTAAACACATGCCCCTCAAATTACGAATCAACCACCTTAACCCATCTGGCCATGCCAGGCCATTTGTTTTCTATGGTTGTTTTTTATACCCAACATAAATTAAAACTTTTGTCCATCTTAATTACGTTTATGTTTATTACATCTAAATACGCAGTAATGTAATTATTTTGTTTCTGTAATATACCAGTAAATTTTACTGATGAGACAGTTCCGAATGAACCATAAATACAGACAAACAATTCGTACATTCTGCTGTTACCGCAAGTTTGTTTGTGTTTTGTGGAGACCCCCCAGTGGCTCAGCGGTACGTCTGCGGACTTACACGCTAAAATCCGGGTTTCGATACCCGTGGTGGGCAGAGTACAGATAGCCCATTGTGTAGCTTTGTGCTTAATTCAAAAAACAAAAAACAACGTTTTGTAGACACAAACCTATTCTTACTTTGTGAGCTAAAGAATTATTAAAATGTTGCAGAATAAGATCCTTCATTTACGAAATTGATAACTTTTGTGATTTTATCCGTTTTTAATTAAATTGTACAAAGTGTTCTTCTAACTGTTATTATTATTGTTAAAAAATCAGAACACAAAGTTGTTCTATTTCCATTATAATTTAATAGTCAAGGAACTTATAAAGTGTCTTATTTTTGTTAAACAAAACATTGTAAAATAAATATATGCTGTGTTGTTGTTTTCTTTCGGATGTTCGTGTAAAGAAATGCAAGGAATATCTGTGCTCGTCTTTCCTAATATGTGCTTACGAATAGTGGGAGTAGCCGTCAAATTATAACGACTCCACGACTGAAAGGATGAGAATTTTCGGTTGTGGGGTTCGGACACGTGACAAGAAGATTGCACATCGAGTTTTCACGCAATCCTTAGTCACAAAGGAAAGTTTTTTAATAATAAATTTAGATACAAAAGGGAGCAAGAAACCAAAATGTGCTCAGATCGAGGGCTCCTCTTAGGGAAGCGATTACTTTCGAGACGATGGAATATTACTTTCCACACGATGCTAAATTGAGGGGTTCAGTTCCTTCCGGGGGATAGGGCACACGTGCTCCAGTAAGTTGTTTTTTTTGTTGTTCTTGAATTTCCCACAAAGCTACTCGAGCTAGCCGTCCTTAATTTAGCAGTGTAAAACTAGAGGGAAGGCAGCTAGTCATCACCACCCACCGCCAACTCTTGGACTACTATTTTACCAACAAAAAGTGGAATTGACCGTCATAATTATAACGTCCTCACGGCTAAAAGGGCGAGCATGATTGGTGCGATGGGGATGCGAACCCGCGACCCTCAGATTACGAGTCGCACGCCTTTACACGCTTGGCCATGCCGGGCCTTATTCCAAT
Organism: Carcinoscorpius rotundicauda; assembly: GCA_011833715.1. Lineage (NCBI taxonomy): Eukaryota > Metazoa > Arthropoda > Merostomata > Xiphosura > Limulidae > Carcinoscorpius > Carcinoscorpius rotundicauda. The sequence continues at coordinate 69,554,660 of CM022402.1, read as the reverse complement.
GAAGCTAACAAAAACAATAAGCTTGAGAATACTCCTTATACTTAATGGTATTGAAAAATCAAAAGAATGTGGATTTATTTGAACCCCGAAAACCATCTAGAAAAGGACCCGTAACAGTTTGTATCCCAGCAATAGTAAGAAAAGTTTGTAGTCATGCAACAGGTCGATGATGACAGTCGTCTACGCCAACAGTACACAACTTAATCAAGAAGGACCCTAGTGTGAAACAACAACAATGAAAGTCACGAGCACGCAAGTTGTCTTCAAGATGCATCAGTTCCTCCATTGCATACCTCAAACAACTGGAAAATGAATGTGGTATTCGTATTGCTCCATATGAAAATAGTCAAGTCATTGAGCACAGCGTATATAGATTCCTACGTGATCATTTGAATTTTGAAATGGACTCTGAGAAGCCGTTGTCCTCGTACATGATGGTTTATGGATAGCATGCATAGAGGCGAGGTGTGCTTTAAACACGACATTGTCATGACGGAATCTTTTCAAACAGAAACTTCAATGCAGGCCTGTTGTCAATGTGCACGGTTGTCAGATAGAACGTGACTAGACGAGGTGAAGCGCCAAAATCTGTTTTACATAACGTCTGAATGATTATAAATCTTTTCAATATCTACATATTATAACTGCAAGTACATTGACAACGTTAAAAGTTTGTACGCCTAACTAAATTTAAATAATTTCAGAATTTTTTCTCTTTTTTTTGTTTTTGCAAGTAAATATCCAGACAAGTACTGCAACTAATAAATAAATGGAAACTCAGCATTGTCACAAACTGGAGCTAAAACATCTCAAAATATATGGAAAAAGGGAACAAACAAGGATGAAGACAATCTGACCATTTTAGGTTAATTAACTGTACCGCACTTTTAATGTAAGTTAGGTTCAAAAAAGAAAATTATAAATTGTGCACTGTAGATTATTTCCCAGACTATATCGTATGTCTGAGCTTTCAGGAAGCCGGAAAACAATAAATGAAGAAAGATAAATAGAACTCTTCGTGCACGGTAATCAATACAAGAATTAGTTCCTCATTTTTCAAATAGCGTAATTTATCCACTTTAAAATCCTAACTCTGCCACTTTCTTTTTACGAGTATCAAATTAAAATAAATAAGAAACAAGTGTCCTACCTTCACTGTATAGAACATGCATTTCATGAAACGAGAGAACTCTCGCGATCTTAGCAATCACGAAACCTTCATTAAGATCTGAACTATGATTGGCCATCATAGAAACAATGTTGAGCACGTTACAACAAACGATTAGCTTTAGCATTTTATACTGAGAACAGTTCATTAGCTGAGTTATTATCAGAACTTCATGGTGTACTTCTCAGTTGCACTGGATAACCTCTGATAAGCCGCAACATAGCAAGTGTTCAATAAGTTATATAGTCTTCTGGGCCCAGGTGAAGTAACGGTCAACCAATAGCAGCTGCTAAAGACCTCTCGCGAGTAAAGCTGGAAGCAATTAAATATGTAATCGATTGTAAGCTTTTGGAGATTTTGTTTAATAATATATTCAATACATATAGTCCTCATGGACGTTTTTATACCAGCTTGGTCAACACACAAAAATCTAATTAAATGAAACAAACTACACAAAAATTATGTATTGTATTAATTAGCCAAAATGTGAAAAAAACAAAGGTTTATAATAATATTGTACACATGAAAACGATTATAAAAATAAAAAAGCCTCTGGTATAGCAGTAGAAGAACCCATGATCAGGTTTGTTTTAAACATTCGCGCAAAACTAAACCAGGGCTATCATTAACAGTCGTCCATAATTTTGAACTGGTCCACTAGAAGAAAAGCAGCTAATTAATCAATATTATATAACGGCTACTCTCATAACACACACGCAGCTTCAAATTGTAAAGCGTTTCTGTTTTGTTTTTCTAGAGACGACACAATCATGGACCCATGACAGTGCTGTCCGTAAATACATGGCTACTTGCTCCACACCTCTTGTGAAGTGAAAATGTGTTTCTTATAACAAAGCCACATCTGGCTATCTGCTGTGTCCACAAAGGGTAACTGAACCCCTAATTTTAGCGTTGTAAATTCCTTGACTTACCACTGTCCCAGTGGAGGACGTAAAGTGAAAGACCAGACAGTGGAATGTGAAAATCACTGCAGATCAGCAACAAGCTAATTATATCAATAACTGGATGAATCTTTCCTTAACGTTTATTGGTGAGCCATTGGAGACCAACAATTAGCTAATTATATCAATAACTGAATGAATCTTTCCTTAACGTTTATTGGTGAGCCATTGGAGACCAACAATTAGCTAATTATATCAATAACTGAATGAATCTTCCCTTAACGTTTATTGGTGAGCCATTGGAGACCAACAATTAGCTAATTATCTCAATAACTGGATGAAGCCCCCCAGTGGCTCAGCGGTATGTCTGCGGACTCACACGCTAAAATCCGGGTTTCGATACCCGTGGTGGGCAGAGCACAGAGAGCCCATTGTGTAGCTTTGTGCTTAATTCAAAACAACAACAACTGGATGAATCTTCCCTTAACGTTTATTGGTGAGCCATTGGAGACCAACAATTAGCTAATTATATCATTAATTGGATAAGTTTTTTTTAACGTTTATTGGTGAATCATCGGATATCAGTAAATAGATAATTACATCATTAACTGGACGATTTTTCCCTTAAACTTAATTTGAGTAACCCCGTTGCGCCAAACATGCTCACCCTTTCATTCGTGGGGGCGTTATAATGTTACGGTCAATCCTACTATTCGTTGGTAAAAGAGTAGCCCAAAAGTTGGCGGTGGGTGGTGATGACTAGCTGCCTTCCCTCTAGTCTTACACTGCTAAATTAGGGACGGCTAGCGCACGTAGCTCTAGCGTAGCTTTTGCGAAATTCGAAAACAAACTCTTTGTCAACCCGAAGATGACCTGAGAAGGTCGAAATGTTGTTCTGAACTTTATTTCAATTAAAATGCTAATACCCATACTAGCGGTCATCAGAATACATTTTTACTTCAAGTGGGTTTATCGTCATCACGAAAAATAATCCCAGTTAAACGTCGTGTTTTTCTCTACCATGGATGTAAGAAGACAAATAATTAGAAATTTTACCACTCCTGATGATGGATTATGTATTTCACACTGTACATGAAGTTATTGTAAAGCTACTGAGTCTTACTGTCACCGACTCTGATTTCAAATTACTGATCAGATTTATGACAGCCAGCCAACTCTACCTCCAACCGTCCATGCTGAGAAATTGACTGTCACACTTATAAGGCATCAACAATTTTGAGTACGAAGAGCATTTCGTTGTATTGCACGGATTCGAACCCGGTTCTTCAGCTTCGAAATCCAGAACCCTTCCACAGGACGAAACAGCGCCCTCTCTTCTAATTGTCACCAAAGCAGTCGAGCTGGAACTATTTGTAGTCTCAAACTTTTATACAAAATACAATAACAAACAAGGATTATATGCAGAACAAAGAAATAAAATGATCACAGTAAGAAAAATTTAAATTTCTGATGAAGCCGCAAAGTCTTGACTATTAAAGCAACTGTACTAATGTTTTATGTAACCCTCACATATATGCAGAAATAGAACCATCACGTGTTTGTAACTGTATTTGTTTCCCTTGTTTAAGATTGTCTGAGTACAACTAATTACTATTTAATTATTCAATAATCCTCTGGCTTTGAAACATTCATTTAGTACTCTAACACGTATAAATGTAAATAAATGGATAATTTTATAGCCACATGAAATAAAAAAATAAAACTTTATTGTTCACAGACAAGATACAGAATTTCAAGCAAGGTACAGTGTAAAAAAAGACAAACACATGCACACATAAAAACAAGCAAAATGTCAAATACAATACGACAGCTTTTTTAGAACTAGCAAGTTTTATTCAGAATATTTCAATACACTGATAATACTTCTATTTCATTAGGTAGTTTGGTCTTTTGAACATGTCTTATAAGTGGAATGAAACACATTCACACAATTAAAATAAGAGTAAACAAACATACAATCAGTGATGTCGAGAAACCCACTTGTTGAGAATTTTATATGCAAAAACGGCTCGTTTGGGTTGAGAAAATATTTTAAATAGAAGAGCGAACAACGTTTCGACCTTCGGTCATCGTCAGGTTCACAAAGAAAGAGGTAACCTGACGATGACCGAAGGTCGAAACGTTGTTCGCTCTTCAATTTAAAATATTTTCTCAACCCAAACGAGCCATTTTTGCATGTAAAAAACAAACATACAACTCATTTTATAATTCACTGTAAAAATATTTTCATACATCTTGTAAAATGTATTCAAATTAGAGAAAACATGCATATTAGAACAATAAAAAGGCTTAAGAAACAAATCTGCTGTAATCTTCTTGCAATATGTTAGCTTCATACAATATTGAATATTGATTTTAAAATACTTTGTTTAAACTGGAAAAAAATCGAATAAACCTAAAACTTGCAACTTAAGAGCAAAATATTTTTGTCTCAAACACAAGCAGATTAATTTCAAAGCTGTTTTTTCTCATTTCTGCTTTTATATCAGTACATGTTTTAAAGTGTGCAACTTAAGTATTCTACATTAGTATAACACAAGGAATGTTCATGTCCAAGGTCCATACAGCAGTCACAAACAGCTCCAAGCTGATCACTTGTCTAACACAGAGGAGGCAGCCTTTTCAATAAAGTTAGCCAATCGCACATCACGATCCGAGAGTCCATTCACATCATGTGAACTCAGTGTGATCTGAACTTTATTGTAAACATTAAACCATTCGGGATGATGGTCCATCTTTTCTGCCTGCATTGCTACTCTGGTCATAAAACCAAATGCCTGCAAGATTTGCAAATAAATAAATGTCTGCCTTTCTTATCAAACACAAAGCTACAAGCTCTTTACTCTTTTGTGAAATAACCCAGTAAAAATCATACACAGCCACCTTTAAATTTAAACTCTAGTAAGAAAACTAATACATGAATAGTTAAGTAAGCTACTCTATACTTCTCATGAATACTTCATGTAACAAAATATTTCACCGTAAACTGTTTCATACTTTACTTTCAACCATTTAACCACGATCAGATCTGGAACTTAAAATTTGGTATTCTAAAACTTCTTGTACCTTAAGAACACCCTCTTTGATTGATTGATTGATTTAGTGTTTTATGGCACAAAGCAACGAGGCTATCTGCGCCAAACAACCTGTAAAAATGTAGTAAAAGACATAATTGGAAATGAAGGTAAAACAAAAAAAAACAAAAAAAAAGTATAAAACCAGTGTTGACACCTAGTCTACAAGGTTAAGATAGAAGGCAAAGTGTAAAAAGTTGTAAGGTAGGTATTCTATCAAAAAGGTATAATCATAACCCGCCAGGAAGACTAACAGGCAGGTACAAGACCCACCGTCAGTCACCTGAAGTTGGTCTTTCCAGTCCTGGTTCTGGGTTATGTGTCACAGCAACCAGTATCAAAATGTAAAATAATAGAAGTATTATAAAACACACAGTAAAATCACAACAATGAGTAGCCAAAAGTTCTGTAAAAAGAGAAAAGTCACGTAAATGAAGTAAAATTTGTAAAAGAAAATGAAGGTAATAACAAAACAGCAATTAAAACAGAAAATGGTGTAAAAACCAATGGTGACATTCAGTCTTCAAAGTTATAAACTATTTACTCATAGCATAATAATAATGATCATAACCCGCCAGGAAGACTAACGAACAAGTGCAAGAACCACCGTCAGTCACCTGAAGTTGGCCTTTCCAGTCCTGGTTCTGGGTTATGTGTCATAGTAGCTGTTATCAAAATGTAATGGAATAAAAGTTTAAAAAGACACTCAGCAAAATCATAATAAAGAGTAGCCAAATGTCCAGTAAAAAGATAAAAGTCAAGTAAATGGAGTAAAATGTGTAAAGGTAATTGAAGATAAAAACAAAATGGCAATTAAAACAGGAAATGGTGCAAAAACCAATGACGACATCCAGTCAACAAAGTTGTAAAGGACAACCTGTAGCAGAATGGGAATGATCATAACCCGCCAGGAAGACTAACAGGTAGTATATAAACCACCGTCAGCCACCTGAAGTTGGTCTTTCCGCCCTGGTTCTGGGTTATGAGTCAATATGGCCAGTACAAAAAGGTTGTAAAAGTACAAAATAATATGCAGCGAAAGTATAACAGTAACTCACCAGGAAGACTAACGAGTAGTTTAAACGGACAGTTCAAACAGAAGCGTTAGTCACCTGAAGTTGGCCTTTCCAGTCCTGGTGTTGAGTTATTTAATGTTCTGGCTATTGTTTAATGTCGCATTGAATGAGAGAGAATAAAACTTTAAAAAGGAGCCACAATTAAAAAGGTGTAATAAATAAATATACCACACTTAAATGAGATTAAAAAGATTAATGGCCATTAAAAAATTAAAAACGTTATTAAGGTGGACAGAGTCACCATCACCAATAACTCTGTCCAATGTTACAGACTGACGCTGGGAAAAAATATGTTTAAAGTATTGCCGTCGTTGAGGATTGTAACGATGGCAAGAAAGTAAAACATGGCTGATAGTGATTTGAGTGTTACACAAACTACACATTGGTGCATCAGTTCCAGATAAAAGAAAATGATGAGTTAAAAAACTGTGACCAATGCGTAGCCTAGTGAGAACAACTTCTTCCCTCCGAACTTTACGGAAGCTAGATGGCCAAACTCCAATTTTGGGTTTAATTTGAAAAAGTTTATTGTCGCGTTGTTCACTCCAAGTGGACTGCCAACTGGCACGGAGCCGAGCTTTGAAGACAACACCATAGTCCATGTACGGAATAGGCATAGGGGTGATGGAGCTGAGGCATACATATTTAGCTGCCATGTCTGCAAGCTCATTCCCATGAATACCAACATGGCCTGGTATCCAGAAAAACTGAATTGAAGTAGCTGCTAATGAGAAATGGGCCAGTCAGTTTCGAATATCTGCAAGAATAGGATGTGAGCTAATGTGAAGTGATTCCAAGGCAAGAATAGAACTAAGCGAGTCAGTATAAATAGTGCAGTTGGAGTACTGCTCAGCTGCAATATGATCAAGGGCAAGAGATATGGCATACAGTTCAGCAGTGAACACAGAAGCTGTAGAGGGGATTCTGTGTGCAACTACTGACCCACAGCAAACCATAGCAGAGCCCACTGAATTTCCTGATTTGGAACCATCTGTATAAATGGGAACTGAATGATTGTTTGAAAGATATTCATTGAATAAAAGACTGTACTTCCAGTCTGAAGTATCCGCCTTTTTTAGGTGATTGAAAGAAAGGTCACACTTGAGGGCTGTAATAAGCCATGGTAAGATGCGTCGACCTGTGGAATCTGCAATGTTATCCAAGGACAGACCCAATTCATCCAATTGCACCCGGATGCGAAGGCCAAACGGAGCAATGACAGATCGTCTGTTCTGAAAAAGTACTGCCCACCGAGGAAGGAAAACACATTCCCAGGTGGGATGCTTTGGTAAAGAACGAAGTTTCGAAGTATAATGTAAAGACAGTTGCAAACGGCGAAGGTGTAGAGGAGGTTCATGAGATTCAATGTATATGCTTTGAACTGGAGAGGTACGGAAAGCTCCGGTGCAGAGTCGAAGACCTTGGTGATGAATGGGGTCCAGTATCTTTAAGGCTGAGGGTCTGGCAGAGCCATAGACCATTGATCCATAGTCAAGTTTCGATCTAATAAGAGCACGATATATCTTTAACATTGAACGGCGATCTGCCCCCCAACTGGTAGAAGAGAGGACACGAAGGATGTTCAGTGTTCTTGTGCATTTGACCTGAAGCTGCTTTAAGTGTGGTATAAAGGTCAATTTACGATCAAAGATAAGCCCAAGAACTTTGTCTCTGGGACCACTGGCAGCAAAACTCCACCAATATGAAGTTCAGGATCAGGGTGAATACCTCGTCGACAGCAAAAGTGCATGCATACAGTTTTGGAAAGAGAGAAATTAAAGCCATTCGCAAGAGCCCACTTCTGTACACGATTGAGGGCAGTTTGTAGTTGCCGCTCAATATATCTCATGTTTGATGACTGACATGAGATGTGAAAGTCGTCAACATATAGCCCGTTCATAATGGTGAGAGGGAGTTGTTCAGTGATGGCATTTATCTTTATACTGAAAAGTGTGACACTCAATATACAGCCTTGAGGGACTCCAAGTTCCTGTACAAAAGAACGTGAAAGTGCCGAACCTACACGAACTTTGAATCTCCTGTCCATTAAAAAATTTTTAATAAACATGGGTAGATGGCCACGTAACCCATATGTATGGAGGTCTCGCAAAACGCCATACCTCCATGTCGTGTCGTAAGCCTTCTCTATGTCAAAGAATATCGATACAAGGTGTTGGCGGTTGAGAAAGGCCTCTCTGATAGATGTTTCAAGACGAATTAGGTGGTCTATGGTGGAGTGCTGTCGACGGAACCCACACTGGGTGGGTGAGAGGAGATTGTTTGATTCAAGGAACCAAACAAGACGAGCATTAACCATCCTTTCTAAGGTCTTACAGAGACAGCTCGTCAGAGCAATTGGACGATAGTTTGAAGGAATCTTCGGATCTTTCCCTGGCTTAGAGAAAGGTAAAATAATAGCCTGGCGCCAGGCATCAGGAAAAAACATTCTCCTGCCAAATCTGGTTGAAGATAGTCAGAAGGACATCAAGAGAATCAGGAGAGAGATGGTGTAGCATGTCATAATGAATATCATCAGGTCCAACAGATGTACTGGCAGACCGATGAAGGGCCATTTTTAGTTCCACCAGGGTAAAGGGACTATTATAGTCAAAGAAACAGTCAGTTTGAAAGGAAAGAGGTGATCGCTCTGCCCGAGTCTTGATGGCCAGGAAGGTGGAGGAACAAGCAGAAGTGCTAGATACCCGGCAAAAGCTTTCACCTAGAGTGTTAGCGATGTTTCGGACATCAGTCACCTCCTGACCATCAGAGAGTAAGATCGAGAGGGGAACAGAAGTGTAGTGCCCATTAACCTTTCGAATCTTGTCCCATATGATCTTGGAACTGGTGGTAGAAGATATGCTGGTTGTGAACTTAATCCAAGATTCCTTCTGGCTTTGACGTCTTACCCACCTAGCATGTGCTCGGGCCCGCTGGAAAGCAACCCGATTTGAAAGTGTGGGATATCTGCGAAAAGTATCCCAGGCCCGTTTTTGAGCCTTCCGTGCTAAGTTGCAAGCAGAATTCCACCATGGACGAGGATATCGTGGGAAACGTGTCGAGGTTTTAGGAATACACTGAGCAGCTGCATGTATAATACAGTCAGTTACCGCTGCAACACAGTTGTCTATTGATGGCTGATTTACGATGACAGGATCAAGTTCTGCGAGAGCAGTGAAAGTGGACCAATCTGCCTGATCCAGCTTCCACCGGGGCACACGGGTAGGGTGGCATCGACCATGGCCAGTCTCTCTCAAAACGATCGGAAAATGATCACTGCCTAGTGGATTACTGTCAACCCTCCATGAAAAATGGGAGAATAATGAAGGGGAGCATACTGAGAGATCAATGGCAGTGAATGACTGACTTGGTGCATGAAAGTAAGTGGAAGAACCAGTATTGAAAAGAGAAAGATCATGATCAGAGAGCATCTGCTCTACAGATCAACCCCTCCCATCAATAACAGCACTTCCCCAGAGGGGATGGTGTCCATTAAAATCCCCCAGGATTAGAAATGGAGATGACAACTGTTCAACGAGAGCATCCAGGTCTGATTGATCATATGTCTCTCCAGGGGACAGGTACAGAGAACAAACAGTGATGGTACGACCCAAGGAAATACGGATGGCTACGGCCTCCAAGGATGTATTGAGTGACAAAGACAGGGTGGGCACATGTTGATAAACCAAAAGTGCCACCCCTCCATGTACTCGACCATCACACAACTTGTCATTTCTGTACAGAGAAAACTGCCGAATGGAGACTGTATCAGCAGATTTGAGAAATGTTTCTTGTAGAGAAAGACAAACAGGCTGGTAGGAAGCAATCAGCGTTTTGATATCATCCAGATTAGAACGTAAACCCCGACAGTTCCATTGTATCAAGGTGGCCATTTTTAAGGATGGGCAGGTGAAGTGGTTGGAGAACCCTTCGGTTTAGGACCTCGTCTTTTGTCTTTATTGTCTTTCTTCGGAGGAGGTCTATCAACCTCCATGGATCCTGCTCTGGGTCGAGTGGGCAGGTTTTTGTTATTGGAAGAGGAATCCAGTGACTGAGGACGCGAACGAATAATTGTTTTGTTTATTGTGGTGGGAGAAAATGATGTATCAGAAGAAATGCCTGTATTTGAAACTGAAGGACGTGGATCTTGAGGTTTATTGGAAGTTATGGGAGGAACAGAGATGGGTGTGGAAGTCGATTCATCTACTGTTTTAACCACGGAGGTCAAAAGGCTTTTCATTTGTTTTGAAAACAATTCTCTTGGAGGCACAGAGAGATCTGTCTGCACTTCCACTGTAGTTGTGGAATGGAGTGCAGCAGCATATGTCCGAGATGGGATTGTGGACATCAATTTCCGAGCCTCAGGATAACTAATGTTATGTGTCGTTTTCAAACGCTGCACCTCTTTTTCCTCCAACCATTTTGGACAAGAATGAAAGTAAGAGGGGTGAGAACCATTGCAGTTGACGCAATGTGGGTTTATGTCACAATCATAGGCATCGTGGTCCTTGCCTCCACAACGAGCACATGTCAGGGAACCACGACAAGATGTCTTTGAGTGGCCGAATCTCTGACATTGAAAACATCAAAGAGGGTTTGGAATGTATGGCCGAACCCTGCAAATGAGATAACCTGCTTTGATGGTGGCAGGTGCTCGTGGTGAAGTAAATGTTAAAACAAGGGGTATCTGTTGGCAGTGTAATTCCATCTTTGCGAGTGGAGATGCGCCTCACTGCAGAAACTCCTTGAGTGGAGAGACCAGTGAGAATCTCCGATTCAGGAACATTCTTCAAATCCCTTTCAACAATAACTCCTCATGAAGTATTCGAAGTAGCATGGGGTGTAACCTCAATAGGTATATCGCCAATTACCTTTGATTTCAAGAGGAGTTCACTGTGTTGGGATGTGGATGTTTCAACCAATATGTCACCAGATCGAGGCTTCTTTACTGACTTTGGAGAGCCAGCAAGTCCCTCTAGCCCCTTTTGAATAAAAAAGGGGACATTTGCCCTAAAGGTTTTTCTGAAAGAGAATGCAATATCAGAAAATGAGGTACGTGTGTTACTGATGTTGGAGATTGCTGTTCTGAGTATTCAAGACGTGGTCGTTTACCCATTGACTGTTTTTTTACAATTTTATTTAGATTTTTTGAAGGATCCATAGGAAAGAGAAAAGTTTCGGTACTCACTGACCCCACCCACCATGGAGCCCTACAAGGGGACGCACTACAAAGTCATGCAAGGACAATGCAGCAACGCCAGGGTTTCGTGAGCACTATACCCAAACACCAGCATCAGGTACAATGTCCACAACACCCGTTGAGAACTTCCAACACTGGTACTTGGTTGGCTCTAGCCCAGGTGGACCAGCCGATTGACCCAAGGGGGGCCACCCAAGGGCCGCCCGTCTACAGGAATTCGAGGCCAAAGTGGTGTGTTAGGGTTGGACCCCTCAACCACCAGGATCCTCTCCTCCCCTTCACGGGTCGCCACACATGGCAAACACGTGGGTGGATGTTTAGATCCCAGAGAAGGTAACCAGACAGAACAGAACCTTCCCTGGGAGGTCCCCTCACCACGTACAGGAATCCACTCCGAGGGGCACCCTCTTTGAATGGAATGTTCAAAAGCTAATATGAACTATCACACTTTTACAGTGTGTGCTGTAAAACTACAGCTAAAGCCTGTTCCAGGCCACATATTATTACACTTTCACTTCAATAAAATCTCTCTTAAACTAAATCGAAAATATCATTGCTGGTGTGGGCTTGGTGTACTTAAGATTTTTCAAAAGGTTCCACACAGAAATAAGCAAAATAAATTAAAATGGTAAGGGCTAGAGAAAAACTACTTATTGAATTGCAAGGTGGCTAGACAAAACAGTGTACAAAGTTATTAATGAAGTCCAGTCAAACTTCAATTTATTAGTAGTAATGTCTTTAACAGTCAGTACTCAAGCCCATTATTTAATAATAGAGACAAGATAATTATAACTTTAATGGTAATTTCTGTGAATTACATTAAACTCTTAGAGTACTTCGGACTGTGTCTAAACTGTTGAAGTACCAGACTGATTTGGACTAATTTGTAAACAAGACAAGTGGTTTGTAAAAGATATTTACATAGAGTTATACATATATTACATTTGTAATACATATTTAACACATATGAAAAAACACTCAAAGTGATTAAAAAAAATTGATCTTGGCACAGTAAGAAATGTCTTAAGTCAATAAGTCAGTTCTTTGTTTTCTAATGTTAAATTTATGGAATTTTAGTGTATTTATAGATATAATGATCACAGGTTATAAGGGTTAAAGACCTCTATGTAAATCACTAATAAAGCGTCACTTGGAATACTGTTCACAGTTTTAGTCTTATCTGGATAAAGATATTGACTTGTGAGGAAAGGTCCAGTTAATGGCAAGATGAATGACACCATATTGAAGGATATCCTTACATGGACCGATTAAGTAAGATCTCTGGAGAAATGAAGGGTAAGAGAAATCTAAGTTTAAGGAACTGATCGGACAAGGCTCTTTAGTTTCTTTATACTAAATTCTGAGGACAACAGAGCTAAATGATGGCAGTTTGAGGTCAGGATAAGACAGTCTAGATGAGTTAAAAACTTTATTATTTCCTTCTAAAGGGTGATTAGCTTATTAGATTAGTTGCCAACACCTTTAATAGGAAATACATCATTTCTTACTATTCTGAGATATCCTATCCAGTTGCTGTTTGTTTTTGAGTTTCATTCCATATTCACTTGAAATATTACATGGAATAAATTTAGTAGAAATATTTTATGGCATCATGAATGGACGTGACATATACGAGATGGACAACTGTCAGAAACTAAATATCAAATACAAACACTTAATGATGAGATAGTTCAGTCATTGTTTAACTTCAGTCTGGGACAAGCTTTTACAAAACTCTGAAACCAACTCTCCTGACAGGTTTTTAAGGAGATCATTACTTCAGAAAATACAAGATAGTTTTAAATGGAACTTGTAAGTTTCATTTTCTATGCACTTTTAAATTACACAGAAAACTTGTTGTATTAAATGCTGTGCCGTTTGCTTTATTAACATGTTTAGAACAGTTGGGAAAATGTATGTTTAACACCATAAGAAAGTGTAATGGATGTTAATGAAAGGGTTGATATGCCAACTGGAAAGTGAAGATATGAGAGTCCTGTCTTTCAATGTTCATTGTCTCTTACAAACATCCACTAAGGTATAAAAATAATTAACAGCATAATTTAATTAACTATTATTAAATAATGAGCAATTCAGAGAAATATTATAATAGTCTGTACTAGTTATGAACACTTATGTTATTAGCCACATTGGCACTAAGTGAGTGTTTCAAATGTACTTGTTTAAAAACATTCACTGTTAAAAACTCAACATAGCCATTCAATCCAGTGTGTAAACCACGACTAACATGTTTTCTCAGCATGTGACTTGTTTTTGTCTTGAACATTTAACACAGCTACACTTACCTGATTAAAATTTTTAAACATAAACTCCTTATAGATTGCATCTCTTCCTTCAGTCGGAGTCCAGCCAGCTGACTTAAGTGGGGACAGGTGTGTCTGTCTTTCTTCATCAGTCAGCTTTGCTCTCTTTGCTTCAGTAGCCTGAAAATGTAAAGCTGTTTAGTGATTTTTGAGCACAAAACTTGGCAGTAAATATGGTGTCATGTATTAGAATATTGAATTTACATAGTGACACAGTGTTTTATGATCACATATTGTCACCAAAATTCAGCTGTCTTTAGAACAAGTATTGCTTTACAAAATTTACCTGTGTTTTAAGAACACATACTGCTAACCAAAATTCATTCCGGATTCAAAAATTTTAACTGAAAACCAATAATAACAAAACTTTGCTAGTTGGTATGTTAACATGAATACAACTTAATAAATAAATATATTTGATTAATTTAGTGAGACTACTTGCAAAACTAGTATTCAAATCATTGTAAACAATGTATATTAATTTGCTATTTATTATGATAAAACTCACCTGCCAGATATTTTTCCAGCTCACTGTATAATTTAAAACCAGCAAAAAGACCTCAAAATAATCAGTAAAGTTAAGCAAGTTATTGACTATTTATTGACTTAAGTCACTGGTGTAAACTACAAAAAGTAAACATTTTAACACTGAACTCTGGGGCACCCCACTTATGACATTAATCTGCTTTGACTGAAGTCCATTTATAAAAAAAAAAACAATATATTAAGTTTTTCCATCTAGACATTTTTTAAACCTGCTAATCAACTAATCACCTATAAAGATAATTCTTTATGAGCACCATCAATGCAAGAAATATCAAAATATTCTCAAGACAAGATTTTCACATAGTGAAGTCATGTTGACTGTCCAGCAAAACTTCAACCTTTGTTAAATAACTAAAGCATATTTTCTCAGACATTAAAAACTTTTCCTGCACTAATGTGAGGCTAACAGGCCTACAATTACCTGAACAAGGTTTTTATCACCTATTTTGAAGTGTAACATTAACCAACTTCCAATCATCAGAAACCTGCTCACGATTCAAGGACTTGCAAAAAAATTACAGCAAGTGGCTGACTTATCCAATCATTCAAAAACTCTTATGAAAGTATTTTCTGGTCCACGAGTCTTGTCATTCTTTAAATGCCATAACTGTTTCTTAAGAAAGAAGCTTATAATTAAAGTGATCTTGTTTAATCAACATTCCATCTACCATCTGTTCAGGTTAAGGATTATCGTTTAAACATCTGATAGTAAAAATCCAACCATCTTCGATTTATCAAAAACAAACTCTCTTTTATCATTTTATGAGTTTATCATATCTCAAACTCAAAGTCTGAGTAGGTCCTTTCTATCACGTCCTCTATTTCCATCCTAATGAGTTAAAACAACACTTACACGTTACTATAACTTAGTCACACCAACCAAATTTACCAATAGTAACAAATGAATATTATTTCACTTACTCATAAAAAACTAATGAAAATTTTAAAACTAGTTTTAAAAGTATAAATCAATTGTCCTTTACATTCCAGTAAGTTCTTTATTATAAAATACTTTTAAACTATTAGAACATTTACTATAATTCACATTCGCTAGAACATTCAAAAATGCTAAAAGTATTATTATAAGTAGTCAAAGTTAAATTTTCTGCACATTGTAGTAAAGTATCAAAATTTATATTCAAACTTAACTACACCACATAATATGCCTAAATAGTTTATTCGAGTATTTTATTCTTACCATTCTAAATCCTCTGACAAAAAGAGATTTCTGATTCAAAAATAAGCTGTACCAGTTTCTCGTCCTTTCCTGACCTTCGCACAACCGTTTAACAAGAATCAACCTCATGGCCTTCGTTTACTACTTAAGCTAGTGTCATCTCTTGTCAAAAACGCTAACTTTAATTGAAATAAAATATTGAGACTAGAAACTAAAACTTTTATAAGAAATAATTATTAATTTAAGTACTCAAAATTATACCGATACGAGTTTTATCTGAGTGTAATTGGCTGTGTACTTGTGTTTCCATTATTTATTGCATCCAACTTTCAATAAGTTTCAAAAGTGAAAAACAAAAAGCAGCAGAAAAAAGGATGTTTGTCAAAAAATAGTATACTACAAGTATAAGACACGGAAAAAAATGACTTTGTAAGTGGAAACTTTCTAGATTACTTTATTATCAATTTTATCACACTAACATAAAATAATGATATTAAAATATGTTTAACAGCGCGGATATGCAGTTTGTTTGTTTTTGAATTTCGCGCAAAGCTACTCGAGGGCTATCTGCGATTTACCTTTATTTGCAAAGTTTATTTCTTCACGTGATGTTTTTTTTTAATGTAACAGCTCTTTCATAATAATATTATTATAATTAAATTCAAAATATAGGCTATTCTAAATAACGTTCTGTTAATCATGTTGATTCGTAGCATAGAAAATTCTGGTTAACTTCACTTTCTTGTGCCAATTATTTATCACGTCTTTTAACGTGCTTATAAATTCGTACGATGAATTATTTGTTTGTTTTGTTTCTTGAATTTTGTACAAAGCAACTCGAGGGCAATCTGCGCTAGCCGTCCCTAATTTAGCAGTGTAAGACTAGAAGGAAGGCAGCTAGTCATTACCACTCACTGCCAAATCTTGGGCTACTCTTTTCCAACGAATAGTGGGAGTAACTGTAACATTATAACGCCCCCACGGCTTGGAGGGCAAGCATGTTTAGTGCAACCGAGATTCGAACCCGCAACCCTCGGATTATGAGACAAACGCCTTAACACGCTTGGCCATGCCGGAACCGCGGATATACTACTGATGTAACAATGAAATCTAATCTTGATTATATTTGTTGATTTTTGTTCAAAGATATCTAATATTTACAAGTTTACTTTGTTTTTGAATTTCATGTAAAACTACACAAGGGCTGTCTGCGCTACGCGTCCCCAATTTAACTCTTGGACAACTCTTTTACCAACGAATAAAGGGATTGATCGTCACATATTAACACCTCCACGGCAGAAAGAGCGAAATTGTTTGGTGCGACTGGAATTCTAACCCGTGACCCTCAGGTTACAAGTCAAGCGCCCTAGCTGCCTGTCCATGCTGGGCCATATTTATAATGAAAAATGGAAGATTGCCAGATTTATTTCTCGTTTTATTCTAAGTACGTAGCTTGCTTTGATCGGAAGCTAATATCATTGTAAGCTCGTGATGACGAGAAACTCACTTGAAGTAAAAAATGTATCTTAAGACGGTTGTGTGGGTATTAACACTTTTATTAAAATAAAGAAGAGAATAAAGTTTTAATACCCATACCAGTTGTCATGGTATGGTCTCCTCTGTTGGCTTAGCGGCAAATCAGTGAAGTTTTAACGCTTAAAATCGATACCTGCGGTTATCACGACACAAACAGCACATTGTGCAACTTCTTCAGCGAAAAATTGTCTTCAAATGATCTCAAAGGAGTACAAGTCATACCTTTTATTGACCTTTGCAAAATGTATATATTTATTTTAAAATATTGGTTGACGAAACCTCAACTTTCACTTTTGCAAAAATATAAATTTGTCATCTTCAAGCAATTTTATTTTTCTAATAGTTTGACAAACTTGTAAAAGTAGCTGCTTCACCAATAATGGAGGAAGACACCTTACTATAGTTCAGGAGAGGAATAGATGAATTCTTGAAAAATAAATATTTGGTTTAAAGTATATATTTTTATTTTTTCCCTGAATATTGATATGCCTTCAAAGCACCTAATGATTTCTTATTGTTAGGATTTTATGCTAAATAAGAATACATATTAAAAACAATAAATTGTAGTATAAAACATTGTAGGTGGCGCTTTTATTAACAAGGAGAGAGAAGTAGTATATTCTGCTGTCATTAATTGTTTATTCTGATTATAATTTGAAAGTACCATCCATATTAAATTTAACGAAATCAAGATATTACGTTAATGTTAAGAACACCATTATCCTTTGGCTAAAATTATGGATCTTCGAAAAATGAAAGATGAAGACAAACTTAATCTGTGCAGATGGTACTATAAAGGTTTGTGCTATACTTAATGTTAGTCTTAACATTATGTGTAGTATTGAAAAAAAAAGTCATTTGACATTTAATGTATTGCTGTGTCAGACTGTGTGAAAAAGAAGAATATTTAGTCTCATATTTGGGCTTCTGACTACAGATGCCCAGTGGCAACGTCAATATAATTTGTACTTGTATTTTATTAATTGTAATTGACTGTGAAATAAGCAGAAACTACCTATCAGTATTACTAGTGTTACTATTTGTAGGGATATATTGGGGATTATACTATCTACTTAGTTATGCTGTTCAAATGCAGAAAACAATGTTCCAAAAATCTTTTTATCTTCAGGATATGATATTTGCATTACTGATTTTCAACTTACAAGTTTTATAAATTGTTCATGATGCATTTCAAGTTGTAATAAATCATCCCAATAGTAATAAACACAGATTTAGGACCTGAAGTTTTGAGATACACTGAATAACAATAATACCATTTGTGATAATTGATATCTACATTACTGCCCTGACAGTGCTTTTTTCTCTCAGTGCAGGAGATCAGTTCTTGAGAATTTCAGAGTTGAATTAAATTGTAAAAAGTTTTTGATCTAAACATATTTACGTCTTTAATTTTGAGATTGTGTGGAATGGTTTTCTTAGAGAATGGAAAACTGCTGTACCAAAAAATGAAAAAGTTTTGATCGTAAAGTCAATAGAACAAGATATTGGGAGGGGGCTAACAAAAAGAGGGGATGTGAGAATTTTCCCATGAAAATTAAGGTCAACTATCTAATCAAAATCTCAAAATAAATTGGAAATAACTAAATAGGCTTTTAGTTTCAGTGAACTGGTTCAAGAATAGTTGATTTGTAACATCAGAAATAGGCTATGTGGAACCATTCAACAAATGATTTGTTTTCAAATCATAATTAAATGTACACATTTCTCTCACAAGCTGCTGCTGGTATTTAACAAAATATTTGAGAATAACGTTAAATAATATTGGATGTTCATTTTGTTAACTTTTTAAATAACATTTCATGAATATTCTTGTGCAGTTTCTAATTTTACATTTATGATGCACTAAATGTATCATCTGTTATGCATATGTCATTTCTCCAGTGACTCATATTTTCAATAAAGTAATCGTATTTGGTGAAATTAATATTGTTTAATGAACTCTTTAGTTCTGCTATTTAAAAACATTTTTTTTTTACCATTCAGCTAAACTTTTAAGAATTGTATGCATCCGTTTTTGATAGGTGGGTTTTGTTTTCTACCCTTCCTGTGGTTTTTAAACAGTGTATGGTTTTTCAGTGAAGCTTTTAGAAGACCACATTTTGAACAACAAAAGGAGATCAAATCATGTTAGTATTATTTTGCACATTATTATTTGTACAATTTACATTCAATTTAAGCTAAGTAATAGTATCCTTCAAATTTAATAGTGGAAGTAGATATTATAGTTTTCCTGCTGTTTTATTTGAATTCTATAAATATGTAAGATTTATGTTTGAAATGCTTCTACTGTGTTTTTATACAAGTTATAATGACACTTTCAGGTCTACACATATAATGTACTATTGTGTGTATGTGTGTAATTTGCTACCTACACAAAGGAGATTAGAAACTGGATGGCTTGCTGCTTAATTTTAATGTTCACTTCTTTTATGTTTTACTAACTGGGATGCCCGTACCCTGGATGGAATTTTTGTAAATTCGGGATAAATGAAAGGTTATTTTAGAACATGAAAAGTTTTTTTTTCTTCATATATGATTTTAAAAAACTCCCATAAAAATGACAAAACACAAAAAGGGAAACTCTAAATGTGAATCTATTTCCTCATGGACCAACAAACCTTCATTGCCATATTTGGTGAAAAGACATCAACAGGGGCAAAGTAGTGGTAAAAAACAACAAAACAAAACACTCATAAAAACTGTAAAATGCAAAATTAAAAATTTGTATGAATTTATCCATGGAATAATGAACCCCCATAACAATTTTGGTGAAGATCGTCCACACCCTGCAAAATATTTACATGGACACTAAACTAAACTAAACTAACGTGGCAGGGGCTTAGTTTAGATAAAGAGAAATCAGAAGAGTTCTCTCCCCAACTGGGGTGTTCAGGAACGTTGTGGTTCCTCTTTGTCCCCTTTCGTGGATTGTTATTAAGATTAAGTGGTGTTTTTTTTTATTTTTTTTACTAAATTAATTATTATTATTATTCTTGACTATTTGGGTGGAGGATGTCTCTCCAAATGTTGTCTTGGGTGGAGGCAAAGGTAGGAGCGGAAAGAAAGGCCGGGACCTGTCCCGAAAGGAAGAAGTTGAGCAGATGTGAACATGAATATATTTCAAATCCAGATTTGAGAGAAAGTTCTGTTATTCTATCTCTTATAGTTGGTAAATTGCTGATTTGGTGTAGATAATTTGTTGGTGTAAATGATGGTAGGCAGAATGCTGATTTTAATATTCTGTTTTGTTGCACTTGGATTTTCTGGAGTGTGTTGTTTGACATATTGTATGTTACTTGATATCTGTACTCTATTAGTTGACGGATGTAAGCCTTGTATATTTGTATAATGGTGTTTGGTGCGCATTTCGATTGTTTACCGGTTATAGTATTTAGATGTGAAATCCTTTTTGTGATTGATGAGTGTATATTATTTATGTTTCTCCATGTTAGTTTTGTGTTGAAGGTGATGCCAAGGAATGTGATGTTTTTGCTGATGTTAATGGTTGTGTTTCCAAGTGATAGTTTTATTTTTTGTAGATTTTTTCTTTGCTTTAGTTTCCTATAGAAGGTGATTACTTGTGTATTTTTTGTTGGATTTAACATGACTCTCCACTTGTTGCTCCATGTTAAGGCGTTGTTTAATGATTCTTGTACACAAGACATGGCCATTACTGGGTTTCTGGAGGTGCTCCAGATTGCGATGTCATCTGCGTATTGTGAATTGTGTGTGTATGTTAGATTTGGAAAAGGTATGTCACTGACGAAAATTATGTATAGAAGTGGAGAGAGGACTGATCCTTGGGGCACTCCTGAGGTTATATTAAATGGTTTGGATATAGTTTTATTGACTTGTACTTGTGCTGTTCTGTTGGTTAAGAAATTTGAAATCCATTTGACTATCTTGGGATTTATTTGAAGGTGATTTAGTTTGTATATGATGGTGTTGTAACATATGCTGTCGAATGCTTTTTTGACATCTAGGAATACCTCGATGGTTACTTGATTGTTGTTTTAAGCTTTGTAGATTGATTCAGTGAGTCGTGTGAGGTGATCTGTTGTTTGTCTATTTTTTCTGGAGGCATTTTGAGATTCTAGAAGGATGTTATTCGATTTGCAAAAATGGAGGAGACGGTTGGAGATAATTCTCTCCATCAATTTGCCAAGGCAGCTTAACAGACTGATGGGGCGGAAATTACATGGACATAAAACAGTATACTTATATAGGTGGTGACAGTGGATTGGATTTGTGTGTGATGTATTCATGAGTTCATATCTGTATGCTGAGTATGAATAAAAATAACTTTCTCCATAATATGAAATATAGCTGAAACAAGAAAATCATGACCCCTACTGCAAATTTACATGCACACAGGATGAAAAGTTTCCAAAATTGGGGTTTGCAGATCATGAAGTAAAGTTTTTCCAGTACCATATAAGCTAGAGTTCCATTATAATATGATGTGTCTGTGTGAATTTAAATTATTTCTTAAAACATAATATTCAAAACTAAAAAAAAATGCCAGTCTATCACTAGAGTTGCCATTGCTTAGTGTCATGGAAACATCAAATCATCAGAATTAGTACTTCAACTTATTACCAATTCAGATTTGTTCTGGCTGGCATGGCCTAGTGGCAAATCATCAGAATTAGTACTTCAACTTATTACCAATTCAGATTTGTTCTCGCTGGCATGGCCTAGTGGCAAATCATCAGAATTAGTACTTCAACTTATTACCAATTCAGACTTGTTCTGGCTGGCATGGCCTAGTGGTTAATATGTTTGACATGCTTGTTGTTTCAACCCTGGAATATTAGAATATGGTGGTCAATCCTAGTGTCCATTGGTAAAAGAGTTGACTTTGGGTAATGCAGATAGGCCTTTATGTAGTTTTTCACAAAATCCAAAACAAAATAAACTTGGTTTGTTTAATTTAATCATTTACGTATTTTTAACTACTCAGTATCTAAGCAAAATATTTTTTGATTAATTCAGTTTGTTCAGCTTTGGACTGGGAAGGCCTAATAATTATGGAGGCTTCCTTGTGATTCCAGGGTCTTGGGTTAGATTCCTGTTGCCACCAGATATACTCTCCTTTTCAACATGGTGTTGATGTGTTGAACAATTTTTGTTTTTCTGTCATGCAATGTCAGTAACAGGCCAGCTGCACCCACTGGTTTAACTAATAGCTACCAACAAATGCTTTCACTACTGTAGGTTCTGTGTTATTAATTTCATAAGTCAAGTTTTTAAAAATCCTCAATTTTTCCCTTGTATAAGAATTGTGACATTTGCTCTCTAGGTATGCCCTTAAACATGCATGTGTGTATATATTTATAATATAGATAGCTATTTTGTATCTAAGTTACTTCACAACAGTGATAAATATATATATTTTCTTAGTAATTAATATAGAGTGAAAACTTATAGTTATGATTACCCTTTGTTTACATAATATACAGAATCTGAATAATTATTACAAAATATTTTGATATAATTTATGCTCTTAGGATTGGTGTAACAAAACGTTTTTTGTTTTGTTTTTATTCACAGAACTCTTGGATAGTGTTAGGGGTAACATTTTTTATATGAGATATTTTGCTTTGTTCCATTGCATCTCAAGTATGTGTTTCACCACTTCCACAACTCACTACAAATTAAAATCTGAAGTTAATAATATTTCATGGCAACAATTATACAATAGAAAGGGAAAAAAAAGGTTCTTAATATTTTTTGCTTTAATTTTTATTGTATTTTATTTTGTTTGTAATATTATTTCAGTGATTACAATTAGTCTGGCATAGTATGAATAAACAATGCAGAAAATTTCCCGATTCTAAGTTTAAATGATAAACAACTCACTTTACATGTGTATATCCAGCAGAGTGGTAAATATGGTCTGAGTTTTTATTACTGGTCTTGTGTAGTTTCATGTCAAGCTGATGATGTGAATTACATGGCTGCCATAATAGATGACTCTCATGTCAGTGTAACACTAAACATGTTTTAAAAATGGACTGTTAAATTATTTAGTAAGTATTTGTTGGACACTTCTGATACCAACAAGGATGGTTATTTTAATTTCATTAAGTATTTGGGTATTATATTTTATATTTGTACCAAAATCTAAAAAATTATGCATTTTGCGTTGTTAGACTCGACAACTTATTTGAGTAGAGCTTCAAAAAAGGAAAATAAGAAAAGGGAAAATAAAAGACCTTTTCAGCACTTAATAGGGAAAATGTAAACACAATGAAATTAGCCTGAATACTAGCTGGTCAAATGTTTAAGACCAGACTGAAACGAAGCATTAATAGGTAAACACATAACGAAAGTAAGTCATTTGTGCTCAAGAATTAGCATTGTCAGCATCTCTCACTGACATCTCCTGTATTACATTGGGTAAAACATGGCAAAGGATAAAAAGTTGACAGAGTTTCAACATGGCAGAATTGTCGAGCTGTAAAAGCAAGGTCTCTCTCAATGTGCTATCGCTAGTAAGATTGGGCGTAGTAAAACTGCTGTTGCAAATTTCTTAAAAGACTCTGAGGGATACAGAATGAGAATTTCAAGTGGTCAGCCCAAGAAAATTTCGCTGGCATTGAGTAGGAGGATTCCATGGGTTGTCTAGCAAGACACCAGCTGATTGTCGAACCAGATTAAGGCTCCAATGGATGCAGTTCAAGAGCAATAAGACGGCATCTACAAGAGAAAGACTTTAAAAATCGTAAATGTCTTCAAAGGCCACACCTCCTTCTACACCACAAAACAGCTCAGTTAAACTTTGCTGAGGAGCACCAATCATGGGACATAGAAAAGTGGAAGAAGGTTTTGTTCTCTGATGAGAAAAAATTTAATCTGGATGGTCCATATGGGTTTCAACTTTACTGGCACGATAAGGATATCCTACCAAAGACATTTTCTACACGACACAGTGGAGGGGGTTTCATCGTGATCTGGGGTGCTTTCTACTTCCATGGGACAAGGAGCTTCAGGTAATACAGGGGCTTCAAACAGCAGATGGCTACATTGGCATGTTGGAGAGAGCATCCTTATTGACTGAAGGCCCTTGTTTGTGAAGAAAAGACTGGATCTTTCAACAGGACAAAAGACTTTTTTATGGCGAATAATGTGATTCTTTTGGACCATCCAGCATGTTCACCCAAATTGAACCCTATTGAAAATATTTGGGAGAGGATGGCAAGGGAAGTCTGTAGAAATGGACATCAATTCCAAACAGTGCATGATCTTTGTGAAGCCACCTTCATCACTTCGAATAACATTCCAGCCAGCCTTCTGCAGGCACTTGTATTGACCATGCCAAAGTGAATTTTTGAAGGTATTAGCAATGATGGCTGTGCAACTCACTACAGAGACCTCTTGTTGGGCATTTCCTACCCTGTTTAGGACTTCTTTTTGGTATGGTCTTAAACTTTTGACCAGCTAGTATTTAGAATAATTTCATAGTGTTCACATTTTCCCTATTAAATGTTAAAGTTTATTTTTATTTTCCCTTTTCTCAGTTTCATCTTTCAAAGCTCTACTCAAATAAATGGTTGAGTCTAACAATTCAAAATGGATATTTTTTCTTTATATTCAGTAGCCTTAAGATTTTTGCAAGCAGTTTATCTGTCTAGCAGACTTTTCTCATTACTGTTTTGTTAACAGATGTCATTAGGTCAGCTGTTGGAGCACTTCTGTGGATAATGATACTTGTTGCCTGGATCGTGCTTTTCCAGTTGAAAAGAGCAGAGTGGGGAGAATTTGCAGACAAAATTTCCTTTATTATCCCAACAGGAATTCCATAATTTTTACTGAAATATTAACTTCTCATGCATACATCAAATTTTAAGTTTTCTTTAACAGAAAAAGAAATTTTAAAAATGTCTATCCATTTTTCATTGTGAAAACTTCAGTGAAGTAGGAATAAATTATTTTTCTGTGAATTATTATCTCTTGTATTTGTAAGAATAATTGAAATTGCAGTGACTTATGAAAACTCAACAATTTATTCTATAAAGTAATTGTTAGGATAAAAACAAGATGTTGTTTCTTTGATTTTAAGGCATTTCTGCACATGTAACAAATTATATTCAATATTTCTTTGTGTTTTTCACTGCAATTTTTTATTTAGAAACTCCATTGTCTAAATAATACAACTTGTACAAACAGTCTGGATAAGTAAGATAAAAGAACCCTATTAGGGTTCCAGACTTCGATGGCACGTGCATGTTCCTCTTCAGAGTATTGCCAGCTAAAATTGTAATGATAATTTTACATACAGTCATTCAGTTCTATATTATAGCATTAACTTACTTATTAACCATCCATAGACTTGTGAAGCTTTATTTGTTTGTTTTCAGTTCAAGCTATACATCACGTTTAAAAGGTTTATAAAGTGTGACATCAGTGTATGTAATATTTTATTCTGTAACATCCTGAAAGAAATGTGTACAGTTTTTAATAGGAAGGCTTTTCTTATACACACAATTGATGGTGTTTAAGAAAAAAAATCTT
Organism: Carcinoscorpius rotundicauda; assembly: GCA_011833715.1. Lineage (NCBI taxonomy): Eukaryota > Metazoa > Arthropoda > Merostomata > Xiphosura > Limulidae > Carcinoscorpius > Carcinoscorpius rotundicauda. The sequence continues at coordinate 69,529,101 of CM022402.1, read as the reverse complement.
AGGACTAAATCCTTCATTTGTTCATAAGATGAGACTTCTAAATAAAAAATTCCAATACAACATAATTAACTTTATATATTTATAGAATTTTTAGTTTGTGTTACTTCACCATGTAGTAACTTAAGTTAATTATGTCCAATCTTTAAACTTGTAGAAATTTTGTGTATCAACATTTTTAGTACAGCTTGATGAACAAGATGTATTGTTTCAATAAATGTAACTAGTTTTGCATTAAAAAATAGTGAAAGTAGATCTGTCTTTGTTGGTTAATTCTTTGTCAAATTTTGTTACTGAATTTTGTATGAAAGAGTTATTCTACATAACTTGTTTCTCTGGCTTCTGAATATTTAATAACATCTGTGAAAGAATGTCTCCTACTCTCAGATATATTAACAAGCATCATAACATAAATTCACACAATAAACATAATGTACAGCATGTCTATCAAGTGATTGCTCTGTGGTTGTCATTCGCACTTTAATGAAAGTAACTTGTAAATAATATGAAAATCATTACTGTTTATGGTTTACAGAACAGACAATGTATTATGTTAAACTATCAAAGACTGCAGTTGGTTAACAGTAGTTTATACAAATATACAATAATGATTCAAGTTCATGACAAGCACTTGTCTGTACTTTCTTACTTCAAAAGAACAGCAAACTTGTATTTACTTTTATATAAAGGTTTAATCTAACTAAATTGTAACAAGCTTTTATACACTTCAGGCCATTTTCTGTAAATCTGTTATATAAAACTACTAATAAAGTTCTTATGTATATCTTGAACTTTTGGATACAGGGTATATTAATGGCTTTTTTAATAAGAGAAACAAACATCTAATAACATTGGTAGTAAAGCATAAAAAAGTAAATTAATTAAAGTAATATTGAATGTTCGATTAAGCAATTACCTAGACCATACTTTGTCTGTAATCTTTGTTTTTATGAAGTAATACTGCTGAGATATTACCCTGAACAACCATGCATTTCAAGGAAAGTAAAGAAGACAACAAAAGGTCTGTTGACCCATCTAGGTCATCCTAATAACTTAATCTTAGAAACAAACTTTTATCAAGTCTTCCCTTAAACTACCTAAAATTTACTGCATCTATAAAATACAAAGCCAATCCATTCTATAGCCCAACCACATTATTAGCAAAACAAAACTTAGCTGAAGATGGCATTTATCCTGTCTAAGTTTATGTTTTTGTCTGTCAGTTCTACAATTGTCAAGTATGAAAAATATATGCATTTCCACCATCACCTGTATTAATCTTTAACATGTCAGTCCCCTTAACATTTATTTTCGTTTAGAAAGAAAATTTTGAAATATTTGAATGTGTCCTATGACAACCTTTCCATCTCGGATGTCACCCTTTGAAACCTTTCCAACAATTCAATGTAATTTCGTGGTAGGATACTCATGAGCTGCAACTGTGGTCTGATCTTTGACATGTACAATGAAATTTCTGGTTACTTTAGACTTGTACTCAATATTTCTGCAAATGAACTTAAGATTATATTTAATGCTAGTCACAACATACTACTGTAATCTGAGGGTCATGGGTTCAAACCATCATCCCACCAACTGGGCTTGTTCTTTTATCCATGGGAGCATTAAAAAGCATTGATCAATTTCATTATTTGTTGGTAAAAGAATAGTTCAAGTTTTGGTGTTTCGTAGTGATGACTAGCTCGCCAAATTAGAGATGTGTAGTTTTACTCAAAATTCAAAACAAATACACTACTTTGATGATGTAAGAGATTGATTAACCAGAACGTGTATTACATTTCAATCACAAAAACAGCATTTTTATAATGCAGTTACGCTATGTTAGTCAAACTGAATTTCAATTAAGTACTTATTTTCACTGGTTTATTTATTATGTTAAAAAACTAAGATTTTCTCATTTGTCTAGTACAAATTATAAAGCACTGATATTGCTCTGTTTTAGTATCAGCCGTATGTCATTAGGTTAGTTATTGAACAATTCAAACTAAACACACAATACGTTGACTGATTTATTTTGCTGCAAATATTGGAAATACGTTTAATATGACAAATTAATTTCGGAGCATTTTCTTTTTCACTGGCACACGCCTGAAACTTTTCCTGTCTGAACGTCTACAAAAGAGGCCCCTGATGGTGGTCTGCACACCTGTTTGCTTTCACAGCGTTGGCCGGATAAGAGGTTGCATTTTTGTCCTAAGCACTATAATACGATAAAAATGTATAAAAAAGAACTTTAAGGTTAAATTTTCAGTGCAGATACATTTTTTTAGAATAACACTAGCGTTGATACTTCTAGGGTGTTATGTAAATGTGTAAATATTTTGTAAGCGACAACATGTCATGTTGTGTATAAATTTTCATTTCTATTATCTATATTTCCATATTTATATTATTGTTTCGAAGTTTAAACTAATAAAATATGTTGTTATTCATTTAGGGCAACATTTAGAATTTTCTTGAATTATGTAGACCAATCATATGTTTGTAAATGAAATGCTGGCGACTTCGTGTCTAGACGTTTAGTCTCGTGCAAGAACGGACATGCGCGGATTGCTCTGGAGATCTGTAGAAATTTCGCGGTGTTTCGAGGAGTCTAGGCCTACAATATATAAATAGACGAAGATGCGAGAGAGAGAAAAAGAGTCAGACATTAGTTTTATTCAAGAGAAGAGTCATTAGAAAAGAAGAGTCAGTCATTCGTTTCAGAAAGATTATGTGTTTGCTGTGATTATTCAACTTGGATTTGTGACTGAAGTTAGATCTACGGAAGCTGTGATTTTACTTCGTCAATCTCTACGATTCATCCGAATTAGTGGTTATACTAAAAGTCAACACGTGTGGAACAATTTACGGGAAATCGGAAAAAATAAAGGCGACAATTTTGTGACGTTCATCAGAGGCAACGTGAAAAGAACTTCATCGAATTTATTGAACTGTGAATTGTTTCTGTACTTCTTCATTTAAGCTTCAGAATTTCTTCGTGGGACGAAATTCACACCCTAGACTGGAATTTGAGACTTTCATTTTAGATCGTTATATTAGATACAGGCCAGTACCATTTTGTATTGTGATTAATTTTGAAGGTTGAAACTAGTACCATTTTGTTTTGTAATTAATTTCGAATGTTTAAACTTAATAGCTGTCATTGTTATTATATAATTTATATTATAACTGTTAATAGTTTAGTGTAATAAATTATACAAGCTGTTATCTGTGTTTTTCTGTTGCGTTTAGTTTACGAAAAACATAAAACATAAAAATACGTAACATATGGGTACAGCAACACATCCGTAGATTACAACGCTAAATATCAGCCTTCGCCACCCGAGGTGGCGACACCACAGAGAATCCATTTGGATATTGCGCTTAACTGCAAACAAACTAATTTTATCAATATTAAAAAATACAATTTTCGCTTAGAAAAGTGAGTACAATATTAATTGTTATAGTACATTTCAACAATAGGTCATAATTAACAGCAAATAAGATAAAAGTGTTTGGAATTTCGTATAACTTACATATACTGACGACATTGTATCTTAATGAAGGAAGAGATTCAGATAATCAAATGCATAAACCAAGCCTAACACTTGAAACGGAAAATAACACAACTACTGATCACCAAGGTGATTATAGAGTGATTGGAACAATATTGGAAATGAAAGGCTGATATTCTGATAATATATAATTGTTACCACATTCTCTACAGCAGTATGGGATAACCACTGTTTGCTTAAATATCAGTATAAAACTACAATATAATATATCAACCTCGTTGACATATTTGGGCACGTTTTCTAAACGACAATTGTAAAATAAATCACAGACTAGGTATTTTAGTTTACTTACACAACATGGATTTATTAATGTAAAGAGATTAAACTTACAGCGATGCAAAAGTCGCAACATCCACATTCATCTTTGTAAGTACCGCATGGACAACTACTGCCATCTATTGGACATGAATGCTTTTCACACGGGCCTTCACAGTGCATGGGGCTGGTGCTTGTTGCTCTGTTAATGAAATATGAGATACTTTGACATCAAAAGAGGTCGATTAAAAGCTAAAAACCGGTTTTCGATACCCGTTGTATTTACAGCACAGAGAGCCAATTGCGTAGCTCTGTGCTTAGCAACAAAAATTCGCGAGCGCTTTTAAACTTATTTTGGTATTAATTTAAAAGTTCAGAATAGGCTAAAAAAATAACACTGTGGGTCTAAGCTCTTGTATTAGATCCTAATTTACGACTGAATCTGATAAATTTTGTATCATATTGCTGTGATAGTTTTATATAAGTATCTATATGAACAAATAAAAATGCTGACATATATGCATGTATTTACAATTTGATATCGTTTTGTTGCTTTACGACCGAAGGTACTCGAGGGTTATCCGCGTTAGCTATCTAAAATGTCTAAGTACAAGAACAGAGGTAAGGCAGATAGTCAACACAACCCGCCGCTGTCTCGAGGGTTAATTTAATCAAATGCTGTGATGTGACTGCCACACACACTTATAACGCACCAACGGCCTCAAAGTACAGATTTTTTTTTTTCTCTCTCTGATGATAGTTGTTCGTGAACCTTCGATTTGCAGTTCGGAACATTTATCATTTACTTTTTCAAGTAATATGATAAGATATTGCTTATTCCGGGTAAAATAAGAAATATAAATTTGTTTTTCACTACTTTGCTCGAGGTTTGTAAACTAATTTTCTTTAAATGATTTTAATCATTCTAAGAACCAAGATTTATTCATTCGTTTCCAAAGATCTGTGGCTCAGTGGTAAGACTGAAGGCTTATAACACTAAAAATCGGCTTTCGATACTTGTGGTGGGCAGAGCACAGGTAGTCCATTGCGTAGTTTTGTGGTCGAGGCTCCCTGGTGGCGCAGAGGTAAGGTTCACAGCTTATAAAGCTAAAATTCGAGAATTAATACCCGTAGTGGGCTCAGTACAAAAAGCCAGTTGTGAAGCTCTGCGCCTAATGGCAAAACGAAACGTTCTCGAACATTTCACATGCTCTTTAATATGATCCTACATTACAAGTTATACAAAAATAATCTTTACATAAGTTGTTTTTCTACATCTGTTAAGATTAGTAGACATCAATATAACTTACCCATAAACCAGTAGAGTTAGTAGTAGGACCACACATATCAGCTTCATCACGATCTGCTGTCTAAAAGGGTTATGTACAAAACAGACATCGTATTTTGTTCGAGAATTTCACCCTTGAATATCAGAAAATATTTTACTAAAAAATATCACTGAACGCGTATTATAAGCAACTTTTCGTTTTGAGTTATTAAAGACATAATCATTATTCACTGAAGGGTTTAACTCAGTTCTTATAGTGAACCACCCATAACCCCCCTCCACCAAAAAAAAAAACACGTGAAGACAGTTTATCAAGCTTTATTACATACCACCATAAACATGTAACATTACCGTTGCTGATAAATGTTCAGTATGGATACATTACGTTCAACTCCATCTACCGATTTAAAAAGAAATTTCACTCTCCATTTGTATTTAATTTTTGCTTGTTGTCAGTACTAAAAATAAAACAATGACAGAAAGATTACGTTGTGCAGGTCTAATTCTTCATTAAGAAATATAACAGTAGTCAAAGATCAAAGTAAAAACTACGTAAGTAGACAAATATATATATGTATATATTTATGGTTACTTTACTATATTGCAAAGGAAAAATATAATAGAAAGATGTAACTAATTAATTTATTTACTCCCGAAATGCTGCATACACTTATTTTGAAAACAACCTGAAAAAAAATCCATAAAATTAATTATATATACGTTTATCAACCTTTGAATCTTGAGATACATAAAACGTATTTACCCCGGTAAACAACTCTAACAATGAATGACTTGGAAATTAATTATACAACACATTCACGTTCATTTAGATACGTTGAAACAATATAGTAAAAAATGGTAAAAACTATTTTGGACTAATATAAACCTTACATTTAGCAACTTCACCCCATGTGAGTTCATTTGAAAACAAGATATTCCCATTAGTTGTGTTTAGTTAATAATAACAATTCGGCATTGGCTAAGCCTAAAATAACATAATTCGTACAAACAACTTCTCACCTTTCGTATCTTTTGTAATAATTCTGTGCTGTAAACAGCTGTCGTTTACAAGAACCTTCGTTATCAGTTAATGAGTACAGGTAAAAGATGCTTTGTTCACATGGAAACTTTATCGAAGTACGTTATGAAATCCAGTGTCATATTGATCTATACTTATACGTTTTGTCTGAATTTTAATATCAGTTAGGTTACACAAAGCGAATGTTGATTATTACGTTTGTATAAGGTCAGCTAAAGATGGGTTTTAAACAAGTCACGATTTTTTCTGAACCTGAGAAACATGTCATTTAACTTAATATTTCATATAATGTTTACTGTGTAGTTTATTTGTATGTTCTTTTTGAAAGATTATTTTTAAACAATAATCCTATTCTACATTTTGAGAACATGAATTATTATTTGTGTCATCAAGGTTTATCAAAGGACTAAAATTAATAACTTATACAATTAAAATAATTCGCGTGGCTTTAATTTTTTGAAATATACAAACAGTTTAATTTTAACATTTCTCTTTGCTGCATAATGTTAACAAGTTCATACATTTAATATTTTTGTTTGCCACATAATGTTTACAAGTTCACACATTTAACATTTGGCATATAATGCTTAAAAGTTCACATATTTAACATTTCTTTTTGCCACATAATATTCACAAGTTCACACATTTACCATTAATCTTTGCAACGTAATGTTTACAAGTTCTGACACATTTAACATTATGCCCTATAATGCTTATAAGTTCACATATTTGACATTTATCTTTGCCACATATTGTTTACAAGTTTATGTATTTAACATTTCTGTTTTTCACGTAATGTTCACAAGTTCACACATTTAACATTTCATTTTTACCACATAATGTTTACAAGTTCACACATAATATTAATTATCTGGTTTAATTGCTGAGTTTTTAAGCTGTGAAGAGTTTATAATTTTGGTAGAGGTGTATAGACTTGTGTATTACAGAATATTTATTGTAAGCTGCGTTTTAAAGGTTTACTTTAAAAACAAGAATATTTATAACTTAATACAACATTTCCTACTCCTAATTTTAATTTTTAATAACAGTTATGTATTATTTGTTGGTATGTACATTTAAAAATTTGAGTGATTTTGAAAACATTGCAATATCCATCTAATGATACACCCCAAATATACTTACAAATTTGAATAACTATAAAGTTTATTTAAGATTAAATACTTACTCGATTGCTTTAATTTGAAATACTTTTTGGTAAAAGGTACTTTTCAAAATTTAACTAGTAATTTGATGTTACTTACTTTGAACAGTTCGATTATAATGTACATTAACAAGATTTTCTGCCTATGTAGATTTTACAGTTTATATAGAATTGGTATTACTTGGATAGTGTTATTGAATAGTGATCAAGAGTGCTTTTGTTTAGATGTTGAGTGTTAACTGGTTTGTTCAAACCAAAAATATTTATATGGATTTCTGTTTTAGAAGAACGTAATATTAACTAAGACAATCCAGGATGGTTGACTAAATATGGCCTACGTTCTCAAGAATGCAAACATAAGAAGGAAATAAACCAGAGTTAACAAACGAAAAATTGAAGAAATTCTTCTAAAACAAAAACTTAAATCCACATTGGCCCAAGGAACACGTTTATATCTACGCTAATTATTCCTTCATGTTAACTACCGTATAATAGATTATACCCCCTACAGTGTCACATCTATTACTACCGTCGCCTCCACAATTAGCGTTCAACATTCCTGAACACGGATTTTCTTGTACAGTGTGTTAAAATTGTTGTGAGAACGAGACTCGGAATTTTAACGAATAAAGAAACATTTTTTTTCATTCATTCTACCCATATTACAGCCATAAGTCATCAGGCGGTTAAATATATTGATATCCACACACAAGTATAACTTATCAAACCTCACTCCTTTCAAAGGTTAGATTTAACAGTATACTTATGTCTTTTATGAGGAAAATATGTGGGATAACTACAGTCCTGTAGGAACGGTACAAGGTTTTTAGGTCTATATTATAATTAACTATAAGCTTTATAATCTACATTTGGCCGTATATGAACACACCTATTCCAAATAACTTCGAGTTGCCCTTTTTTATTATATTTATGTTTAAAGTACCCCAAACTTAGAACAGAATAAAATATAAACATAGGGAAAGCGTAATGGTGAATATTTGGTGTACCGGGATTTTCAGAAAGCATTTGACAAAGTATCACATAAAAGGCTTATAAAAAGTTATACATTTAGGTTGGATATAAGTTAGCTAACTGGATAGAATAGTGACTGTAAGGGAAACAACAGAAGACTCATATAAGTGGAGTTCAGTCATACTGGACTAATGTCACAAGTAGGGTACTTCAGGACTCAGGACCTTTTGATTTATATTAATTACATGGTGAAGGGAGGGACAATAAATTAATTAATTTGTTGATGATATTAAAGTCTTTGGTTTTGGCAGCTCTGAAGATGATTTATATTTAGAATATTGAGTTGGGTCAATAAATGTCAAACAGGTTTTAATTACAAAAAATGTAAGATGATGCAAATTCGTTATCGTAATTTGAATTATGAGTATAATTTTGGATGAAAGTAACCTTAGTACTGTCAAATGCTTTCTGAAAATCCAGATACACCAAATATACCCACCCCTTTCCCTCATCTAAATAACCAATGGCCTTTTCGTGCAAAGATACTAGGCCAATATTTTCCTTCAGTGAAACCACGTTGACTATTTAATAAAATTCTGTACTTTAAGCGACTTTATCATTCATTAGGCTTTCCTAAACCTTTCCCATGACTGAAGTACAACTACTAGATCTGTAATTAATATAGTGTAACTGGTAATCATCACAGTGACTCCACAAAGTTAACTCAGTTACAATTTTTTCGAATACTTCAACGGGTGGGTAGTTAAGCATTTTCACGACACCTTGCTAAAAGCCACACACTGGTTTGTTTAGTCGTCAAAATAAATGTGGCTAATATAGTCGTTGAATCGTGTCATGTTCTGTAACGGTCACTTTTCCAAACTTCATTCTTAATTTGATGGTACCACTAGGAGGTCGAAACGTTGTTACTTGTAACACCTTCCCTGCTACATAATATGCATAAAAAATTAGTGTGTTGTAAAGCGGGAGCGTCACGAGGGTTTCTCGAGAGTGACGTAATGATGTATGTACATCAAGACTGGCGCCTGTCACTTGGCTGGATTCCACAGTCTTGTCACGTGGAGGTAAGTATTTATATATTCAAACCTCTTTGCATGTCCAGCAGTTTAATACAACTATTTCCGAAAGATCGACTTTTAGAGGTTTCTCGACTCCAGCAGTACTTGTCTGTTAAAAGAAACTGTTCGTGTTCTTGTCTTGCTCAGAAAGGTTTAATAAATTATTTACTTGAGTATTTAAATTTATATTTCGGACGAATCTAGTTCAGAAAGTGTTTATTACTTCAAACCATCTCTCTCTTACGATGGCTTTTATGATGCCTGTTATTAAATCAAACTATGAGATTTATCCAGTCTTAAAGAGACGGCCGTCTGATCATTCCACAGAGAAACGTAAAAACGTATCAGCTGTCAAATTAGTGTCCAGATCTCCTGGCTTTGTAATGAATGATCAATCGATCAGGAGCGTCATGAGAACTCCAGATGGATGTCGAAACACTTCCCACGGGATGTCTACAACTTCAACCCCGAAGTCGGCGTCCTTCACGTCCCTCAACAAGCTAGGTAACCGACTCCTGAACAAGCTAAGAAGGTTTTTCTTCCACGAATCTGTGTTCAGCTCGAAAGACGAGACATCTTGTTACGATACCTCTAAGGACGAAGAAGTTGTCACGAGCACTTCTCGCTGCTATTTGTCGTGAAAGTGACTTTCGTGTAAATAAACGGATCTCGGTAAATATGTAAAGTATCGGTTTAATCAGTCAAGTCCGTAAATCCATATTCATGTGAGACAAAACGGTAAACTGCAGTTCGTGTGCTAAACACAGGGAGAAGAATAAACGTTTCAGGATTTTTTAGAACATTTTGAAGAAATGTTGTTGTTTTCAGGTATTTTTGAAACGTTTCGCTCATGAAGTGTGTATTGTTCTACAGCAGGGGTCAAATAATGATATAGATGGACTTCATTTTAAAATAACAACTACATTAATGAGTATCATATACTCTTCGAAAACTTGAAGAAATAAGGTTACCATTTTTTGTAATAATATACAATAAAATATTTAATTTGATTTTCGACCTCGTATTATCGTTTCTTAATGGGAAAAAATGTCCCCATTGATAGCCTGTCCATCAAATTGTTTAAGTTGGAAATTTAGGAAAACGCTGCTCTGACTTCATTATGCACTGTTGATGAAGAATTGGTTGCTGTTAAAGACGTGTATTTGTAAACATGGTTTATTTATTTAACAGTTTCCTTAAAGTGGACTGTTTAATTACTTAAGAAACCTGAAAAACCAAAACCAAGATAAGTAAAACAAAAGCAGTTTATTTCTCTCAATCACGATAAATCAAAATTATTTTCGAGTTTTATCTTTCTTGTTCTGTTACTCTCAGTTAAAAAAGAATGAATTATTATTCTATATGTCACAGAACTTTTGGCAACGTGACTGGGTTAGAGATGTTTTGATTTAAATTCTTTAAAAAAATCATATAACCCTACACTCGTTGTAATTCAAGAAAACGTGTAAAATAGAATTACTGAATACTGAAGATTAACAAACAATCGATAAAATAACGAAAATAAATGATTTCGTGTATTTTATTCCTAAAATAAGTCCTGTCTCATATCGTTTAAAAATATGTAAAACTGAATAGAAGTAACTTTGAAATATTTTAGTTGATCGAAATCCATTACAAAATAATAAAATGGCATTATTAGTTCAATAAAGAGACAATCATAGCAAACATCTGTTGAAAGAAATATTTGTGCTAACTAAACAAGTGATGACCAAACAAAGAAGTTATTTGTTGGTTTGTTCCATTGTTTTTGAATTTCGCGTAAAGCTACTCGAGGGCTATCTGCGCTAGCAGTTCCTAATTTAGTAGTGGAAGACGAGAGAGAAGGCAGCTAGTCATCACCATCCACCGCCAACTCTTGGGATACTATTTTACAAACGAATAGTGGGATTAACTACCACATTATAATGCCTCCATGGCTGAAAGGGCGAGCATGTTTGGTGCGACAGGTATCCAAATTCGCGATCCTCAGATTACGAATCGAACACCTTAATCCACCTGGGCATGCCGGGCCCAAAGAACTTGTAGCAAACTACAACAACGGAAGTTATTACAAATCATTGTCGAACAAACATGGATTACCAAAATCCACAATCAAGAGGTATTGCAGATGAAATTCAACTAAAGTTCTTAGGAAAAAGTAAACGTTTAACCTGTTCAGTGCCGTAGACGAGTTAATTCGTTCTCAATAATACCTAACTTCAATGCTAGATATCAGCACCATATACGAATTTGACCTAGCTACAGAATGTTTCACTTTCGATCCAAAATGGCGTCATGAAAAAGTTACAAAATGAAGAAGCATTAGAGTTGTATTGTTGCAGCTGCAATACTTGGCAGTCAACAAGCTAAACAAACTACTGATATTAAAATTATCCTGGTGGTTGAAGGAAAATTCAAGATTAATTTATAGCAAAGGTCTCTGAAAATCATAGGTAATCATCAGTGTAACAGTACACGAAATAACAATCAGTGATGTCGAGAAACCCACTTGTTGAGAATTTTATATGCAAAAACGGCTCGTTTTGGGTTCAGAAAATATTTTAAATAGAAGAGCGAACAACGTTTCGACCTTCTTCGGTCATCGTCAGGTTCACAGGTGTTCGCTCTTCTATTTAAAATATTTTCTGAACCCAAAACGAGCCGTTTTTGCATATAAAAAGTACACGAAATACTGTACAAAAATACACGAATATAAAACAAAACAAACTTCACTGGTTTGAGAAGCTTAAATGTAACTTTTCATAAAATGTATCGCATTATGTTTAAAGTGGAAAGAGGGACAGCTTTCAATGAAGGGTACATTGTATTACAGTTAAACGTGGAGGAGACTGGATATTGGTGTTGGTGAATTTTAGCAGGAAATGGAGGCATTGCTTTTATTTAAGAGCATAGGAATGGAACCAGTCGTGTGTTTAACTATTCAACAATATATCGAAGGTTGATTGGCATGTCTTCCAAAACGATCATAATCCAAAGAATACAGCTGTGTCAACTCTGGAATTTTCAAGAAACCGAAGATAAATGCCAAGAATAGCCTTCAATCACCAGATCTAAATACATCAGAAATACTTTGGATTGATCTAAAAATAGAGCTGTAGCCACTTGTCTAATCTGTATGAGATGAAGAAAATACGTGACGTATATTGGATCCATGTTTCTCTAACAAGATTAAATGTAGTGGTTGAGACTTGTCATGAATAACTGAAATCTATAAGAAAAACATAAAGAAACATGAGATACGAAAGTGAGGATGTCATTACTGTTGTTTTGGGCAATTTATTTAAAAAAATAAGTTTATTTATTTTCTATAAAGTATTTTATTAAAAAAGAAGAGATTAAAGGTTACTATCCTTAATCTGTAACCTTCATTTATGGTTAAATAAGACAATGGTGTCAGCATTCTTTTCTGCGGCTCAATATTGCAATGTCACCTGGAAAGAAACCAAGAAGGTTCCAGTTTGGTAGAGCTTTGTCAGTTGTAGGTACTATTTAAACACTTCCGCAGTTGAAACGGGGTTGCTATTAAAGTGTACGTTTGGAGGTTTCAAATTCTTGGCTTTCAGCTGGTTCCACTTACGTAGGTCTTCTAATTATGGTTCAAATGAATTAAACTGAAGTCCTTGCTATTTCCAGATGACATGGTTTGTTTGTTTGTTTTGAATTTCGCGCAAAGCTACACGACGGCTATCTGCGCCAGCCATCCTTAATTTTACAGTGTAAGACCTATCACCAACTTTTGGGCTACTCTTTTACCAACGAACAGCTGGATTGACCGTCAACATTATAACGTCCCAACGGCTGAAAGGGTAAGCATGTTTGGTATGAAAGGGATTGGAACCCGTGACCCTCAAATTACGAGTAGAACGCCTTAACCTATCTGGTGTCAAATCCAGGTGTTTTACTCAATTTTATCTTTAATGAAATTTATTTTTGTTAATTTGTCCTTTAAACATTTATTTTCCTTTTAATGGCCCGGCATGACCAAGCATGTTAAGGCGTGCGACTCCTAATCTGAGGGTCGCAGGTTCGCATCCCCATCGGGCCAAACATGCTCGCCCTTTTAGGGCCTGGCATGGCCTAGCGCGTTAAGGCGTGCGCTTTATAATCTGAGGGTCGTGAGTTCACGCCCGAGTCGCGCCAAACATGCTCGCCCTTCCAGCCTTGGGGGCGTTATAATGTGACGTTCAATCCCATTATTCGTTGGTAAAAGTGTAGCCCAAGAGTTGGCGGTGGGTGGTGATGACTAGCTGCCTTCCCTCTAGTCTTACACTGCTAAATTAGGGACTGCTAGACTACGAGTTAAACACCTTAACCCACCTGGCCATGCTGGGTCCCATATAAACAAAAATAATTAAAATTTACCCTTGTATTCGTATAAAGTTCTTTTGGCTATAATGTGTGATAACACAGACAGGAGTTCCATAACTACTTGTGGTAAAATTCTTAAACATGTTAAAAGATAAAAAAGCTACTGGCGTTCTTCATCACACACGTTTTGTTAAACATGCCAACATTTTTATTTTTTGTCTTCGTTTTTGCCATTTTTGTTTTAGTCGCATTACGTGTTTCTGTTACGAATATGTTTTTGGCAGTTCGCCAATCTGGGAGTTGAAAGGAAATACAACACTATTAGAGTTGGCACGAGTTTGCGTTTTGAAGTACAGGTAACTATGACAACTTGTTAGAATGTGTCGTGCCTGTCGTAACTATTAAAATATTATGAGTTAAATACTGTAAGAATGATTTTTGTTTTGTTTTTTCTTAATTTCGCGCGATGTTATTCGATGGCTGTATGTTGTAATGTCTTATTTCTTTACTAGGGATTCTAAGGTGTTAATCAAATGCGAAGGTTTCAATGCAACTTTTCCATCAATGTTAGAATTATTAAGTAGGCTGAATGGCAGTTTCTGGCAAAAAAGGAAATGAAAGAGCTAATATGTTTTGTGTTGTCGACAGGTGAGATGATGTTGTTGTTGTTTTAATTAAGCACAAAACTACACAATGGGCATTCTGTGCTCTGCCCCACAGGTATCGAAACCCGGATTTTAGCGTGTAAGTCCGCAGACATACCGCTGAGCGATAAGTGAGAAATTAGAGTTAACATACTTTTTACTCAAAGACCGCTAATTTCATATACGTGAGGGTGAGTTTCAAACATCTCTTTTAACATCTCATCAGACAACGGCATGGGCAGGTGGTTAGGGGGTGCGACTCATAATCAGAGCAGCGGTGAAAGCGTTATCATGTACGGTCAATCCCAATATTCGTTGGTGGAAGATCAGCTAAGAGTTCCTGGTGGCTGGTGATGACCAGCTGTCTTCCCTCTAGTCTTACGCTGCTAAATTAGGTACGGCTAGCGCAATTAACCCTCGAGTGCCTTTACGCGAAATTCAAAAACAAACATTTTTATCGCGATTTACGAAACTGCGCATGATTAATTGAATTATGATAGAATGTAAGAAAACGTTGCGTCCAATTTGTGTATTAATTATCTTGCAATACGTTTTCCACTCCTTGTGGCATAGCGACGACTCTGAAGGATTTTAAGAGTTAAAATTGGATTTCGATTCTCGTGGTGACAGCAGGAGAGAGAGTCGACTATGTAGTTTTGTGCTAAACGAGAAATGTTGCAAGTGTTATAATTACACATTAAATCAGTCATATAATTATTTTCACGGAATTATCGGTTATTTTCTTGTCAAGAACGCACATAAACCAAGAAAAAAATGGTTAATAAATAATTGCTGTCTCACTGCAGTGACTTCTTGAAATTAACTAAAGTGATTTCACGTTAGGCTTACCAGGTAATTCACATTATAACTCACCTCTTTCAGCCCGTGTAGTTACAAGTAAGAGTATTTTGATTGATCGCGTATTTAAAGTAGATGTTGCATATTTTTATCTTGAAGGTTCATATTTTAATTTTCTAGTGTATCTCTTTACAGAAAGGCGATTAAATGTTGATTTGCAGATTTGTTTCGTGAGTAAACTCTATGCAAGAGATATTGGTATGTCAAAAGAAACTATTGTTTGGGATGTCTCGATGTTACACATAGACAGATGTTCTCGAATATTGTGTAACGCTATATAAATACTTTGTTTGTTTTGAATTTCGCACAAAACTACTCGAGGGCTATCTGCGCTAGCTGTCCCTAATTTAGCAATGTAAGGCTAGAGGAAAGGCAGCTAGTCATCACTACCCACCGCCAACTCTAGGGCTACTCTTTTACCAACGAATAGTGGGATTGAGCGTCACATTATAACGCCCCCACGAATGAAAGGGCGAGCATGTTTGGCGCAACGGGAATGCGAACCCGCAACCCTCAGATTACAAGACACACGTCTTAACACACTTGGCCATGCCGGGCCAATATTGGGAAAGATTTTGACTACATTACATATGTATTGTACTGTAAAATTTCATTTATGTTGCCAATAAGTGTGTGCAGACTCGCACTGATAGAAACCGGGTTTCGATATCCATTATGTAGCTTTGTACTTAATTCCAAACAATCAGTCATATATAATATCATTAGAGATTCGAACAGGAAACATGAATCATTTATTTAATAATAAATAATAGATTTAATTATACGAATGGACCAACTTTGTTAGGCTTAGTAATAACAGTAATATAACAAGCAACCATAACCTTTTAACACTAGTGACACCTTTAGTTTACGCTTCTGTTTTTAAGATATGAAGATGTGTTAACCGAAACGTGTGAATGTTTGACATTATTTTTATAGCGAAATTTTTCTCACCAGTTTTTATATAAATTGTCACCCACTTGAGAAACCTTCCACAGTGTTTTTTACGATGAACTCCAATTATAACTTTGTATTAATGCAAACTACCTATATAGAAAAGAAATATGAAATAAGCTGTAAAGTAATTTTGCTAATTTTTACAACGGATTAACTATAAATATGTAGTCTTAGAATGAAATAACAATTCAAAAAATTACAAAATGAGAATGTATCGATACTCTTGCTGGATACTTCATAGCTGTCTTTATTTCCAACCGTAAACCAAATAAAATCTCACGAAGTTTGTTTAGCTTAATAAATTTAAACTAATCCTACACACAAATACTAAACTAAAAATGAAACGTAATTCTTATAATAATAAATGATAATTAAAAACAAATATATCTCTTAAACGTTTAACCAATACCGTGAACGTTAAACAAAGAACAATGTGATTTACAAGACACAAAATTTAATTGGTTGTATCATATGCTGTCATTAATTTCTAAAATTTATGTAAAATTCCTATCCATTAGATATGTGTGAGGAAATATATAGTACAAATAACTTTATTTCTATGTTGCACTTCATATGGTACTCAGCTAAGTTTACACAAACTTATCCTCCTAGATCTATCTTCATGGAACAGTACGTAAGTATTTCCCTATATACATGTATGGTCCAATACAAAACTATCCTCCTTGATCTATCTTTATGGTACAGTACAGAATTATCCTCCTAGATCTATCTTTATGGTACAGTACAGAATTATCTTCCTAGATCTATCTTTATGGTACAGTACAGAATTATCCTCCTAGATCTATCTTTATGGTACAGTACAGAATTATCCTCCTAGATCTATCTTTGTGGTACAATATAGAATTATCCTCCTAGATCTATCTTTGTGGTACAATATAGAATTATCCTCCTAGATCTATCTTTGTGGTACAGTACAGAATTATCCTCCTAGATCTATCTTTGTGGTACAATATAGAATTATCCTCCTAGATCTATCTTTGTGGTACAATATAGAATTATCCTCGTAGATCTATCTTTGTGGTACAGTACAGAATTATCCTCTCAGATCTAACTTTACGGTACATTACATTAGTTGTTAGATCTGCTGAATGGCTGAGTGTGACAACATAACTCGTTCAGCTTAAACAATTAATCGCATGAGTTCAGTGCAATAGAATTGTGATAAAACTACACAACGTAATATACATTGGCATTTTATATTATCGTAACTACGAAACTATTGCGAGATTAATGACTGAATATGTGTGTCCAGCCTGAATAATTACAACTAAAATACATTACAAAAACTGCAAAATATTCAAACTAAACAATCAGTTCTGACTTAAATCTATAGAAAGGTTTTTCCAACAATCTTTGCTTCAACCAAACAAACACCACACACCTGTTACAACGAATACTCTACGGAAAAAAACATTTAAAACAAATTGTGTTTTCACCAAATTTAAATATGATAATAGTAAAATTAGCTTCACTTCCACAAAAACGTTTCGTGTGGTTTCTTCTTAGAGCAAACCCATATCCGGCTATCGGCTAAGCCCACCGAAGGGAATCGAACCGCTAATTTTAGCGTTGTATATTCGTAGACTTGCCGCTGTTCTCACGGCGGGCAAAACGGTTTGTAAGACTTGTTAGTCCTAAAGGCACATATGAGCTGAACTGGAAGTTATTTATGCAGATTGTAACATAAACCTTATGTTGATAATTTGTTATGATTTATTTATCTTCAGGTCAAGTCATTCATGGATAAAATCCAATAATCGCACAAACTGGTAATTTATTACGAAACCTTTGTGGAAGCCAGACATCCAGTTTCCAGTAACAAAAGTATTTTGAATAAAGATGGAAACAACAACAACAAACTGTTTCCTCTGTGAAAGACAAAAGAAGTTAATGGAACCAACTCACCATGACCTCCACCTAAACACAACTTAAGAAACTGGTTGTGCCAGCTTATTTCATTGAGATAATATCATACATTTGCTCTAATGTTAATGTTTAGGATAATTTTACACTAGGGAGACGAAATCAAGTGGCATAAACAAGCTAACCTGAACTACACAAGACGTAAGTATTCGTCACTCAGTACTGCACGAGGGCTAGCTGTGCTAGCTGTCCATAATTTAGCAGTGTAATCTAGAGGAAAGGAAACTCGTCACCACCACTCACTGCCATCTCTTTGGCTGCTCTTTTACCAACGAATAGTGGGATTGATCTCACCTTTTTAATGTTCCTACGACTGAACAGTCAAGTACGTTTGGTGGGACATGTTAATATTCTAAAATATTTTCTGAATAATTATTTTAAAGTATGTTCAAATAACTAAATATCCTTTGTTGGGTAGTATCCTGATTAACAATACACATTATAACACACCCACAGTTGAAATAGAGAGCACGGTGGGTGTGACAGGGATTTGAGCCCGTGACCCTCAGATGAACAGTCGAGCGCTTATAAACCTGGTCACGCCCAATAATAGTTTTAAACGGCGTCAAGTAAATATAATAGAGACTGAATTATTGAAAACTTTTCAATAAGACGCACAACTTAACATTTTCATGTTCACAATTGTTCGTGAATATGACTATAGGTAACATGCTGTTATTGAAAAGTTATAATATTAATATAGTAAATGTTTTCAAAAACAGAACGGTAACATAAGCGTGATTGCATTGCAATTTAAGCGGAACTCTGGCGATGACTTTTTAAGTAGCAGAAAAATCACAGGTGAGAAGGAGATTAAATGGATATCCTGGTCGACTCATAATCTGAGGGTTGCAGGTTTGAATCCATCACACCAAAACAGGCTCGTCCTTTCAGCCGTAGGGGTCTTATATTGTGACAGTCAATCCTTCGTAGGTAAAAGAGTAGCCCAAGAATTGGCGGTGGTTGGTGATGACTAGCTGCCTTCCTTTTAGTCTTACGCTGCTAAATTAGGGATGGTTAGCGCAGATAGCCCTTGGGTAGCTTTGCCCGAAATTCAGAAACAAACTATTCTTCACTGGTTTTGAGTATAAGTCACGGCTTTTGAAATACTTTGGTCTTTTTGTGTTTGTTTCGACATTTTTGGGCAAAGTTAAACAAAAAACTATCTACATAGTTGCCCGTAACGTTTAACTGATACGTTGAAAGAGGGGGAAGGCAGATAATGAACAGCGCCCTGTGAACTCTTGAGTAGTGGATCTGACTGTCACACTTCTGGTGTATTATCCAGCACAAAGTGTGGAGCGTATTTTAATGGTAATGTGAGACATTATTCGTTAGGACACACCTGGTTCGTGCGAAGACGGTTAGTGGAAGCTGAAAAAGACCTGTAGAAACGTTAAGAGGGGCTGCGACTTACTCTTATTACACTTTATAACATTATATTTTATCAATGTTATAAGGTCACAATTTTGATGCTCTGTTATTAGTGTCCAGATCCCGTCAATCCACGTAACTTCATGCTGTGAAGACACAAGACACACAAATTTCTGCTGTCTTGTCAAATAACCCACAAACGCTATAATTGATGTCTGACTATTGTTTACTTTCATCGTGTTTGTATTCTTCCGCCATTTTTCTTGGCGTTGTGGTTTGGGGACCTCCAGCAGTCTAGAGGGCCACGTAAGCATACTGATATGGGTGTGTGATTCCGCGATAATAAAGACCACGTTTTTGTGTTGTGGATAAGAAAAAAAGGAGATAGACACGAGCAACACAATGTTGACTGATTAAAATTATGTTGTTGTTTTCTGTTTACAGAGAAACAAGTAAACATGTTGAAGAAACATGTTTAAACATAAAGATTCTTTCGATTCTTCTAGCATCAAGTAATAAGCTTTCAAAAGAATAACACCAAAGTTCAAACCATCACGTGTTACAATGTCATTTACAATATAAATGTTATCTTTAATTAACTGTCAGCAGCTGTTAACATTAAAGGCTCAAACATAGAATATTTAGGTAGAAGTTGTTGTTTTTTAATTAAGCACAAAGCTGTACAATGGGCTATCTGTGCTCTGCCCACCACGGGTATTGAAACCCAGATTTTAGGGTGTAAGTCCGCAGACATACCGCTGAGCCACTGGGGGGCGTTTTAGGTAGAAACGTTCCTAACTGCAGTTATTATAGACAGTGTGTTCCCAATATTTGTTTTAACTAAACAATGATGAGAACGCCTAAATAATACAGTGTGTTCCCAATATTTGTTTTAACTAAACACTCATAGTACTGGCTAAATATATTCTATTTTTAAACATAGATCTAGGCTAGATAAATTAAAGCCTTAATGTTTTAATTTATAAAATTGGCATATAATCTGAGTTTGATTATAAAATAAAACATTCAAGACAGTGTTTGATTTTCGAAATAAACGAACGGTCATTGCACGTCCGCAATTAGAACATGGACATTAAACCTGTTGCAACAATAACCCAGAGAGCGTTAACTGAGGGCGGGCGAATTTCGTATAGAGTGAGATAATGTTGACGTCATAGGACCGACAACACGAAGTAAAACGTTGCGCCGTGGCCAGAAAATAAACACGCGGGCCATAACTTGCGAAGTAGGTATTAGGAAAGTGTCCGTCAGTGTAATACATATACATAATTTTTAATAACTTATCTCATTGTGCAGGTAAAAGATTAAGATGTCCGCCACAAACAAAGAATGTTTCCATAGAGCTGCACGTGCTGGGTGCATTGATCTCTTGCAAAATACCACAAGGAAGGACTGTAACACCCCAGACAAAGACGGTAAGACTCCGACGCAATGGGCAGCTTACTTCGGTCATCTGAATGCTTTACGCCTGCTGACTGGCAGAGGGTAGGTCTTTTTTTCTTGTCTTGTCTCCTGTCAATGTGGGTAACAGTATACCAGTAGAAGACTCAGTTTGATTACCCATTATATATATTTTATATTATAAAAGTGACTGGATAACTTTCTAGCTGGATAATTACTCGAACAAGCTGTTTTAAGATGAATGTCTTTTAATTCTGAGATTAGGACTGTTCGTTATGAGAATCATTTGCCTATGAAAATCGAGAAAAAAAAATGTTTATTATGACGTAACACTATTTTGTGCTATTTAAACATACTGGTTGGTTATTTTTTGAAATTCAAGTAAAATAATAATGTTTGTTAAATATAACGTTTTGGTTTTCTTGTAATTTCTTTATTTCTCATGTTTCTAAGAAAAATTAATAAAAATATTTTGTAAAGTGAAATAAAAACGCCTATTGTTGATTTCGGTTTGTTCTACGATCTTTAATTTTGGGATATAATATTTCACCTATATTAGTTTTATATTTTTCACGTTAGGATTACAGTGAACGTTAAATCATTGGTATTTGACTGTATACTTGAATGTTGAGTTTTACCACGAGTTTGATTAGAAAACTTTAGTTTGTTTTCACCAGTTTTCATAAATCTTCAGTTAATTCGAGACGTCTTGTGATTACACTGGTTTACAAAAAAATATTTTTTGTGTGAGGCAAGAATGTGAATAGGTGTTTTTTACTAATTTGGGTGTGCTGAATTCAAATTTATAAACAGTTTTGGTCTATCACCTCTAGTTTTCTGGCTTTTAAATAGTCTCATTTCAGTATATACAGAGTATATACGTGCTTATTTCAACAGTTGCAGCAGCTTATTACAAGTAAAACAGGATAGATAAAGAACATTGACGGAATAAATATACTTGGATGACATAATGTACACAATTCGTAGTTCCGCAGACAGTTAGAATGTGTTTTCTTAGATGATCTGGTGTATTTTGCCTCCGGGATGTCACGCAAGAGCATCCAGCAGAAGTCTCCCATCATGCTGGGGTTCCACTTGCCTTGGTAGTTACTCTCCATCTTCGTAATGTCTTGGTGGAATCTTTCTCCGTGCTCATCACTCACTGCTCCAAGGTTTGGAGGGAATAAATTGAGGTGGGAATGGAGAAAATGAATTTTAAGTGACATTCGGCATCCAATATCCTCATAAGTCTTTAGCAACTTCTCAATACAGGCTTGGTAATTTGGTACACGTGTGTTACCAAGGAAGCCACTACAGACTGACTTAAATGCTTCCCATGGTCTCAGTTCCTTTTAGGTAAGAAGCTCCTCAAAATCAGTATCCTTCAGCACTTCTCGGATTTGAGGTCCGACAAAGATGCCCTCTTTAAGCTAAGCAACACTGAGAACTGGGAACACAGTAGACAAGTGTTGGAAGGCAGCACCATTTTTGTTCATAGCCTTCACGAAATTCTTCATCAAACCAAGCTTGATGTGAAGAGGAGGAAGAAGCACCTTCTTCATGTCAACCAGAGGATTCTCCTTGACGCTGTGTTCGCCAGGAACGAAAGTGCTTCTAGACCCCCAGTCTTTCTGCTTGTAATGCTGGGATACAGCTCGACTATCCCAGAGACAGAGAAAGCAACAGTACTTTGTGAAGCCCGCTTGCATACCCATAAGAAGACCAATGACCTTGAGGTCCCCACACAGACTCCACTGGTACTGGTTGTACTTAACAGCTTCTAAAAGAAGCTCCATATTGTCATAGGACTCCTCTAGATGGACAGAGTGTGCAGTGGGAATGCTGGGATATTTATTCCCGTTGTGCAGAAGCACAGCCTTGAGACTTCGCTTGGTCTATGAAAAGACGCCAGTCTGAAGGATTATGTGGCAAACCAAGGAAAGTGAACAAGCCAGGTACATTTGTGCAGTAGCACAACTTGTTTTCCATGTCGAAAAATGAAGCAAGGTCTTTGTTCCGATTCCTGAAACTGGTGATCCGTCTTGATATATAGCTATATATATATATATAATGTAATGCTATCACTTACATTTATTGCATAATAACTAAAAAAGAAGACATAAGTCACACAATATTAGAAATTAACCCTGAATGCATATACGCCTTTATGTACAGTATGCATATTTAAAAAACTAGAGATGATGAGTAAAAACGGATTTCAAATCTGAATTCAGCACCCCAAAATAGGTTAAAACAGCTAGATTTGTGCTTGCCTCAATTTCTTTGTAAACCAGTGTTATTTTTCACTTAGGTAAATTTTTACCTCAACTTGGACACTTTGAAATTCGAAGAAGTTTATATTTAATAATTACCACGCGCTCGCGATAACTCAGTTGTAAGTTAGAAAGACTATAAGGCTAAAAATTGGGGTTCGACATTTGCAATGGAAACAGCAAAAATGGTCCATTACGCATGGCAGTAAACAGCTAACGCAGGTTTAAAATATTGAAACTGTCTGCAGTTGTTTCGTTTTGGAGTTTACTTACCGATAAAGTATATATTATTACAACTTTTACAATTAGATTATTTCTTAAAACAAATACAACGTTTCGATCATTCTCAAGCACGTAACAAGTTGTGTACGGCATATCTGAAGAACACAGATCAGGTAGTGTGCTCCACCATGAATAAAATAGTTCCTTTGATAGGTCCGAAGAAGTTTGTTATTAAAACTGGCTCTATTGATACTACATGCAAACGCTTGTAGGACACGCAGGTTACTTTAAGAGGTTTATAGACCCTAACATTATAAGTACAATACTATAATATATTGAACATAAAGTGCGGGCCTCACTTAGAGACATATAACATTAAAAATGAAAGAAAAACGAATATATAATAATATATCACCACTGCAAAGTATTGATTGCATATAATAAAACCTGTGAATTGTAAGTCAGTATAAACTGATAAAGACAGAGAAAATATTTAACTCAAAACCATAAGACTCTAACGGTTTACTAAGCATATTCTGAGTGCATTTTATTTAAAATACTCTAACGGTTTACTAAGCATATTCTGAGTGCATTGTATTTAAAATACTCTAACGGTTTACTAAGCATATTCTGAGTACAATTTATTTTAAATTCTCTAACAGTTTATTAAGCATATTCTGAGTGCATTGTATTTTAAATTCTCTAACAGTTTATTAAGCATATTCTGAGTACAATTTATTTTAAATTCTCTAACAGTTTATTAAGCATATTCTGAGTGCATTGTATTTAAAATACTCTAACGGTTTACTAAGCATATTCTGAGTACAATTTATTTTAAATTCTCTAACAGTTTATTAAGCATATTCTGAGTACAATTTATTTTAAATTCTCTAACAGTTTATTAAGCATATTCTGAGTGCATTGTATTTAAAATACTCTAACGGTTTACTAAGCATATTCTGAGTGCATTGTATTTAAAATACTCTAACAGTTTATTAAGCATATTCTGAGTGCATTGTATTTAAAATACTCTAACGGTTTACTAAGCATATTCTGAGTACAATTTATTTTAAATTCTCTAACAGTTTATTAAGCATATTCTGAGTGCATTGTATTTAAAATACGCTAACGGTTTACTAAGCATATTCTGAGTATATTTTACTGAAAATATTAATGTTTTATTCAAGTGATTAAATCGTAAAGAGATAAGCAACAGACAGTATTCCATGAACTTTATACAGATAAATGCACACAACTGGTGTTTTTGTGATTTTTCAAAGACGTTCCGACTTTTTCTCATTATTTTTGCACACTTTTAAATTTCAACTCTGACAGTTTAGATGGATCAAAGGAATCGTATATATGAAATAGGTATTTTCAAACTTTTGAACTCAACATTCAAATACTTTATTTCGAATTAATATCGATGTAAGAATCTAAATACACACACATTTAAAGTCTGGCTTCTTTACCTCTCCAGAAGTTACAGAGTCGATTAGGAACGTCGCGGGTTCGAACCCCCGCAACATCAAACATGCTCGCCCTTTCAGCCGTGGGGGCGTTATAAATGTGACGATCACTCCTACTATTCGTTGATAAAGGAGTAGCCCAAGAGTTGGCGGTAGGTGGTGATGACTAGTTGTCTTCCCTCTAGTCTTACACTTTTAAATTAGCTTTGCGCAAAATTAAAACAAACAAACAAACAAACAAAAAACCATTATAAAAAGATGTATTTGGTCTTTTGTTTCCAGTTCCCCAACGTTGGAAAATTTGATTAAATTATTCATTTTACAGCACAAAGTTTGTAAACTCTTTCTTAGTGATATTAATATCACATTTACATTTTATTTCTTGAAGGAAAGTGTTGATCTTACAGTTGAAAACAATCAACATCATGAAAAACAACAAGTGTTATATGATGCAGTAAACCTATCGTATTTGTCATTATTAAAACTCTGCTCTATGAACGATTTAATATTTTTTAACACAAAGGAAAACAAATTTG
Organism: Carcinoscorpius rotundicauda; assembly: GCA_011833715.1. Classification (NCBI taxonomy): domain Eukaryota; kingdom Metazoa; phylum Arthropoda; class Merostomata; order Xiphosura; family Limulidae; genus Carcinoscorpius; species Carcinoscorpius rotundicauda. The sequence goes on along the minus strand of CM022402.1, from coordinate 69,503,706 downwards.
GTGTAGAGAGTACTGGTGAATCTAGTATGTGAAGAAATGCAATAAATTACTCAAAACTGTTTTATAAAAGTCATGTTGTTAAACAACGAACGTCTGTTCACAGGTGGCGGTAGTAAAGTATTGCACGGAGAAACTGCACGTGGCATGTTCTGTACTAAAGATTCATGTCTGAAGGACCAATGAGCTACGAGTTTGTTAAATGAAACATTTCTTATCACCAATATTTTATTTGTATGTATATATATATATTCTACAGAGCGTTACTGGTTTGAAATGTAGTTTTGGTTTATAACAAAACTCAGTAATTCAGATTAAAAAACAGATTTAAAAGCTGAATATATGTATGTGTGTTTGTGTGTGTTAACTCCTTTTGTTCACGTAGGTGCCATAACTTTATTAAGTAATATCACTTTAAAAAGAATACATCATACATAAGTCGCAACATTTCCTATTTATAAAAGAACTATTTTGTCTAAGCGAGAAATAAAAAGTAAAGTTATGATGCCGGCGCATTCAGCTAATAAAGTAGTTCCATGTTTCAAGTAAAACGTTGCACTCAATCCTGCGTATCATAACTTTAATTTTATAAAACTGAATGAAGAAAAAAGCTGGTGTATCGAATAAACATTATTGTCATCATGATTTGTAATTTATCGACTCATTTTTGTACTATCTGTACGTGTATGTACAGACACTTATGGTATCCAGTATGTACAGACACTTATGGTATCCATTCAATTCTGTCTGTACGTATATGTACAGATATTTATGGTATCCATTCAATACTGTCTGTACGTGTATGTACAGATATTTATGGTATCCATTCAATTCTGTCTGTACGTATATGTACGGATATTTATGGTATCCATTCAATTTTGTCTGTACGTATATGTACAGACACTTATGGTATCCATTCAATACTGTCTGTACGTGTATGTACAGATATTTATGGTATCCATTCAATACTGTCTGTACGTGTATGTAAAGACACTTATGGTATCCATTCAATACTGTCTGTACGTGTATGTACAGATATTTATGGTATCCATTCAATACTGTCTGTACGTGTAGGTAAAGACACTTATGGTATCCATTCAATTCTGTCTGTACGTGTATGTACAGACACTTATGGTATCCATTCAATACTGTCTGTACGTGTATGTACAGATATTTATGGTATCCATTCAATACTGTCTGTACGTGTATGTACAGATATTTATGGTATCCATTCAATACTGTCTGTACGTGTATGTACAGACACTTATGGTATCCATTCAATACTGTCTGTACGTATATGTACAGACACTTATGGTATCCATTCAATTCTGTCTGTACGTATATGTACAGACACTTATGGTATCCATTCAATACTGTCTGTACGTGTATGTACATGTATTTATGGTATCCATTCAATACTATCTGTACGTATATGTACAGATATTCATTCAGTTTATTTCGTTTAGATTTTTTTGTTCTTGAAGGGAATAAACTTGTAAGGTTTTGCTATTTTGACACACCTTGCGAATGAGAAAAGTGTCTTAAGATTTGGTATGGTTTGCTTATGGAGCGTAAAGGTGAAGGTTTTTCATGCATGGTGAGCATTCTTTAAACACTGATTGGTTGGTTGTGTTAGAATGTTCGCGCAAAGTTACACAAGTGCTATCTGCAAACAGTCGTTTTTAATTTTGGAATGATAGGTTTCAGTCAAAGCAGCTAGTAAACTGTACCAACTCTTGGGTAATTTTAAGTCTCAAATTTAGAAGTATTGGTAATAAGATGAGGGAGGTTCTTAAACCTTAAACCAGTGAAGCCTGATTGGTGGACTTGAACTGTTTATCTCTGACGAAATAGTGGGATTTAACCGTCACTCTTAAGGTGCGCCCCTAGCCTAGAGGTACAGATCAGATTTTTGGGGCAACGGACTGTGAACCACGAACCCTAGAAATCATATTAAACCGTACTTACAGTACTAACACACAAAATTTGATTATATCATGCAGCATGGCGTAAGCTGTTGGGAAGAAACTTATTTAACGCTGGCTGAGGTATCTGTCGTTCGTCTGCGTTATGGACTTAACAATAATGTGTGGAAGATGCTATGGGAAATAACACAATAATGTGTGGGAAGATGCTATGGGAAATAACACAATAATGTGTGGGAAGATGCTATGGGAAATAACACAATAATGTGTGGGAAGATGCTATGGGAAATAACACAATAATGTGTGGGAAGATGCTACGGGAAATAACACAATAATGTGTGGGAAGATGCTATGGGAAATAACACAAAAAATTTAACTTTCAAACAATTTATTTATAAAGAAACAAACGGCTCTTTAAAACAGTCTGTTGGATTAGAACTTCAACTAACTTAGTTTAAGTATGATTGCAATAGTGGCGGCCATTTTTGTAATGACACTTCTACATTGAGAATGTCTTGTCTAATATGTATAAGGTGTTTGTGTACCCTGCCACACATTGCGTGTATGTTGTGTCACAGAAGTTACAATAAAGTTGGTTTTCCTATATGTGTAAGGACATGGCGTCATCTGTAAATATAATTAATGTTGACTTTCGTCAAAGATACTAACTGCTCAATAACAGAGGCATCACTTGAAGATATCATTATATATTTCTACATACTAATTATACTCCCACACGGCATGGCCAGGTGGTTAGGGAGTTCGATTCCCGATCTGAGGGTAGCAAGTTCGAATGTCACACCAACATGCTCGCTTTCTCAGTCGTGGGTGAGTTATAATTTTACAATCAATCCCACTATTTGTTGGTAAAAGAGTATCTCAAGAGTTGGCGGTGGGTGATAATGTCTAGCTCCCTTTCCTTTAGTATTACATTACTAAATTAATTAGGAACGGCTAGCGCAGATAATCATCGTGTAGCTTTGCGCTTAATTACAAATAACCACCAGATTAATAAAAGAAATCCCAGAAGTTTAAGATTCATTTCTGAAGGTGTAGCAAGATCATAACTTATTGTTCAGTTCAAGAGTTATTACAGGCTTTAATATTTTCTCTCTACTTTAAGAAGTATTTGATAGAGTTTTCAGAAATGTTCAGAAAGGGTCTGTATTTTCACGTATTTTTTTTTCAGATGTTTGTATCCATCTTTTTCAGGGGCGATCCAGACAAATGTGACAACTTTGGTAACACAGCTCTTCACTACTCAGCAGCCAACGGTCACATGAATTGTGTTTCATTTCTTGTGAACTTTGGTGCTAATGTGTGGGCGCTAAACAATGACTTCCAGTCTGCCAAGGACGTGGCTGCTATCAATTGTCGGGACGAAATTATGAAGTTCTTAAACTGGTTGTTAGACATGCAAGTGAAGCAAAACAGTAAGCAGGCCTCTAAGTTGAAGGCCAAAGCCCTTCGAGACGCCGAGAAACGCATGAAGAACTTACAAAAAATTCAGAAGAAGGCCACGAAGCTAACTGAACAGTCTGAACAAGAATTAAAGAAGCAGTGGTGGAAAATGTCCAATGTGGACATCAACTCGGATAACAGCGGATTGAAACTGCCTTTTGTGGATACTGGCCAAACTCTCAAAACGAATTCTCAGCTTCTTTATGCCAACTCATCTAAGCCTTCAGATGTTGTCATAGATGGTCAGATGATGCAAAGTACACAAAGTTTGAAATTAGACCGGGGTGCTTTGTCTAAAAAAACTCACCAGAAAAAGCAGGACATAGGTCAAAGCGAAATGAATGCCAAAGGAAAAAATATGTCATTGCGTTCATTATATGATCAAAGTCGAAACACTGAAATGACAGGGTTTTCCAGGCATAGTTCCCAGAAAGATAACTTGGAGAGACGTGTGAAGGATAGCATATGTAGTTGGAGTAAAATTTCCCGTTCTCGGAGTGAACCCCATATTCTCCAAAATGAAAATTCCATATCAGGAGACGATTTTTCTGTCGCCAAACCTTCAAACATTTTGAAACGTCCGAAATTTGGAAGTTCAGCTCTTTCTGGCTCCATCACTGGAAGTCTGCATTATCTATCCAGTAGCGAGGATGACATTTATGGAGATTCTGTCCAATTCAGTGAAAAGTTCGCGGTACAGAAAAAAGACAGTATAGGGAGTGCTGGTAGCTTAGCTTACCGACAGATGTCCTGGAAGAATGAAGAAGTACCATTGAGTAATAATACACCTGATTTCACACCAGTAATCCTGTTTCTTGCAGCTAATCAGATGACCGAATACATACCTCTTTTCATGAGGGAGAAAATTGATCTGCGGTCTCTTGTACTACTAACTGATAATGACCTTAAGGACCTAGGTCTACCTCTAGGTCCTAGACGGAAGCTTAGCAGAACCTTAAAAATCCGAAAGCAAGCTCTGGAAAACCCAGGGCTGGTAATAGACTCTAAGGTGTAAAGCGCCATATATAACAAATTTCAGGCTCAAAGTTATAAAGCACAGTTTTATAGAAACTAAATAGAATATCAGTGTAGGAACTGTTGCTGTAGAGACAGATGTGAATAATGAACAAATATATGTAAAGTACTTTTTATTAGCTTGGTTTTGTATAGGCTAGTGGTTAGAGTGATGGACCCGAAATATGATGCTTGTGAATTCGAATCTCCGTCATCGAACATGCTCGTCCTGTATGGTTGTTGATTGGGCCACCCACCCGAATGTAAACATTCTTGGCTTACAACAATACAAGGTAGCCAAAAATAGTTGGGATTAAGGTTGTAAATGGAAAAAATGTATATTAGTTAATATATATAGATGCATCTTAGCTGGGTCATAAAAGGAAAGTATTATGAATGTATTTCTGTAGATATCCAATCATGACAGTAGAGAAAGGGAGATTGTGTTCACTGTGCATTTGAATGACATTTTATCTTCACTGTAAGCTAAACGTCCAGTTATTCTTTGTTCAAATACAAGTGTCTCGAATTTTGAACTGAGAACCAGAGGAAAGGCAACAAACTAGAGGACCCAACGCCTCTATCTCTGTTTCTTTAGTCTTCTACTCTTGCTTTCAGGTTTTGGAGCACTATGCCACCCTGTTTACTTTCAACAATAAACTACCTAATCTAATTTAAGACTTGTATAACCTTCTCAACTTTCCTCACATTCTGTTGCACCTTCGACAGCTTTGAACTCATTACGTTAATAACTGCTTTCATCACCAAATTTTATATTCTCTGATGTTCTCGCTACTACTGTCCATATCCCACAAATTATTTTGACATCAACCAATCATCTCCTAAACCTCCCGCCTGACGACCCTGAGCATGTTGGCATAGTGATGTTCCTTCTTCTCCCTTTGATCTGTCTTAAGACCAAATCCTCACAACCCTGAGCATGTTGGTGTAGTGATGTTCCTTCTTCTCCCTTTGATCTGTCTCAAGACCAAATCCTCACAACCCTGAGCATGTTGAGGTAGTGATGTCCCTTCTTCTCCCTTTGATCTGTCTCAAGACCAAATCCTCACAACCCTGAGCATGTTGAGGTAGTGATGTCCCTTCTTCTCCCTTTGATCTGTCTCAAGACCAAATCCTCACAACCCTGAGCATGTTGAGGTAGTGATGTCCCTTCTTCTCCCTTTGATCTGTCTCAAGACCAAATCCTCACAACCCTGAGCATGTTGAGGTAGTGATGTCCCTTCTTCTCCCTTTGATCTGTCTCAAGACCAAATCCTCACAACCCTGAGTATGTTGGTGTAGTTATGTCCCTTCTTCTCCCTTTCATCTATCTCAAGACCAAATCTTCATGGACTTCACTGCTGGTTCGATGAGCAGAGTTAATTCGCTAATTTAGTCTGAATGGTGCCATGTTTCTTTTATCTCAGTCATTTGCACTACCAGTTGCTGTTGATGTGCTTGAATTCTCCATTTTCAACTAACATGAAAAGAGTTGTTTTGTTTTACCCATATCTTCTTCCTTTTCCACTTCTTTCATGTTTGGTCGCTTGGTCGACGAGAGAGAGCGTAACCCATCAGTTCCTCCTGGAATTGGATTGAAATAAGACGTGTTGTTGCCTTCAAATCTTCATATAAACATAATCCACCAAGGAAAAGAAGGACCATTTTACGAGAGTTAGTATTAAGTAAGTGCCTCACTCCAATGTTAAATCTCATTTTTAAATGTTTTATTTCATATTACTTCAATATAAATATAAGTATAATATCTATTTTAATTTGCTTTGTCTACTTTTAATATCGCTATACCCATGACTGTTCAAATGTTGTAATTTTGGCCAATTGACTTAGCTACTCTATCATGTAATTTCTGCAACATATTTAAAGTGATCATGTTATAAATTGTATTCAAAACATTTCTGTGTTGTTAATAAATAACATAATAAAATATTTCGCAAACAAAATTTCATATCAGGATTGTTTAAATAAAATGTTCTACGACTATACTGATTTGATGTAATATAATATAATATAATATAATATAATATAGTGACTTCTGTTTATAAACGTTTTTGGTTTCAGCAGACTTTATCTTCAGTATTTAAAGCATAAGAAAAAATTACACCATTTCTAAGTAAATAATTAAAATACGTTACTATAATAACAGTAATATAATCAAAACTACAACAAAAGAAAACTCAAATATTACAAGTACAACACTTAAAATAAAAAGCATTGCCAGGCAGTCTTTACCATCAACCAGCCAAAGTTATCTCGCTGGTTTTTAATGCACTTTGCTAATTATATAACAAAGAAAGCAATTTTAACTTTCCAAGAAAACTTATTGAGCACAATAACACTTTTGACATTTTTCGTTTCTCTTCAACAATACAAAAACTTTGATAACAGGGTTAAATGATGGAATGTTGTTTTGTTCGTTTGAAGTTTACCAGATGATTTTCATCAATAGGTTATTACTTGTACTTAACATGTTTTTCATTCAAAAGTAACTTGATTTCAGTTTCCAATAAAATAAAAAAAAAACAGAAAAAATTTCGTGACAGAGTAAATATGCCAGTCTGTCAAAATTGCAGCATCTAAAGAGTCATTGTCAAAATAATGTTAAAAGTAGACTAAACAAATGTGGAATACTTTACATTTTCGAATTACGATTTGTGTTATTATGAGATTTTTATTGATTAATTAGAAATAAAGCAATGGTCTTAACGAAATTTCTCGTTCCTAAGTCTCATAACTTGTTCCTCTTTTCCTTGATAGGTGTATGTTTATCATCTCTTTAAAGTTGCACTTGGTATAATGCCTGCATTCCGATACAAGTAATTTACAAAATTTGATTTAATATTGTTCATTATTTAGTACAAAAATAACATATTAACGTCACATTAGTTTGGACTAAGTATCCGTAGGTATTTTATTTGGTATTTTTGCCATATCTTAACAGTTACAGAAGAGTTTCTCGTGATAATAATGGCTTTGGAAAAATAAATCCACTTACTACTACTATAATTAGCAGAACAGATTTTTTAATGAAGGTTGCGCCCTCTATTAACTTATAAAGACATTTCTAGAATACGAATTTTAACCAAACATATTTCAATGTTTTTGCATATGCAACAAATATTTGAGTTGTATTTATAAAGGAAGAGAGGAAGCCAGAGAAGATAAAATGGGTGGTATAAATACTTCTGAGCGCTGAAATGATGTTAAGGGGACATTTTCAGAAGCCACGTTTTGAAACTTTATCCCGGATTACTGTATGTATATACATTTGATGATCACATATCGGGTTCAGAACAATTAATAGGAAGGATGCCACACGTATCCTAGGTTGAAGTAGGATGAACCATCTCTTCAGTTAGTAGACTGAAATAAGAAAGAAGAGAAAATTAAAACTGGATTAGAAACTAGAGAATGGAGAGGGAAGCAAAAACGAAGGCTGTGAAGTGTAGTGAAAAACTCATCGAGGGTTGGAAAGAAAACTTGTGCCAATAGAGGGAGCAAGCAGTATCAAAAGATGACATATCATAGCAACGGAAATGATAGAACAAGCTGGTCGGTTTGCAGCTGGGGTACCTGTCCAGAGTGAGTGAATCATGAGAGGAAATATAATGTGGTAAGTTGCACAGTGGTTTGAGCAAATATAATGTGGTAAGTTGCACAGTGGTTTGAGCAAATATAATGTGGTAAGTTGCACAGTAGTGTGAGGAAATATAATGTGGTAGATTGCACAATTGGATGTGAGATAAAATGTGTAGTAGGTTGCACAGTGGGATGTGAGAAGAAATGTAATGTGTTAGTTTGCACAGTGGGATGTGAGAAGAAATATAATGCGGTAGTTTGCACAGTGGGATGTGAGAAGAAATATAATGCGGTAGTTTGCACAGTGGGATGTGAGAAGAAATGTAATGTGGTTGTTTGCACAGTGGGATGTAAATATTTTTAGAAACATTAGGGGAAAGAGAAAACTCGACAGATGTTCCAGTGAAGTTCAATGAAAGAAAACCGCTATGTAATATATTTTTTGATAATTAAGGAACTGGTGTTATTAATGTCACAAATCAATAATGTACACATATCTGTCAGTGGTTTACGAATTCAACTGTTTGGTGTCTTTAATATTAATTCATTTTATTTGTTTATATTTAGCGAAATTGTTTAGTCAGATATGTTTGAAGTGTACCAGAATATCGTTATATGTACATAAATATTTGTGCCTCCACCTAGTGAGGAAAACTTAAAGTATTATGAAGTATAGAAATAATATGTGCTTAAATTTAAGTCACTGTTAAATAATAGTTTCCCTTTATATTATTTCGTGACAAAAATACGTGTGGTAGAAAAATAGAATAATATTACTGTTATATATAATTTAAGTTCTTCTATCACATTTGAGAAAAGTATTTCTAATTACTACTTGCAAAGGATTTATGATGCAGAAAACTTAATTATGTGTCTTTATCATACTAAGGAAAGACAATTTTGAATATTGTGAATTTCCATTTTGTTTTAAGTAGCACAACAAATAATGATTTTTAACTACCTATTTGTTCTGAAAGTATGCAGGTTATAAAATATAAGTTGACATAGGAAGGAATATACATGTGTCCAGCTTAAATGACTGTCAAGAAACCTTTAAATAGAGAGGTCAGTGAGAAAACTAAAGTATTAGCGTGTCAAGTTTATAACGAGTTTCGTGTTTTTACTTGTCTGTAACCTAAATAATTAAACACAATGACGTGTTTGTTTTCTTTTACTTTGAAAACTTTCTAAGTATTGTATTGTATCTATTAATGTAAAAAAACAAAAAAAACATTTCGTCCACTTGTCATGTAACATTTTTACCAATGAAGATCTTAGCAACCCATTTTGAAAATCCAGCATTTGTGACGGTATAACTGTATTTCACTGGTCTTTCTAACTGTTTTAACAATGGAGGTGACACAGGATATTATTGTTCAAAGTTTTGCATGTGTGCATAAAGTTGACCTTTTTGTGAAGGACAAATTGAAACTAATGATAAAACTGAATGCTCGTTGACTACAAAGAGAAAGATACACTCACTGAGTATAAGAAATGCTGTGACTTTTTGTTTTGTTACCTCTCAATAGTTTTTAGCTATAGTGGAAAATAATAATAAATGTATATGTTTCATTCGTTTTTCGAGTGTTTCAAAGGATATAAAGACTTGGATGAGAAAATTCGTTCTAAAGTATTCAGAACATCAGCAGAGGTCACCATTTCACCTGAAGTCATGAATGTATGAATTCTGTCCTACACCAATTACTCTCATTCGTGATGCAATTGAATTTTGAAAACGTGGTTGACTCTCTTATCAAGTGATTGGAGATAACAAGTCAGAACTTCTAGAGTGATCGTGACGTTAGTCTTCAGTTCCTTTTGGAAGTAACCAGGAATGATGTGGATAGCCCATAGCTGGCATGCTGTCCATTAAGAGTGAAAAATACACATGCATGTGGATGGCCCATAGCTGGCATGCTGTCCATTAAGAGTGAAAAATACACATGCACGTTCTATATAAACACAATTGGCCCACTTCTTCATCAAATAATCGGTGACACAACTTTTGCGATTGTATTGAACAATGATACCAGAGGACAGCTTCTCTCAGAGCATAGTGACTCTTGGAAATTTATCTTAAGGGAAAATGTGGCACCTTTAGTAATCAGGACAAGACAACAGTGAAACTTTTTTTCTTCATTGCCTGTTGTCGCTACTTTAACACATTTTTCCCTTTTGAGTGGTCATAGGAGGGCAAGTTGGAACGCCAAAGGCTAGTGTCACCTCATCCGTATGACCTAATCTCAAGGCAGAGGAGATCGTTTTTCTGTTATGGTTTTACTGGCATATTTGCGGAACTTTACAATTTTACCTTCCTAGTTATTGGGCAGATTTTCACCTACTGAGGTCCAGCTGTGAATGTCGAGCTTTTTCTGCCAAATAACACGATATGGGTTTGGACTTAGTTGTATAGTAGAAATATAAAGATGACGGCAGCAATCTTTTCACGTGAATTAACTGAAAACTTTACAATATTATAAAATATGTATTATTCTTGTGAAAAATAAATTAATGTATAATTTGCATTATTGTATAAACTGGTGTTATTGTTCTGCAGACAAAAATAATGTACAGTTAATAAATGGAAAATTACGGGAATGTATTTGTTGACAACTGTAATAAAGATAAAGCACTCTGATTGATACGTACATATATTTGTGTGCATGTATTGAACGTGCTAAAATCTATCTGTTTACTTTACATTGTAAGCAAGAGTATAAAATAAATCTTCATTTATTGCTGAATTTGGTCACGCTTCTTCGTCTAAAGATTGCAATTTGTCATCTAAAAGAATACTCTTATATTTTCTTTCAATTTGAGCCATCTCCCATGAAAAGCATTTTGTATTTATTGTACTTTTTTCTGTCTCTATAAAGTACATAGAAGTAAACAGCTAGGCATGCCATAATAATAGGAGTCTTATAATTTGTTTCCTGATGTATAACCAAACTTATTACAGAACGAATCAGACAAGGCACAAATTAAAACTTTAACAAATTTTATCGACAAAAAGAGAAAAAAACACAAAACACTACAAACAATATGCTAGAATTTAATAATTAATGAAAAGCAGACTTGAGTAACCTGATTGAGTGCCTCACTACATTCAAACAAATAACGATGAAAAACAGATGCTAAAAAGCAAACATTGACATGGGGAGTAAAAAACACATAGTGTGGTATTATACTATTCCTTTTTTCCACGCTTGATAACCGAATTTTATCTTCATCACTGAGGGGAAATCAAACGAGTAGAGTGTGGTAAAATCTACATGTTTAGGCTTAGTACGATTTTTTTATAAAATTCTTTTTTTGACGTCTGTGTATCTTGACAATAATCCTGAAACACAATTTTTCTTGGAATAAAGCTGTCCTTGTTTTCGGAATCCATCTAGTGTATGAGGACAACTTAAACATAAGTTTTATTTTACTAATTGATTAACTTTAAAGTGAAATACACCCTCGTCAAGTCTTCATACTAGCTACTACTAAAGTCTACCCATCGGGAGTAAATTCAGTGTATATATTAATAAAGCCACATTTTTAGAATCTAATATTAAACAACTGCCAACCTTTTATGTTACTGCTATAACCGTTTTTTTTTTTTATCTTTCAAATGAAATACGAACGATTGCACTTTCGATTCGCTAGGAAAAGTCCAATCATCATAATAGTCGGCAGTGGGATGAGCAGACAGTAACGCCGTAAAAGCAACTACAAACATAATATTGTACCGAATTTGGTACACAATATATCTACCAAGGCGGTTCCAAGTAGTTCCTCAATATCTCAGTCTGTCATTTGGAGACTTTTATGTTTCTTGTGCTTGGCTGTTATACACGTAGTGTGCTGCCATCTTTCTGCTTCAAATGACTTTTCGTTGTCACAACACTGAAAGAGTGTATGAAATGCATTGTTTTTACCCAATAGAAAAATAGCCAGATATTTCAGTTTAAATTAAGAGAAACTGGATTGGGTAGTTTTGTTTATCAACAAATATGTCCACTTCTGGATCATGAGGGGGTTATTTAGAAACGGTAATGGTATTTTTGTACCTTTGAATCTATACCAGAATATAATTCACAGATAATGTATAATATTAAAATTTAAATCATAATTTACTGTTTTATACCACATTTATTGAATGCAAGTCAACCAACACGAAGACATGGCCTTTGACCCGTAATCCCTAGCGATAGATTTCAAACAAGTGTTGAATGGGGTTTGACATATATCACATTATCCAACAAAATGTTTTTACTTTTTCTTCTTCTTAGGTAGAAAGTGTTATTTCCCAATTGTTTATGTCTAAAGCAAATGGAAAAGACCTATTTGTCTTTTCAAATTTTGCTTTTGACGTATGAAAACATGATGGGAGACAATACTTGGGGACTGATACATGAAAGTTATTTACGTTACAGTTGAGCCCTTGATGTATCTCGCAATAACACCAAGGTACATTCCAACCAAAGAAATCAAAACATGTTTAGAAGATCTAGTCAGGAGACTTGTGATACTTTCTACAGAAAAAAACAAAAATAACCAACAGAAAGAAGACAACTTAGATAATTTTATTAACATCCAACAGCCAAACTTCTCAGGTAAAATTACAAATTTATATTTTCCAGAAACACATAAAAACAACATCTTAAACGATTTTTTCAAAGAATTTTCTTACTAAACCATCAACATAATTTCACAAAACAGAAAACTGAAAAACAACCTTACAAAAAGAGACATTAATTCCATTAAAAACCTAAAACAAGACAGAAACATAAAAATTCTAAAAGCAGATAAAGGTAACGCTATAGTAATAATGAACACGAATGAATACATACAAAAAATGAATAACATCCTATCAGACACGAACAAATTTAAACCAATACACACAAATCCAACAAAGACACATAAGACACAACTGAACAAATTACTACTACAAATGAAAAAAGCCAACACAATTTCATAAACACTTTATTCCTACCTACGTAAAACCGACTCACGCACACCGCAAATATACGGCATCCCCAAACCTCATAAACCAGATTGTCCATTACGACCAACAATGTCAACATATGAATCGTTTAATTACAATCTTGGTAAATACATAGCATGGGCATTCTCGAAATATGCAACATCAGCCAGCTCATTCATCAAAGACTCTTTTAATTTCAAGTCTAATCTAAATCAACTTAATCATAAAGCCTTAATAGCCAGTTTCGATGTTATATCCCTCTTTACAGAAGTTCCAACAACAGAAGCCTGCAAGATAGGCTTAGAAGTCTATATCCGAGACCCTAACCCAATTATAGACATTCCCAGTAACCAGTTAGGAACCCTCATAGAATTCACCACAATAAAGACAAACTTCATGTTCAACAAACAAAACTATATACAAACAAATGGCCTAAGCATGGGCAACCCAGTATCACCAGTTCTAGCCAATATTTTTATGACACAAATTGAAACACAAGCAATTAATACAGCATTACATCCACCACTATACTGGTACAGATATGTAGATGACACGGTTGCGGGATTCAAATCTGCAGAACACATACTTAATTTTTTCAATCACATTAACTCTATACATCCCAACATTAACTTCACATGTGAACAGGAAGAAAGCAATCAAATATCATTTCTTAACCTCAAAATTATAAGAACCGACACACAATTCAAAACAGAAATCCACCGAAAAATCACCCATACTGGACTATACATTCCTTGGGACTCAGCACATGAAACAAAACAAAAACTCAACATACTAAGAAATCAGATAAACACAGCCATAAAACTATGCTAACCAGATAAAATTAACGATGAATTAGACAAAATAAAACAATACTTCATCAACATCAATAGGTTTCCTCCACAAACCGTAGAAAACATTATACGCACGCACCTAGACAGAAAGCAAAATCAACCAACAAAAGTAAATATATCTCACGAATCAAAAAAATCACGAAACCATATACTGCTGTATACCACATATTCCTGACATCAGCAAACAAATAACCAACATTTGGCAAAAACTAGTAACAAAATATGACATTCCAGTTAATACTAAATTTATTCAAAAACCAGGCACAAAACTAAGGTCTATACTATGTAAGAACTACACTGACAAACACCACACCAACATTATTTATAAAATACAATGTGATAACTGCCACGACTTCTATATTGGAGAAACAAGTAGAAAAATGGAAACCAGGTTTAAAGAACACAAAGTCATCTTCACACGTTTTTGAACACTGCATGTCAAATAAACACAACATAACCATAGAAAACACTAAAATACTAAATAAAGAAAAACATAAACAAACGCAAAATTAAAGAAGCCTTACTTATACAACAACTTAAACCCAAATAAACCAATATAAAGGAACGCCATTATACCTATATTAATATAATAGATAAAATTATATATTCAAACATCTAACACCCCCCTCTACATTGCGACACTCAGTTTCAGAACCCCTTCCAAACATGTGGTCAGCTTCCGGTTAGTTACCTCTTTCTTTGTGAACCTGACGATGACCGAAGAAGGTCGAAACGTTGTTCGCTCTTCAATTTAAAATATTTTCTCAACCCAAACGAGCCGTTTTTGCATATAAAAATGAAGTTTAATTTGTTTGATAGAGTCTCACGAAACTTCTCGATTTGTGTAAGTAAAAATAACAAGTAGAAATGCACAGAATATTAATTTCATAATATATTCTATTCTGTTGTATGAAATTCAGTTCAAAGATATCAGACAGTGGTTTCCTCGTTCAGGTTCTCACAACTTTACTGTAGTTTACATTAATCAAAAAGATTTCAGAAAATATACTTATTTCATTTTTTCTAATAATATTTTACACCATTATTCTAAAATAAAGTAATAATTCAAAAAGATGCTTATTTTGGAAAGACAAAAAAGGGACACTGTATTGTGACGTGTGACCAAAGTAACTTGCTACAGAACACGCTGTAGTGTGACTAAAGCAACTTGCTACAGAACACGCTGTATCTGGCGATTTTCTTTTTTTCTTACTTGTATTCACACCAAAAGTATGGATATTTTATTTGACAGGAAAATATGTTTACCTTTTGCGATTTTTTTTTCAAAATTGGTACACTTAAAAATATTTTCAGCCTGCAATTATAAATCCCATTTGGTATTAAATATAAACCACATATGCACTATTCAACAAAAATTATTCATATTTAATGAAAATTGTTGGGTGTGGCTACACAAAAAGTCCAGCGAGCTATCGGTCTAACATTTTTATTACAGCTTCATCTACTTAGTAAAGAATGGATGGTTTTGAATTTCGCCAGATGTAAACAAAAATGGATGTGACAATTTGTACAGTAAATCTGTTCATAATATGTTAATGCTTATCTCTCTAGAACGATCTTCATTTTAAAATGGCAGCTGGAAAATATACCTGATACACAGCAGTGTCAATTACCGTTGTCTTTGCTCCAATGGCCATTAGAAATTATATCTCTCGCTCACGCATCATTACTGTTATGTAACACCAAATTTATGGTTTTTTGAATCAGACACCATAACTTTAGGTGTGAGCTGATAGCTTTTGTCATTTAACATGGCAGTCATATCAAACTTATAAACTTAACCTTCACTTGTTTAAACCAATAGTTGCTACCATAGTTACTGCTTGATGTTTACCTTTATGCATTTCTGCTGTGTTGGCTTGAAAGGTACGTATGCATTTGATGGGCCTATCTAAAAAAGGATATGGGTATTCTTACTACCCCTGATTAGCACACCAAAGTGGAAGTGGGGTCTCTTTTCCTCTTGTCCATGGTATATTTGGGAGTATGTTTACTGTAAATGTTGCCTTGTGATATTTGCTGTAGTAAAAACGATGGAGCAGCACGTTAACACATCTTATGTGCTTCAGAGGTCTTTGCAGACTCTGGAGCCTGTTTAAGACGAAAATATGTAACAACTGCAGCCATAATTTCTGTAATTTTCTTTTGTTCTACATAGAAACATGTTACCACTGAAACTAACTTCGAGAGAAACAAGGTGTCTCTGTTTATCAGTCGTTAATAAATTTATCACTAAATACTAATGTAATCTCTTTAAGTTAGCCACTTAAGTGACCAAGTTTTTTTGGTGTCTTTGCACATGAGTTTTGAACTCAGCTTTCTAGACAGTCTCGTTAACAACTGTGCCCCAGTCAGTGAGTTCTTTCTCATTCAAGTGCTCTGGGATTCTTAGTGCTGGGCTATATAAGTTCAACATCAAGCATTGTATACTGTGTCTTCCCAAGGCTACTCATTTCAAGTAAAAATGGTTGATGTAATGGTTCAGGCCCTCTTTTTTTATTCTTTTGAAAACTGCGGATTTTCTTTGTTAATTTCATAACCAAATAATGCTCTTGACTACAAACCTTTTTGCCCACACCTGGCCAAGATGTCTATAAGAGTTTCATATCTTATTCTTGATGACAGGAAGGGTAAATATACTGACGAATATGGCATTTTTAGGTTAAGTTGTCACTGAAATAACTCGGCGCACGAAGAGGTGTTTCATCTTTGCCCATCGTAATGATGCGACGTGTAATACCGAGCTTTATCATCGTATCTTATGTCTTCGTCTTTGGAGATGCTTTGTGTGAAAATTTGTAAAGAAACTAAACAACAGAGTTAAAAGACCAGATTAAATTATTCCAGTAGACATAGCAGAAGATAGGTCAATATGAAGCTTTGTACTCAGCAAAGCAAAGAAGCAATTAACGGGGTAAAATATTGTACAGGCAAAATACCTCTTTGTCCATTACGAATTAAAAATATGTCTATAAGGTAAAGAAAACAAGTTAAAATAAGGACTGCACATAATTCTTTAAGTGTATTCGCAAGCTTCGGCAGTTATGTTTTTCTGAGTGTATGTTGTAGGTTTTTTTTGTTTATTTTAAATAGAAAGCCACGTCGGGCTATCTGCTATGTATATCGAGGGGGATGGAACCCTTCATTTTAGCATTGCAAATTTGTAGGTTTTCCGCTGTACCAGCGGGTGGCATTTTTATTAAATATAATATTCTATTATTTTGTGTCAATGGAATGTAAAAATGTTTTAACTATAACGTGAAAGCAAAGTATTAAAGTATCGTAGACAATATTGTTAAATTTAGAACTATATTGTTTTTATTCAATTACATAAGTCCTTTTCAAGTTCAAAGAAGGAGATGATTATAGAACTGTTAAGCTACTTTTATTTCCAAATTTTTAGTTTTCTACAAAAAAGGGAAAAAGAGAAACAAACAATAAACAAATAAATTAAAATAAGAAATATATATCAACTTTGTCCATTTTCACGTGTAATCTCGTTTTCACGCTTCCTCTTTGTGATGTCACCATTTTCCGTGCTTTCAAGCAAGAGAACCCCGCACTGAGTATGGGATTGTTAAGTTTGAAATCGTAATTGTGATTTCGAAACTTATAATTTTATGAGAAAGAATTTATTAATTGGTATATTTAAAGCTATGGTAAGTAATTTAAAGTAGTGAATAATCGACGTTGACATGTAATTGTGGTACTTTATATTAATTTAAATTGGAGTGATAGATATATTGTTAGAATGTTAAAGTTAATTGTGCTGTTTGATTTGCTGGTTTATGTTATGTGAGCGTATGTTGTGGGGTAACTTGGTAACTTGTTTAAGATGGTTATCTGTGTCGTTGTTAGTATTAGCTTTGTAATTTACCATGTTTGAAATCTTAGGTTTATATATATATCTAGTACTAACGAGTTATCTTGTAATAGAAAATCAAGCTTAAATGTTAATACTAATTTCGTTAATACAAAAGGCATCAAGTCTAAACTACTTAGATTTTGTTGAAACAGATTACCAAGTTTCATCAACAAATTGAATTACAACATTACATTTACAATAACATAATTTTAGCGAATACAGTTGTGGATGATTCATCAAAATACTTTTGGCAGCCCAAGAATTAAAACAGACATGTAAATATATGTAGTCAGTGGTTAAAATTAAAAACAGTCATGTTTGGTATAGTTTTGGAAAAAATTCATGGACCAGAATTTCTATTCTAGAACAATAGTTTAGTATCAATTGTAAAATACGAGTACATGTGAATAGAAGTTGTGCAAAGATTTGTGAGATCTAGGAAGGTAAGAAAAACTGAAGAAATAGAAGTGTGTGTCAACAGAATGAAGTTTACAGTTGGGAAGCTAAAAGGAATTGTTAATTCTTGGGCTCATAGAATCTAAGTAAAAAACGTAAAAAATATCGATCAGGTAAAGAAAATTACACAAACGTGTAAAACATCAATATTTTGAAAACATTGTTGATAATGACTTAGCTAAGCCTAAACCAATTATTGAAAGTGTAAATTGAGTTCATAATTAAGTTAGGCCTAAAAAATGTCAGATCTAGGAGCAAGCTCATAAACTCAGAAGCTAGGTGTGCTTAAACTAAGTTATTGGTATTTGTATCAGGAAATGGAGGTTACATTAATGCCTTGAGTATCCATAGTTTTGTATTTTTTGTTGTTGCAGAAAACTTAATTGAGGTGCTGCATGATATCTGGGGTTTTTATATGCAGGATCTTGTGTGCACTTGCATTGTAAGTTGGCCAGGTCAGGTCAAATCTCTTATTTTTATCTGTTAAGATAGTGATGCAACATATTTATAGCTTTAATTTTTTTGTAGACCAGTTTACATAAAACATAAATATCAAATCTCAGATTTCATCCAACTTCAGTTGTTGTCCACTGTTCTTTAACCATAGGTGCAACTTCAGTTGTTTTGGGTTGTTGCCTAGGTGCACTTTTTCCCTTTCCCCACAAATAATTGATATTTTAAGTCTTTGTAACAAAAGGATTTTTTGTAATAATTCTCAAACATGGATTTGTGTTCGGTTTTGACTTGTATTTCATTGTGTTTGATGTAGAACAAATGCATCCCATGTCTATAGCAGACAGTTCTGAAGTATGGGGGCTATTTACAGCTTTGTTAGTAATTAAATTCAACTAAAATGGAAATGAACAATCAAAAGAGGAAGTATTATAGGTGTAAAAGTGGATTGAACTGGAATAACTCATCAAAGAGGAAGTATTATAGGGGTAAAAGTGGATTGAACTGGGATAGCTCATCAAAGAGGAAGTATTCCAGGAGGGAAAAGTAAATTGAACTGGGATAACTCATCATATTTGGAGAAATTAATATGACTGACTGAACAGATCAACTGACTTGGTTTTTATTATTATGATGACTTTTATAATTTTTGGTAGTAGTGATTAAATGACTGTAAAAATACAATTTTAAACAAGGAACATAGATATATTTAGAATAAACTTTTAACTAACTAGTGAGATACACCAGTGTCTTGATTATCCACCATTTCTGTCAATGATTTCATGCTTTCTGTGGATCAGTGCAAATTATCAAGGCATCATTTTATTTACTTTCACAGCAATGGGTGTGTGCTAATGAACATGTGATAATCGCTTGATTGTGTTGTCTGAACTGATTGTTTTTATGTGAATGAGTTTGAACATGAGTATTGAATTGATAGAAGGAAGAAAAATATAACTGCAGAATTAATTTGTAACCATGGTTTTTCATTTTTGAAAAAACTAGGTGCTAAGTCTGCAATTAAACTCCTAGTAACAAAGTTTGACTTAGGATTCAAAGAATGTAATAATAACTCTTGTAGATTTCTGTTCTATTTGGTAAAGCCTTGTACATGTATAAAATACAAGGGGCCATAATCAAATTCTAGTCAACATGATGCCTGAATTAAGCTGTTAATAATACAATTTTCTCATCAGTGTCTCTTCATTGTTAAACAATTGCTATTAAACCATGCTGTTTTGTTTACCCTTTCTTTGTTTGCTTCAAAAATCTTTTCTTTGTGTAATTTTCTCTGTCTTACAAGGTTCATGTAATGTTAAAAATAAAATGCTTGTTTTGGAATTTGTCACTGTATATCATTTCTAAAATAGTTGTCTTATTAATTTTTTATTATTTTGTTTGTGTAATTTTCTTTGTTTTTAATATACTGCCATGAGAGCGCTTTACCTTGGATAGTTAGAATAAGTAAAAAACAGTAACATCAATGAGTTTTGTTTTATTTTGTTGGTAGTTTGATTTTTAGAGTAAGACTGCTTGAACACACAAAATTTAAGGACTTTTGATTTGGCTGAGTAGGTATTGGTCTAATATATAAAATAAGGTTGGTTGGTTACAGAAAAGCTGAGAAACTCGATAGTTATTGGTACGTTGAAAATGTCCATTTGAATATGTGAAAAATTACTTAAGTGTAACATATTTGGCAAAATAATTTGTACATCAAATTAGATAAACAGTTAAAAGATTTTCCCTTTATTTTAGTGTGTGCATCGTGAAAACTGACACTGTTTGATTAGCGTTGGTTGGTATCACATAGATAATACATTTAAAAATATTTTCACTAAAGATTTATCTGTAAGTGTATGAAGTGAAGTGTGCAACTCCTAACTAATCAGAATATGAGGTGATTTTCATGTTAGGATTAACATTTTGTGTTGGTTCTCTAAAAGTAAATTGGGTGGCTTTCAAATATGTATTTTAAAATCAAATTTGTCTTGGGTATTAGAAGTAAAGGTTCCAAAAATAACTTCATTACTGCTTAGAGTATTATTTTTAGCATGATTTTAGTTACAGCTTTGACTGCTATAACTCATTTATACAGTTTACAATATATTCCTTTTATTGGTTACACACATGTCAAGTAATGTTGCAACATTAAGTGTTTCTTCAAAGATAGAGTATAAGAGGGTGATGTCATTGTGGGTTGAACAAAATTCTCTAAAAGGTGTAAAGGTTTTAATTTTATTTTCTATTATGTCATTATCTATAAAGATTGTACAATTAGATCCTTTGATTTGTTATACTTACCTGTATTATGTTGACCCTGTAACAACTAAAGTATTGAAGTAATTCGAATATTTACAAGATTTTCTACTGAAAGAATCCTGATGTATAAAGTTTACATACTGATATATTTTTTAAAGTACTTTCGAACAAAAAAATTGTTGCATTAATTTCACGTACTACATTTTAATATCCAGCTGATGAGATATTTAAAACATTTGTGTCTTCTAGGTTTTAGCATTGTGGTGGGAATCTGCAAAACTGGAGAAAATCGACAAATAATAAACAACGTACAAAGTCGAACATTTTCATTCAGTTTAGAAATAATGCTAATCGTACATCATCAGTGACTTTAGATTGTCTAGGAATTTAAGATTGACTACTGGAAACTGCTTACAAAATGTAATTACAGATTCATGAATGTTTTTGAAAAGTGTGAAATGAAATAATACAACAAAAATTATTTTAGGAGAAAATGGTTAAAGTGCTAACACAGAATGTAACATTATCTGTTTCAAACCATTGGCTGCGAGTTGTGCACTCCAGTTAACCTATTAGAGATAGAAGGGAACAGTCTTCCAGTCATCAATGTTGGACCAGCATAGCTAACCGGTTAAGGGTTAAGTGACACTAAATCCCATTCATTGTTGGGAAAAGTGTAGCCTAAAAATTTGCATTGGGTGGTGATGACTAGTTGCCTTCCCTATAGTCTTACACTGCTAAATTAAGGATGACTAGTGCAGATAGTCCTAATGTAGCTTTGTACAAAATTCAAGAAAACGAAATTTATCATAAATATGATGGTTAACAAAACCAGGTTTAAAGGAAATTCACTTCTATTTAGAAGTCTACAGCTTTCTTCTGTTTGGATATTTGAACTTGTTCTGATATTTTAAAACAGTATAGCATGCATTGATATAGATAATGAAATTTAACTCTTTTTAGTTTTTAAGTATTAATGTCTTTATTCAGTTTGTTCTGTGAATCTATAACCTGAAAACCAGGTGTTAAATTCTCCACAGTGGACACATTAAATAGTCAAGTGTGGTTTTGCTAAGAAAAACATGCACTTTACTAAGTTTTAAACCGAGTTAAGGCTGTAACAATAATAAAGAAATATTATTTGTTATATTCTACATCACTTAATCTAGAATTGTTGCTTAATGTAATGTGTTTAGACAGCGTAAGTCTTCATTGGCCAAGAGTAATTTTGATTATGAAAATTTATTTGGTATCTTACTTCATGTAAAAATGAGATACCCAGTGGTGACATACATATTTATAAGTTAAAAATACTACAAACTTTTAATATCAGTTTCTAATTTTTCTGTATTGTAAATGAAAAATTGTTTCTTGATTTTGCACAACACTTTGCATAATAAAAGTTTAAAAATGTTTTTGTGTGGTAAATTTCCTTTAAAGTCAAACGAGTGTTACAAAATTGTTTTCTTTACAGGTTTTTCACTTTCACTTCAAAAGCTGTAACTGAAGATTGAAAACTCCATTTTTTGTTTCCATGAGTTGTCAGTGAAACTGAAAGAGAAGGTTTTGACTTTGTCATAATGTCCATTCATTACAAGTTCAAGAGTAGTTTGGATTATGACACCGTTACTTTTGATGGGCTTCATCTCTCCATTGCAGACTTGAAGAAGTCAATCATGCATCAGAAAAAGATAGGGAAGAATGCAGATTTTGATTTACAGATTACAAACGCACAGACAAAAGAAGGTAAACATTTACTAATGCTAAAACTTCTTATTGTAGTAATGTAAACTTAAGAGGCTAGAAATATAATTTTTAGGAAAAGCATGTGATGCACCAGCTTTTTGTGTAGTGTGAAGTTGGATATTTTTCATAATATATACAGTGAAAATTGTTTTAAGGGCTGGTGGACCAGTGGCTGTTTGGGCTCTAGTGACTAGGGCTGTCATGATTAATCAGTTACGATTCGGTTACGGATTTCCTAACTGGTTAATCTAAGAATTTTTTCCGAGAAAAATAAATGAGGGAAAACAATACAATTATCGACATGTAAATATTCCATTATTAGACCTTGACATTGGTATGTTTGTCTATCGCGATTTTACGAACTGCTTGTCTTTTTGTTTAGTTGAATATTTGTTGTTGAAAGCCTTCAGAGTTTTTGCTAATGTTTGGTGCGGCTGTCACAAGTAAATTCCTAAGGCTGTGACGATTACACGATTAACCTGTTACAGTTCAGTTACGAGACAAAGATTAACCAGTTACAAAAGTCTGTAATCATTGCAGCCCTACCAGTGACCTTGAAAAATGCAATTCCATTAATAGTCCCCAAAAAATGTCTTATGGTTTTGTAGTAATTTATTCCAATCGTGAATGTATAATGTAGTGATTGTTGTTTTCCACAGTATTTTGTTAGCAGGTATACATTTTTTGTAAATCCAGTCATTTAGAAGGCTTTACCCCACTGCATATTATGTGTGATTTAGGAAATTGTAACTGTACTTGTTTGTGATGTATTATGGCCTACTGCTTTTCTATCAACATTAAATTGTATAAGTAAGTGTTCTTATAAACTCCTGATTTTTTGTCACACAATAATATTTTCTGTAAGCATCTCTTCTGTTTTATTCATCACCTCTTGTACAAAATTAACTGTACATAACTCCTTTTAGAATCATTATTGCTTGGATAAACAATAATTTTATTGTCTCTAGTTCTTCTTGGTTATGGAGACATAGAAGAGCACAGCTATCTCTCACATCCTCTCTTTTTGGGTTTTGTTGATGGTTTTCTGTTACATATTTATTGTACCTATAATCATCCCAAAGTCAAGGTTTCCATATTTTCAAATGACATTTTTATTAAATTGTGAATAGGTGAATATCAGTTTCACTTGTAATAAAACTGGTTCCCATGGGAATCACAAAGGCTAGCTTTAGTGAATTTTAATGGATTTTGCTTCATAGAAATACAGAAAAACGTTGAGTTAGGGAAAGTTTTCAGTTTTTTGCATGATGTTAGTCTGTTTTTTGGTGCATAAATTAATTCTTTCTTCAGATCACTCGATGTTTATTGAATTGCATTTACAGTTTCACTGAAATTCTGTTTTATTAATTTATGTCAACAAGTTTGATACTGTAATTATTAATCAAGCTTTAATAATATGTATGAGTTAATTTATTAATTTAAAAGTGAATATTCACCATTTTGCTATAACAACAGCCATGCTATCTCTTTGTATTCAAAACTTTATTAAACAACTACTTTATGAATTTTTACCGGTAAGTTTGGAATCGTATTGTAGATTATAATTTATAAACTAAATATCAAATGAACACATTTGAATATAGTTTATAGTAAACCATGTATGTTGAATGCATCACTGGTTGAAATTAAATGTTTATATCATAATAGAATAATAGTTTTGTATAAATTAGGAACTCAAATTACCAATATTGAGAAGCCAGAATATAAAATAACCCCATATCTTTTTTATTTTGCTGAGATGTGTCTTATGTACTGACTCAAACAGTGGCTCCATTCACTTTAAATTTTTCAAAATGGTCCCTTATATACACTTAATTGAATATGTGGTGGCTTCTGCTGGCTTTTTGAACCATTTTAATCTGTTAAATGGCTACCATATTCTTTGAAACCAAGATTTCAAGGAGGTAGGCTGCATTTTCAGTCTGTTCCAAGTCGTATTTCTTTAGGCCTCAGTACAGCTCGATTACTAAGTATGATAAATTATAGTGGAATTGAATGGTATCAGTATAGTACTTTATGATACGTTTGCTATTCAACTGTAAATGTATGTGTAATATTTATTCATATTGTCCATGTGGGAAATTTTAAATAGCTTAGCAATCTGTGCCTGACAGTAATTGAGTTGAAAGGTTGTAGCTAGAAGAACTAATTGTTTAGTTATATATGTCTATAATAATTGAAATGTGACTGTATAGTAGTCCACTAAAACACATTTGGATAGGGTGACTTTGTAAAGACTAAAGGTTAATTTTGTATTATTATATATGGTAACGTGTGCACATGCACTGCATCAATTTATGTAATGTTAGTTAGGCATGACTGGAAGGTCAGTATATAAAGTTATAAGACTTAAAGTTCACTAATCATCTGTATTTTGTAATTTGTAGTCATTCTATTACAAAAAGCATAATTTATATTTATTTCCTAATTTTTAATGGTGGTTACAAGGTTGATCAAATTGAGACCCAGTGTAGTTAGGGTAGAAAAAATAACTATTAAGTCTCACTGAAGACATGTTTGAAATGTGTTTAAGGTGGTTTTAGAGCTTTCACAAATATTTGAGTTTTCTGGAAGCAGAATATATTTTTTAGAAATTATAAAATTTCATATTTGGGCTGACAACAAAACATTTTCACAAACAAATCTTTAGGAAAATTAGTTCATTAAAATCTAATTCTTTTCAAATACAAAAACTTGTAATTTGTACATTAAACATTATAGCATAGATACTTGCACAAATATGTATATAAACTTGTACATGTACCAATACTGTTGCAGAATAGTAAATACAATTTTGTAAAAGAACTACTGCCATTAGTATACAATGAAAAGTATCTTAATTTCTGACACAAATTCTTGGTCCCAAAACAGTTGGTTTTTACAGAGATACTTAAGAATTAATGCCATAATTCCATAAGTACATATCTCTTCATTTTAACATCTGCTTCTGGGGGTCTTTGAGGAGTTCTCTGACTGCTTGGACACTGGAACTGATGACAGTTGAGGACTTGACTGATCAGTAAGATTAGAAGACATCTTTCCCCTTTAAACCAGTAATCTTACACTGTTGCTACCCGGTTTGAGTTTTGTTGCTTCTGCATGAGTCATATTTTTGCTGTTGATTTTATCAATTTCCATTATCTGGTTGCCATCCTCTAGCCTGTTATCCTGATACACTGGTCCATTTCTTGCTATCCTAAGGACAAAGAGATGCATATTCTGAAACTTTACCACCCTGGATATTGAAGCCAAACCTCCTAGTCCCTTGATGAATCTCTGGAATAGTACTGAACATCTGTGGGATCTGTATTTTTGACTGCCATTGTTTCTACATTGGAATGAGTTTGCTGTCTCTTTTTTCAGAAGAAAGGAATGCACTAGTAAGGCCAACACTGTGGGTGTTTCCAACTGAATTTGTTGATAGTAGTGTAAACGTGGGGCTGAGGGGGGAGCCCCATAATGATTGTCTTTAAATTCCTCTTCCAAATAAATTGACACTTTTGAATGGGGTAGTTAACTCTTTATAATCCAAGTTGATGAGAAAACCTACTTGTAGAGAAAAATATATACGTTTAAAAATACTTATATAACAATTTTCTCAACCCATACCAGCTGTTTTTACATATAGTTAACTCTTCATGTGCAAGGAATATATAATCCATTCTGTACATTTTTGGCCTTGGAAGTCTTGTGGTACTGTATGGAGATAAGAGATTGTCTGAAGATTGTGATATACAAAACCATTTTGAAGACAGGTGTTCAGGTACTGGTTGTGATCTCTGGTTAGGTACACTGCTCGCAGAACTTCACCTTATGTTCCAGCTACATAAGGATATAATTTAACAAGATTTTAGTTCATTCCAATTATTTCAGTCTTCCACATGTATGGCTCTTCATGTTCATGCAATTCAGCATGCAACAATGTAATAGTATACAGTATGCAGGTTTAAATGCCCTCGACAACAGACAGTTAGAAAAAAGAAAATTGGATAAGTAACACTTCCTATTTTTTATGCTTTGTCCTTTTTCTTATCATAAAATGTAAAAACGGATTTTTAGGAAAGTTAGGATAAGTTAAATAATATAGTAAAAATGGTTCACAAGGCATACATTTGAGTAGTACATAGTTAATGTTATTTGATAGCTTACCATGAGCTGTATGTGTTCCAAGTGATCCATAACTTATCGTGGTGTTGATAGCAGTTAGACATGGTTCAATAAAACAATTATCAACAAATGTATGCTGTTATGAGCCTAAAGCTACATAGGTTGTGAATCTCACAAAGGAAATTTGATCATTTTGAGATAAGGAAACTATTTTGTAGCTTAATGTGAAAAGTAATTTACACACAAACTATTCAATAAAACACTGCCAGGTTGTTTGAAGATGCACTATACTGAAAGTCAAGCGTTAAATCTACAGACTTTTAAACACCAAGAGGTTGTACTTGGTTGAATTGGTCCAGACAGTGTTGATAGTTAACCCTTTCCCAATGGGCTTGGTATAGTAAACACAAGTTTGTACACACATTTGCACACATTAAGTATTTGTAATGTAACTTTTGATGCAGTAAGTACGTATTCACAAAATTTGATAGACTTTTAGTTAAGGTTACAAGTTTTTTGCACACAAAAAATCAGTTTGTTTAAAAGAAGTGCTTTTATTAAAGATTTGCTTGTGAAAATATTGAGCCTGTTTTGGTACTAATATTGAGTGCAAAGTGATATCATGATATAATTTAAAAAAACAACTATGCTTTGTTCTCAAAATCTGAAATATAATTGTTTTGATTTCTAAAACCTCTTAAACAGTTTCAAACATTTGTTTTCACTATGACTGTATTTTGTCTGTTGCTTTCTGTACCATAACTACACGGGATCTGTCAATTTGACCAACCTTGTAACCATCGTAAAAAAATTAAGAAATATAAATTGCTTGTTTTTGTAAGAGAATGACTAAGAATTATAACACAAAAATAGAAATGTTTATAGACTAAGTTGTTTAAGTGTCATAACTTATTACATTTATTATTTTTCGTGATGATAATCTTCCAGTGGTGCCTGGCTGTCATTATATAACTTGCATTGACACATTGCATAGGCATCCATGATACCATATCCAGTAACATAAAACTGATCTTTAGTGTTTCAGTGGATTAATATTTTGTAATTTAGTCACGTTTCAATTATAATATGTTGTATATGTATACATATTATTTAGAATAAAGTTATTTTTATTAAAATATTGAACAATAAATAAATAAAGTAGGCATTTTTCTTCTTGATAAGACCCTTGAACTCTGTTGCTGCTGGACATAGGTTGTTAATTCTTGTAAAATTTCTGAGAATATGAAATATTTTTATTTAGGTTTGATATATACAGCTGAGTAACCAAAACATCATTAATTACTATATCGGTATTATAGAATTCCACTATAATTTATCATGCTTAGTAACTAAATTGTATTTAAATCGAAAAAGAAATTGAAACATGGAGTAAACGGACTAAAGACACAACATAGCTTTTTGTAACAGATTACAATGACTGTAAAAACATGAATATTTCTAAGCTGTTGATTTGTTATTCACGTGTATATTGACGTAATTGTATGAGATTGTTTCGTATAATGGAAAAAAGTGAACAGAGCGGCTGTATTAGATTCATTATCTCAGCAAAATAAAAAGATACGAGGTTCTTATTTCATATTCTATTCTTATCAGTAATGGTAATATAAACTCTTAATTCATACAAAACTCTAAATTTAGTATTTTGACATGACAAACATTTGATTTAAACCACAGCTGTATTCAACATCCCACATGATTCACCAAAAGCTGCAACATCTTACTTTGTATTTAAGATGCATCTCATTTTTATAGGAAGAAAATTTGGATGATAATTAGAAAGTATTAAATATATTTCAGAAGTGTTTATTAATGAATGAAAAATGTTAATGTGTTTAAAATTAAACATGTACAGGAAATTTAAAATTTTAATCACAATGTTTCTTCCTACTTTTATATTTAATCAAAAAGCCGTGTTGAAGTTTTTATGACTCGTCATATTCCGAGGCTGAAGCATTTTCATTGCTTGATTCACTTGTCCCAAATAATATTTAATGTTTCATTTTCTGCATTTTCAAAATCTGATGGTAATTTTTGACTAATTCTTGTCCTTTGCTGAAATGATAAAGTTTTTGTTTTCATAAATTTGTTATTGGACCAGTATTTTTTAAAAATAGTCACATTTCAGTTATATTTTACACAAATTTCAGTTTTTATTAAAACAATGAACAATAAATAAAACTGATGTCTATTGGTTGTGATTGTAAACTAGTTTATATTCAATTACTGTTCCTTGCAATGTTTAGCCTATGGAGGATGCTAAAGAAAACTGTTTATATTACATGCAGTTTGAAATAAATTTCAAATCACTATTGCTGTTATAGAATTACTCTGTAGTAATATTAGGTTTACTAAACTGTTTGGATCTAAAAGTATTGTTTTTCAAAAAAAACAAAACATTTTCTCATTCTTTCTGAGATTTTAGACAAATAATTTATGAGAAAATAAAACTTCACAAGAAGGAATCTAATGCACTTTTATTTCTGTTTCTGGCTTGTGTTCTGTTTCGAGGTGCATGAATTTCTCTTGTGACTTTTGAACTACTTACTGAATGAAATGACTATTTTATAAATGCCAGATAAATATAGGAAAAAAATCATAGTATGTGTTTCTGGCTTTTATTCAAAAATATGAGTGATGGTAGGATTAAAACAAAAAAATATTGTGTACAAAGTTTTAGGTTGTGCAAAGTGCAATTAGTTTTTCTTCAGAGATATTTAGTTTCATCTTTAAGTTCTTCTGAATTATTGAATAGTTAAAGTAATAAACAATTTGGCATTTAAATAAGTCAATATAATGTTTAACATCCCTACCACAATTAAGATGTTTTATGGTGTATATAGAATTGATAGAAATTAGTTATTAATATAATTTATAAATACAGTGGAGTGCCATTAAGCCTCGGACCAGTAAACCGCGAAATCGCTTAAGCCGCTGTAGCAAGTCTTGTGAGCGAGGATTATCACTGCTCACTGCTAATTCAAGAACGTGTAAAAATGTGGCTTACAAATTTAATCCTGGCTTTATAACTTCAAAGGGATATTTAAAAAAAAATTGCTTTAATTTGGGAAATAAATAAAATATATTACAATAGAAATCGACCATTAATCTACCTTATCCGCTCTATGTCAGCTTTATGGAGGCCGCTATTTTTACCGAATCACACCTCTGATTACATTAAAGCTTATCCGCAGTAAATCCGTGAAAAAGTGATCAATAAAGTATTATTTTTAATTCGATAATCTGATGTAATGATCACGCAATGGCCAGGATGAGGAACCTCAGCACAGCTGTTGGTGACTTCGGCTTTTCAGTCACAAAGGTTTAAGTCGCGGACCACTTAAGCTGTGCTTAAGCAGGTTGACCCTCCAAATATGGCGCATTGGAAATCTACTCTGGTTTTACTCAGATATCCATATAATTTCTGTTTCAATGTTTGAGATGCAGTATTAAAATATACAAGTAGAAGGTTCATCTGTATAAATCAGTTTTAAAAGTTTTTTGTTAGTTTTGAAGCCTGTTGAGAAAATACTTTCTTTATTGACACATACATAAGTTTAGCTCTTTTAATCTAGCCTTATTAGATTAGGTGTTATTGTATGTGTAATATTTGCTAAGTACCAAGTAACTTTTAATTAGTTTTTTTTTTTTTGGTGGTTTCTGTAAAATATCTGTTTCTTGGTTTGTGATAAGGCCTAACTCTTATTCTGTGTGTAAATATGTTGGATAATAGGAACTGTTTTCTGATCAGTTCACAAGGGCATGATAATTATTTTAGATTACGAGTCATCCAGTTATTTCATGTCAATGTTAAATAGTTATGTAGTCATTACAAGAAGTATAGTATGGTGACATGTCAGCCATTTTCTTTATAACTACAATTTTGGAATATGGAGAAGCTACTGTTTTGAAGATTATTCAAGTAAATGTGTTTATATTTTAAATCTTGTAGAGATTTCTGAATGTGTAATATGGTTAAATCCATTGTAAATCTTATTTAAGACACATTCAGTTTCTTTGTTACCGACATTAACTTAGTGTTTTCATTGTATGATTCTTGAGTGTTTTGTACGATATCAAGAATTTCATTTTTGTTTTTATTCTGCTCTTTGGTTTAAATGTTCTAAGTCCATTTGTTTGTAAGTATAAACATTTGTATTGACATGTGTGCTCTGTAACTGTGTAATGTTGCATTCTTTGCTTAGAATGTTTAAGATATTTAATTTTATTCTAAAGTTTCATTTTGCCTTAACTACAGAGGCTGCTTAACATTGTTGCTTAAAATACTTTTAGGGCTAATCTAAATTTTCTAAGATGGCCAAACTTTGAAATTTTATTAGGTTGTAGAAAATATCAACTGTGAGATATACATCTGTTTAATGTGAGTGTTAGTTGTTTTAAAAGCAAGTTTATTGCAGGTATATTTTTGAATCATAGGTTGTGTAGTTGTTGTGCATTAGAAATTATTGTATCATTGTGTCATGTTACTAGACCATTCTTAGTTTTACTTATTGTTTGAATTGAGTTTTATTCCATTATAAAATGTCATGGTGTGTGAAATGTTCTGTGCTTTGTGTTTAGCCATAAAGAGCATATTTTGATTTTAAAGTGGGATTATAAGAGATGGTGTTACAAATAACAATAAAACTTATCAGTTGTTTGATGTAACTGACTCAGTCTGTGTGGATGTTGATGAAAAAGATAATTATTTAAAGCTCTGGATACAATGTGATAATGAACATTTGTATGTACGTTTCATTTGTTTTAGTATTAACACAATTTGACTGTTTGATATTTGTTTATTGAAATTTATTGCCAATTAGTCAGACATCTGTAATGAATTTGACTTTGTAAGACCTAACAACATTGACAGTACCTACAGTCTTATAAAATCAAAACTGCCAGTTTTATGTTTGCACAGTGTAGAATGTTTCAGAACAAACTGCTCATATTCCTAATAGCAAAACTGTTTCAAGAGAACCATGTATAATGAACACCAACAGAAAATGGTTTTAAGAACATTTATTTGCTGGCTACAGTTATGATGACAGCAAGTGTTATAGTGAATACACAGTTAAAGGTTATATGGATTGTTACAGAAATCTAGGTGTGTATTTTATGTGGCGACAGGACGCATTTGATTTTTTTGTTCATATAGATTAAATTCCATGTTATATTTGGGAGTGTATTCAGTAAATTGTGGTAACTCGTGAACATACCCAATGAAAGAAATGTATTTATTTTACATTATCTAACCTAACAAGTTTCTAATTTTTACATTTCAGTTACTTTTATAACAATATAAAAACATAGATAAAAACAGAAGTTTAGTAGTTATGTTTGGCCTCCTTTTTGGGTTTTTTGCTGTTAACATGCTAGTGAAAGTTAATTCTGCTGGTACACCATAGTATTTTTATTTCACATATTAGCTTGAGAACATAGTAATAAAATGCACAAAGTAAACACTGTCATGTAACTTAACTAGCATTCAAAATAAGGCATATAAATTATACTGTACTAATTAGTTTACTTTAAATTTAGTGCATGATGGGGTGATAGAAAACAAATTTAAAATAGGTAGATTGTATGAAACAAGTGTCATGCCAAAAATTGATATTTTGTGAAAATATTTTCTTCAGAAATTAAGAATATAAAACATACATAATAAAAATTATTAATTATTAATAATTAATAACTATTTTGGTGTCAACTTTACTTGCATTCTTTCATTATAAAGTACTTAATATTTCAAAATAACTGTAAAAGAAACAAAAAAAATGCATGCACTTTTTTACTTATCATTATTGAAAGGACATTTACGTGTAATATCATGATCTTAGAAAAACATCTAGGTTCAAGAACTCTATAGAAATGAATAAAACCCTAGAACAAGAGTGCTTTTTAAAGATGGACCTCTCAAAAGCACTATATAACAAATACAGTAAGCACATAATATGATAAAGTGATACTGGTAATATCTGGCTCATAGTTGCTGTATAAATTCTATTCTTCTATAATGAAACTTAAGTTCAACAAAAATAGAGAAACTGTGAAGTGTTTAGAGGGCAAATTAACAGTTAAATTTTCTGTTATGTTTACAGTTGTCTAGTTTTGCCCTATTGCTGCACCTCAGTGTTGCTTTGGAGAGAAAATTGAAAGATATGGTCTGTTTTTATATTGCAGAGGAATGCAAAATATTTGTTGAATTTGATGCAAAGATTTTGCATCAGATTTTACAAAAAGCTATATAGCCAACTGAACACTAAAATGAAAATCTCATGTTTTGTTTTATTATGGTTACAAGTTTTTGTTCTTTATAGCTGATAAATATACATGTGTGAATGATACATTGATGAATGGTATGCATATTTGATATGAAAAATGTTTATTTTTAATGCATTTTTCATGTAATTTTTTTTTATTTTCTTGGACACTCATCTGGAGCACTGTATTGGTGCACAGTTTATTTGCCCAGTTTTTTTCTGTGGGTATTTAAAATTATTTTAGGTTTCTAAAGTTATTTTATATATATATGAGTATGTGAAGTTTTGATTTGTTGTGTTTTGAGACTTGTTCTAGTTTCTCTGTCATTTGTACAAACTTGTACTTGTATGTTTTTTCTACCTCTTCTGCAGGTTTATTGACTTTATTGCTTGGTCTTATAACTTCTGCTGTTCTTGACTCCTGATATCTAGTTGTTTGAACTGTTTTCTTTTCATCCTAGTTGTTGTGACTTCTCTGGTACAGTTGGTTATATTTAACGCATTCACTGCTGAGGGTGCACATTTATGCTGTGAATACAAAGATTTAAATATTACTCTTTTTATGTTTGCTATGACTACTTTATAAATTTGGAAACATAACAGTCATTGCACTGAAACTTTTTGCAATTGCCATAGGTAATACCAAGTGTTGCAGTAATTAATTAATTTAAAATATCTAGTATTTGTTGGTGTTCAGTGTATAGATATTTCTAGTACTTGTTGGTGTTCAGTATATGGATATTTCTAGTACTTGTTGGTGTTCAGTGTATAGATATTTCTAGTACTTGTTGGTGTTCAGTATATGGATATTTCTAGTACTTGTTGGTGTTCAGTGTATAGATATTTCTAGTACTTGTTGGTGTTCAGTGTATAGATATTTCTAGTATTTGTTGGTGTTCAGTGTATAGATATTTCTAGTATTTGTTGGTGTTCAGTGTATAGATATTTCTAGTACTTGTTGGTGTTCAGTATATGGATATTTCTAGTACTTGTTGGTGTTCAGTATATGGATATTTCTAGTACTTGTTGGTGTTCAGTATATGGATATTCTAGTATTTGTTGGTGTTCAGTGTATGGATATTTTCTAGTATTTTGTTGGTGTTCAGTGTATGGATATTTCTAGTACTTGTTGGTGTTCAGTGTATAGATTTCTAGGTACTTGTTGGTGTTCAGTGTATAGATATTTCTAGTACTTGTTTTGGTGTTCAGTGTATAGATATTTCTAGTACTTTGTTGGTGTTCAGTGTATAGATATTTCTAGTACTTGTTGGTGTTCAGTGTATAGATATTTTCTAGTATTTGTTGGTGTTCAGTGTATAGATATTTCTAGTACTTGTTGGTGTTCAGTGTATAGATTTTCTAGTACTTTTGGTGTTCAGTGTATAGATATTTCTAGTACTTGTTGGTGTTCAGTGGATAGAATATTTCTAGTACTTGTTGGTGTTCATGTATAGATATTTCTAGTACTTGTTGGTGTTCAGTGTAATGGATATTTCTACTACTTGTTGGTGTTCAGTGTATAGATATTTCTAGTACTTGTTGGTGTTCAGTGTATGATATTTCTAGTACTTGTTGGTGTTCAGTGTATGGATATTTCTAGTACTTGTTGGTGTTCAGTGTATGGATATTTCTAGTACTTGGTGTTCAGTGTATGGATATTTCTAGTACTTGTTGGTGTTCAGTGTATGGATATTTCTAGTACTTGTTGGTGTTCAGTGTATGGATATTTCTAGTACTTGTTGGTGTTCAGTGTATGGATATTTCTAGTACTTGGTGTTCAGTGTATAGATATTTCTAGTACTTGTTGGTGTTCAGTGTATAGATATTTCTAGTACTTGTTGGTGTTCAGTGTATGGATATTTCTAGTACTTGTTGGTGTTCAGTGTATATATTTCTAGTACTTGTTGGTGTTCAGTGTATAGATATTTCTAGTACTTGTTGGTGTTCAGTGTATAGATATTCTAGTACTTGTTGGTGTTCAGTGTATGATATTTCTAGTACTTGTTGGTGTTCAGTGTATGATATTTCTAGTACTTGTTGGTGTTCAGTGTATAGATATTTCTAGTACTTGTTGGTGTTCAGTGTATAGATATTTCTAGTACTTGGTGTTCAGTGTATAGATATTTCTAGTCTTTTTGGTGTTCAGTGTATAGATATTTCTAGTACTTGTTGGTGTTCAGTTATGTAGATATTTCTAGTACTTGGTGTTCAGTGTATAGATATTTCTAGTACTTGTTGGTGTTCAGTGTATAGATATTTCTAGTACTTGTTGGTGTTCAGTGTATAGATATTTCTAGTACTTGTTGGTGTTCAGTGTATAGATATTTCTAGTACTTGTTGGTGTTCAGTGTATGGATATTTCTAGTACTTGTTGGTGTTCAGTGTATGGATATTTCTAGTATTTGTTGGTGTTCAGTGTATAGATATCTCTAGCACTTGTTGGTGTTCAGTGTATGGATATTTCTAGCACTTGTTGGTGTTCAGTGTATGGATATTTCTAGTACTTGTTGGTGTTCAGTGTATAGATATTTCTAGTACTTGGTGTTCAGTGTATAGATATTTCTAGTACTTGTTGGTGTTCAGTGTATAGATATTTCTAGTACTTGGTGTTCAGTGTATAGATATTTCTAGTACTTGGTGTTCAGTGTATAGATATTTCTAGTACTTGGTGTTCAGTGTATAGATATTTCTAGTACTTGTTGGTGTTCAGTGTATAGATATTTCTAGTACTTGTTGGTGTTCAGTGTATGGATATTTCTAGTACTTGTTGGTGTTCAGTGTATGGATATTTCTAGTACTTGTTGGTGTTCAGTGTATGGATATTTCTAGTACTTGTTTTTGTTCAGTGTATAGATATTTCTAGTACTTGTTGGTGTTCAGTGTATGGATATTTCTAGTACTTGTTGGTGTTCAGTGTATGGATATTTCTAGTACTTGTTGGTGTTCAGTATATGGATATTTCTAGTACTTGTTGGTGTTCAGTATATGGATATTTCTAGTATTTGTTGGTGTTCAGTGTATGGATATTTCTAGTATTTGTTGGTGTTCAGTGTATGGATATTTCTAGTACTTGTTGGTGTTCAGTGTATAGATATTTCTAGTACTTGTTGGTGTTCAGTGTATAGATATTTCTAGTACTTGTTGGTGTTCAGTGTATAGATATTTCTAGTACTTGTTGGTGTTCAGTGTATAGATATTTCTAGTACTTGGTGTTCAGTGTATAGATATTTCTTTCATTTTTTTCTTTTCTGTCAGTTTTGTAGGTTTTGCTTTAACTTGTAGAATGTCATTGCTGACTATTGGGGGTTTTATTCATTATGTTTTTGGTCTTTGCAATTACATTGGGGTGTTTGTAGCCTCTGTGTTATGACCCTTTCTTCTTCTCCAGCCTTCTGTGCCTGATAGCATGGTATAGTATTGCATGTTTTTAGAGATGCTCTGTTTGAGCTGTTGGCTTCTTTATATCTTAATATTAATTTACTTTGCACCTGTGGTTCTCATTATTAACATATTTATGTTCATGATGGTTGTTACTCTTTCTTTTATCTCACTGAGTTACTTCTCTACATTGATTGGTCCTTTCTTCCCAAGACGTTCACCTGATAAAGAAGGTGACTATTCTTTCTCTCCTGTCTACCTCTGTTCATTCATACAAGAACAGGATTCAGTGTTTGTATGTTTACTTTGGGCTGTATGGTGCAAGTTGACATGAAATTTCTTTTATGGTCTTCAACATCATTTGTTTCTGTCCTTGCTGTTTGGATCCAACAACTCGTTTGTGTATTTATGTTTGGTTTTGATGCTCACGGGGTTTTATATTTTGTCATATCAGTTTTTTCTCATTCTCTTAATTAACATTTTTGCCAGTTCTTGGATGAGATCTTTCAGACAAGCATGTTTACCTTATGTTATATTTGTTAGGGTTCACAGGAAATTTTGTTTCCTTGTGGTCACTGTTCTTCATTTAATCTACTGTCTTTGAGATGGGTGTGGTTTACTCTTCCCTTAACATGATTGTGCCAGTTTGTTGGTACTGTTCCTGGATATACCTATTTCTCAAGGCCTGTATAGGGCCAGGGGTAAAGGAAAGTGCTCAAACAATATGCTCTGTCTATCAGTGCTCACTGTCAAGATGGGTTGGTTCAGCAAGACCACAAGAGGTATCTTTATGGCATACAATGTGTTATGTAAATGTTGTATAAATATTTTGTAAACGACTACATGTCGTGTTGTGTTTAAATTTTCATTTCTGTTATTTATATTTTTTATATTTGTATTACTGTTTCAAGGTTTAGACAGTGAAATACGTTGTTCTTTGTTTAAAATAACATTTAGAACTTTCTAGAATTAGGTAGATCAAATATGACTATAAATGGAAATGTTTGGCGGCCTAGCGTCTAGACGTAGAGTCTTGTGCAAAAACATACATGCGCAGATTACTCTGTCGAATTTCCGGTGAATGTTCGAAAAAAAAAGAGGCCTAAAAGTATATAAACAGTCGAAGAAAGGAGTCAGACATTAGAATTATTCAAAAGAAGAAGAGCCAGTCATTATTTTATTCAAGAAGTAGTGTCTTTATTCGAGAAGTTTCCAACAATCGCTGTGTGGTTATTCAACTTAAGTTTTGACTAGGGCTAGATCTACAGAAACTGTGATTTTGTTTCGTCAATCTCCACGATTCATCTGAATTACTGTTGTGCTGAGTGTCGACACGTACGGGACTGTTAAGAGAAACCGAGGCAAATTGGAAAACAAGGGACATTCATCGTAAAAGGAACGTAATCAAAATTATTGAACTGTAAATTGTTTCTGGACTTTCATTCTAGATCATTATATTAGATACAGGCTAGTACCATTTTGTGTTGTAATTGATTTTGAATGTTAAAACTGAATGTCTGTCATTGTTAATATATAATTAACGTTATATCTCTTACATATATATATTTAGTGCAATAAATTATACAAGCTGTTATCTGCGACTTTCTGTTGCGCTCTTAAAACATAAAAAAACGTAACAGAAAATCACAGATAACAACTTGTAATTTTCTGTTACGTTTTTTTATGTTTTAAGAACGCAACAGAAAGTCACAGATAACAGCACAACAGTAATTCAGATGAATCGTGGAGATTGACGAAACAAAATCACAGTTTCTGTAGATCTAGCCCTAGTCAAAACTTAAGTTGAATAACCACACAGCGATTGTTGGAAACTTCTCGAATAAAGACACTACTTCTTGAATAAAATAATGACTGGCTCTTCTTCTTTTGAATAATTCTAATGTCTGACTCCTTTCTTCGACTGTTTATATACTTTTAGGCCTCTTTTTTTCTCGAACATTCACCGGAAATTCGACAGAGTAATCTGCGCATGTATGTTTTTGCACGAGACTCTACATCTAGACGCTAGGCCGCCAAACATTTCCATTTATAGTCATATATTTGATCTACCTAATTCTAGAAAGTTCTAAATGTTATTTTAAACGAAGAACAACGTATTTCACTGTCTAAATTTTGAAACAGTAATACAAATATAAAAATATAAATAATAGAAATGAAAATTTAAACACGACATGTTGTTTACAAAATATTTATACAACATTTACATAACACAATGTTACTCAGTTGCCTAACTATATCATTTCCATGCATATTACTATCATGTAAAAACTTGACAACATAAAGTGACTGCCTACTTCTGTGGCTTGCATTAGGGCTGTGACGATAACGGACTTTTGTAATCAGTTAATCTTTGCCTCGTAACCGAACCGTAACCAGTTAATAGTGTGATCATCACAGCCCTAGGAATTTGCGCGTGACGATTTCACCGAACGTTAACAAAAACTCTTAAAGGCTTTCGACAACAACAACGAAAATTCAACCAAACGAAAAGGCAAGCAGTTTTTAAAATCGTGACAGGCAAACATACCAATGTCAAGGTCAAATAATGGAATATTTACATGCAAATGTTGATAATCATATTGTTTTCCCTCGTTTATTTTTCTTGGAAAAAAATCTTGGATTAACCGGTTAAAGCAACGTATCTAGTTTTACATTTGTATATTAACTCCAAGACTACTTTACATATAGAATACCTAGAATCCTGCAGTTAAGTTACTTCATGTATTGCCATCCAACCTCTCCACTTCTGATACAATTTTTCCTTGCTTTGTCTAAGAATGAAGTTATTTTAACAGCAAGTTCTTGAGGGAGGTCACTACACATGGAGGTTATATTGCCCTCTGTTGTTCGAAATGAGAGGGCTTTTTGCATGGTGGTATAATAACACACCCACACTGTTCATGTTAAACACATGGAATTGAGGTGTAACTTAGCTTAAGGACAGTAACTGAAATCTTGTATCTGTGATGGATATAGCTGTTCTGCATTTTTGAGTTGAGGTTGAATCAGACACAGTGTCAGATTAGGAAAATTATAATTTCCAGATGCTCTTTATATTGAAGCTGAAATATGCTAGTTGTGAGTTAGTAGGAACCAGGGTTGTCTTGGCAGTTGTATATTAATTTACTTTTGGCAAATTTTGGGAGTAGAATGTTGTTGATGTAATATTGAATGGTTTTTTTGTAATAATAAATTGTTCAGAGCTGAGTAAGATAAGGCTTATGCTATTTATGTAACTGTATATATATTTTTAGATGCTGTTTGTTATTCTATTTTAAAATTTAATAAAATTAGAATCAAATACACATGCATCATTTTTTCATACAGAGATGATGAAAAAGTCAATGTTAAATCCCCCCCAAAAATAATCAAAAACATGCCAGTATAGTTTAAACAGTGACAAATACAGAATCGTTAGTTTTGGATGTTCAGCTGGCTTACAAAAGATGAATTATTCATGTTTTTTTTTAACTTCCTTCAGAGATGGATGTTCTGTATTTTAACAGCTACTTCTTACTAATTGTAAATTAATTAGTAAATTTTAATTTTTTTAACGTAACACATTATTGAACAGTTAATTTTAGAACCAAGAATATTTTTGGCCCCCAGACTTTTTAACTAGTTATCAAATTACAAAATCTAGAAGCTGTATACCTGTTAAGAATTTGGTTAGTTTTAGCCATGCTTAAGTCGATTTCCTCAGCTGAAATATTTGCATTTTCCAGCTTCAAACTTTCTGTGGTACAAGTGGTTGCGTGTCACTTGTTGCTTACTACAAGATTTTGTCAACATTTACAGATTGAGAAATGATTGATCTCTCTATATGCACATGCTGTTAGTTTGGAAGTACAGGGGAGATAAATTTACTTTGTTCATAATCTTTGAAACCACACTTTATTTAAATAATTTGTCTTTATATTTAATAACAGGAATTTATTCAGACCTTTATTATTTTGAAATCAACTAGATCATTACACAAGTTTATTAAAGTGTATTTCTTTGAGGGTCAGCTTTGTTTGCTCTTCTTTCTGCAAGTAAAAATATTTAAATTGTATTCTGGTCTGTACTTTTTAAGTATATATGCAAGTTAGTTTGATTGGTTCTCAGCTTGCTGATTTTACCAAAACAATCTGTTTTTTCTTAATGTCCAGAAACATTAAACAAAACTTGGTAATTTACAAGAAGATATATTTATGTGTTTTGTTTTACAGTCTATGAAGATGATGAAGACTTGATTCCAAAAAACACATCTGTTATAGTGGCAAGAGTCCCAGTCACAACAGTGGGTAAAAAACAGTAAGTTAAAAACATATTTCTTTTACACTTTAACAGTTCAGAAATTGTTTGTAAAGAAATAACTTTTGCAAAAATTAATTATGATACTAATATTTTGTAGTTTTTATTTTTTTTAGAATCTTGTTACTTTTGTACAACCAGTTGTGCTACAGTAGTGTAAAGAAACTTATTTTAATGAATTTCTAGAGTTAAAAGTATTCATACAAATGCTGTCTGTGCTTATAATTTTGTAACAGTGCAAAAATTCTTCAGTCCTTCCAATATCGTATTTTCTTGGTAAAGTGTAGAGCATACTTTGTAATGTAAGATCAAGTCTGCAATAAAAGCTCTCAAAATGCACACATTCAGAAACTTGGGATTTGTTTTGGTGCTGGTGATTACCAGGCTTTAATCAAGGAACTTCTCTAAAAGGTTTTTCACAAGCATGGTTTTAAAAGTTTCATTTTTTTTTTAATTCATGTTTTGGGTTTTATGTTAATTCAACTTCTGCAAAGTGAAAAATACTAGTTTGTACAGTGTATTTAAAATATTATGAGAAATCCTGCAGTGTACATAACTAAACCAAGATGTTGTCAATTTCAGCTGCTACCATACTCAGAATTAATATGAAAAACATCTTAAGATTTGGTGTACGAAAGATTATGGGATTTGTCAGTGTACACTATAAGAATCTTATCTGTGTAAAGTAACCTCATTCTTGTGGAAATCTGGTTTTCCTTTAAAAAGCTTAAGTACACAATAAAACCTAATACTTTGTACACTGTGTAAAAGCCAACTCATATGTTATGTATTAAGTGAAAGATGAAAATAATCAATATCTATCAAATTTTTTTACACACATTAACAGGATAGGTTTTATTTTTGGTGACAAAGAATCCACTTTTTAGAAAACAACAGTTTGTAGATGACTGGGTAATGGAACAGTAAACAGTTGTGTATATTTTATATTGTAACATTTTGCATTTTATGTCAATGAAGAGCTCAGTGTAGAAACCAAAATGTCATCTGGAAGAAGTAAAAAGTCCATTAACTAACTTTTCAACTGTGTGAATTTCACACAACCCATGTTCATTCAAGTGACAAATTGTGACATGAGGCATATCTTTATGAAATATTCCAGATTACAAATAAACATTAGGAAGTTTTTGTACACAAATTATATTTTTATATTTAGTTTTAAGATTTTTGAATTAGAGATCTGTTCTTGCATTTTTTTGTTTTGCATGTTGAGTCTTCACCCTGCAAAATTTTGATTTTGAGACTAAAAGTGTTTTTATGTGTCAGAAAATTGTCAAATTCCTCACATGAAACCTCTATAAACTCCTAGTTTCCTTCAATTAATCATCAAGCATTTGGAAAAAAAACTTCATTGTGTATATTATTTAATCTGTACTGGTTTGGTCACTTTGACCAACCTCTTAACTACCATAAAAATTTGGAAATGAGTCTAAATTGTGATCTAAACACAAAACCATAAAAAACACAAATATAAAACAAATCTTGTAATATTATACAACTACTAAATTTATTTTTCAACCTTTCAGCTGTGTATAAATCACATTACAGAAGTGATGTGGAAGCTCGTGTAACTTGTTATCGTATCCACTAGTATAAAACTGAGCTTTACAAAGTGCTACTGTCTGAGTTTTTCTCTAATGGAGACGTGTTTTGTAGAATAAAATCATATTTTGTTTGGTTATAGTACATTATATATGTATATACATTATTACTATTTACAAAAAAAATTCTTAAATTTTTGTGAAACATAAAATAGTAAATAAATAAATGTAGAAAACAGACATGTGTACTTGTGAAATTTGTTATTTCCTATAATTTGCAAAGCCTTGCGAAATTTTGTACAATGACTTTGAAAAATAATTGTTTAGGTTTTTATGTATGCATTTTGGTTAAAAAAAAGTATACCAGTGCCATGGAATTCCACTAAGTTATCAGCTTTATCAACTAAGATGTCTAGATGTAAAGACATAATTTTTCGATTGCAGTTATTTTCTTACTATTTCTGCAATGAAAAAGTTGGTGTTTCCTTAAAAAAAACCTGAAAGAACAATGTGGGGAATATGATGAGTTTTTAATTAGCTATAAATACATCTAGAACAAACAAGGTATATGTAAACAAGAATTAAAAAAATGGAAAAGGTGGACAGGGCCATCTTGTTTGATTATCTAAATATAAATCTTTATCTTCTAGTCTGTCATTGTTGGTAATTTGAGTTTCTAATTTGTAATAAACCATAGGTTTTGTATCTGGACATACAGACTTTTAACACAAGCTACATTTAACATTCCATGTGACATACAAAAATTGATGCTTAAGAATTTTGTTTTAAACTAAGAATTTATACTAAAATTTACTCTCAAAACTAACCTTTAACCCTCTCTTTAAACTTGTAAAAGTGTGTGTGTCACATCATTTGCTATCAGAGCTAACCCTTAACCATCTCTCCCTTTGGACAGGTAAAATTGTGCATATCACATCATTTGTTACTTTCAAAATTTAATTAAATTTATTATTAATATACGTTAATAAAATTGGAATAAAGACAATTTATAATTCAAATTGTAGTATGTTTTATTTTGTAATTTAAAATATTAAAAACAGAATGCTAAATATTCTGTGTTTTGTATGTCACATTTTATGGTTTCTTGTTTTATTGGTCAGCTTTAAAGTATTACACTTAACATGAAATGTCTATAGTGGTTAAAAATTAGAAACTCAAATTTCAGACATTGTCAAATTACAATATAAAGTAAAAACTCTAACCTTGGTGAAGTGATTTATAAGAAACCCACTTGAAGTAATGATGTATTCTTTTGAAAATACTACCTACCATTTTTTAAAATTTATTGAGTTACTATTATATTTAGCAAACTTTCTTTACCCCATTATCTTGAAACCTTTTGTCTACTCGTGCCTACATCTCTTAAGTACATTTATAAACAACTGAGGGAGAAGATATCAAACTTTGTAAATGTGACAGTTTTCTACAGTTGGCTTGAAGGGAAAAGCTGAAGTTTTGCTGGAAACGTTTAAGCCTGTTTGAAGTTCTAGTTAACCTGAATTTATATCGGGTCATCCCATAAGTAATGTACAAAAATTCAACACAGAAAGTCCATTATCGTTTGTCTTTGTAAAAGTTTTTAATCACTAAAATATGTAGAACACGTACAAAAATGTTCAGAGAAATAAAATTAACTAACCCAACACCACTTTTTCAAATCAATCAAATAAACCCTTATGAAAATGGATGTGTCTTAAGGAGCACATTAGGCATATAATGCTTTATGAGTTTAAAAAAGGCAATAGTGCAGCAAAAATTACATGAAACATTCAAGGTGTTTATGGTGCAGAGTTTCTTGATGAAAGAAAGTGTTGAAAATAGTTTCAGAAGTTCACATCAGGTGACTATAGCTCAAGTGATGCACCACTTTCAGGTTCTGTTGAATTTAGGGATGACTTGCTGGTGGCTGAGTTTGATGAATATTGTGTTGTTAAGAGTTGAACTAGCACGGAAGTTAATTCAACTCATTCAACAGTTCAGTATCATCTGCAACATCTTGGAAAGGTGCCAAAATGTGGAAAATGGGTCCCCCATGAATTGACAGAAGCCAATCTCAGAGC
The DNA here is from genome assembly GCA_011833715.1 of Carcinoscorpius rotundicauda. Classification (NCBI taxonomy): domain Eukaryota; kingdom Metazoa; phylum Arthropoda; class Merostomata; order Xiphosura; family Limulidae; genus Carcinoscorpius; species Carcinoscorpius rotundicauda. The sequence continues at coordinate 69,459,342 of CM022402.1, read as the reverse complement.
AAGAGTGGACATTTGCACTTCTTTGCACTCTTGTAAAGATAACTCGCCTTTTTTGGACAGGTTAGTGACTGGAGATGAAAAATGGATATATTATAAAAATGTTAAGTGCCACAGAGAATGGCTCAGTGCAGGTAAACTGGCTAAAGCGCAACCGAGAATGGACCTTCACTCTAAGAAAATCTTGTTAAGCATTTGGTGGGATATTGTTGGTGTGATCCACTTTTGAATTGCTGCCACTCAATCTAACAGTTACATCAGACTTCTGTTGTCAACAGCTTGAATGTTGCACTGAAAGAAAAGAGGCATGCTTTATTCAGTCGTAAAGGTGTCATGTTACACCAGGATAATGCAGGTACCCATACAGCAAGGATCACATCTGCAAAAATTGAAGAACTAGACTGGGAAATACTTTCACATTCTCCTTATTCTCCAGACCTTGTCCCATCTGATTATCTTCTATTCCGATGTTTGCAGAACTATCTTGATTGAAAAGAGCTTGGAACACGTGAAGATGTCAAAACTATCCTCTCTACATTTTTTTCCTCTAAACCCCAATAATTTTATAGAAGTGACATTCAGAAGTTTGTGAATCATTGGCAGGAAGTAATTAATAATAATGGAACATACATTATTTATTAAATAACATTAAAAGCATTTGAAATCCTTTCTCTTTTTTTAACATCTCTCAAGAGATGACCTGATATTATAACCGTAAATGTTTTAGCCAAAACAAAACATTAAAATTAAGCAAAATATATTGCATTTCTATATTTAAAGAAAAAAGTTCCCAGGGTATAAGCTACAACATAGGATTATTAAATGTATCCAAGGTTTTGGAGGTAACTACAGAAGTAGGACCCATATTGTTGTGGGGATAAACTGTCTGTCAGTCTTAACCTCTAATTTGCTAGTCTCATATCAGAATTTTAGAATTGTAGCTTGTACCCTAGAATTTCTTTATTATTTAAATGCAGCATATTTTGTTTAATGTGTTTTGGCTTAAAAATATACGGTTATAATTAGAGATTGGGATTTGCTGTTTTAAATGCAGACCTTTCTCATGGTATTGTTTACTTATTTAACTTTGTTTGAAGGGAACTATTTAATTTCATGAATAATTTGTATATAAAATTTCAAGCAGACTAAAGACAGCTTCTACTTCTAAAATATTTTATTGCAAGAATGAGATGGCTTTCAAACGCACAAAAATGGCTGATGGAGCCAGAAGAGAAACATTTGATCTTTTAATTAGTTATTCACATGACACAGAAGATGTGTATATCAAAAAGTGTTTTCTAAAATGGAAAATGGTGGGTGGGGCTATTCTTTTTTAAATGAGTAATATTTCAGCATATTAGAAAAGATAGGTTTTTATCTTGTAGCTTGTGAGTATTGATAATTTGAGTTCTAATTTATACAGAATTAGATTTTGCACTTACATAATTTGAACCAATGTTCCATTCATCATACTGCATGACAGAAAAATTGATATTTAGGTATTATTTTAATATTTACTTTTAAATTAAGAAATTAACTGATATATGACACTAAAAGCTGAATTATCTATAAATTGTACCAAACCTATTGACATAAATTTATAAAATAGTAGTTTAATAAAATTCTGAATGCAAGTCAGCAAATGCAATGATGTGGTTTTTGACCAATTATGATAGGTCTGACCTTTTCAACCTAAGTAAGCAAAACTGCACATAACTTTTTTTAGAATTACATTCAAAAATTAAAGTATTTTACTCTTAGTGTACATAAATAAACTCAGAATATAGATAACAAATCAGTTTAATATTAAAGCTCTTAATTTTATAAAGAAATAATTGAAAAATCTCAGTATTTCATATAATGAGAACTTGCATTTGTTATCAGTGTCTTCCCTCTTCAAGTTTTTACTACTATTCTGAGAAGAATTACATTTAATGCAAATTACTCATTATGTTTTCAACAGAACGTGCCAATAGTTTGTTTCTCTGTCATATTACTTATAACCAATACAAGGCCAGAGTTTTTCTCTATCAAGTGACAAATTATTTTCTATACATAGAATTGTCTAATTTTTTCCAGTGCAGATTTCATTAAAAAAAAACAACAAAAAAAAACATTTACATTTTTAGATGAATTTATAACAACTTTTGTTGCAATGTCGAAAAACTATCACAATTTTCTAGCTATGGAATATTCTTTTCTTTTATTTTGAGCAGTATTATTGTGTTCTTTGGTGCAGTATTTGATTAAATAAAAAGTATTTGATGCAGTAAAACAATTGCTATAAAAAATAGGGTAAAGTTTCACCACCAGTTGAGGGAAAGAGAAACAGGTTATTTTATTGTTTTCTTTTTCATTATAAAAGTAATTAAATGTTGAAATTGAAGGTTTTAGATCAGGTAAAATGATAAATAGTGAGCATACTTCAAAATAATTGTGAATTGTGTAATGTGATACAATGTAAGTTGTGCATTCATCATGTGGGGTAAAAAAATTAACAGAAATTATAAAGTTTTCTCTGGGAAAAATTTTATTTCTGAGGTTTTAGAGGTAATATAAATATCTGAAAGTCTTCAGATCAAGAAATGTATTTTTAATTTTATCAGGAAAATTACTTTGCATTCATAAAGAAAAACGTGTGAATTGAAAGTAAAGTTTTCCATTGACATTTTTTTTTAGTTTATTACATTCAACCTATGGAATCTTTAAATTTCACTGGGAATGAAAAAAAAAAGTGTCCAAGATGCATTGTTGTGGGACTCTACTGGGAACCGTGTATTAGGTTGTACAGAAATAAATGTCACTTCTCAACTGTGAAGTTTGGAAAAGTATAAACCAATGTTGTAAAACATGCTTTAATCAAAGTAAGCACTATTGCTTCAACACACTTTTGCCAATATGTAAGGATGATGTTTATGCTCCTGTTGTGGAAATTAGAGTTTCTTTGGTCAGTGAACTCCCTGAAAGCTTGTTCTGCAGCTAACAGGAAATCAGAGTTTCTTTGGTCAGTGAACTTCCTGAAAGCTTGTTCTGCAGCTAACAGGAAATCAGAGTTTCTTTGGTCAGTGAACTCCCTGAAAGCTTGTTCTGCAGGTTTTCAAAATGTTTATTGTTCAAAAGGTTGTCAAAGGGCTTGAAGTAATGAAAATCTGTGGGTGAAATGTCTGGGGTATAATAAGGTGGATGAGGCAGAACCTCGATTCCAAATTTGTTCATTTTTGGAGCATCATCTTTCACAGGTCTTGTAAAGCCAGTTTTGTTGATCTTCAGTCAGTTCATGTGGAACCTCATCTAACTTTTTTGTCTTTCCAATCACCTCAGGTGGTTGGCAATGCTTGATTTGTTTGTTCCTAACTTTTTGTGCAAGTTCACTCACTATTGTGCAAAGCCATGTCCCAGATGCTTTTCTTGTGTGTTTTCATCTAATAATGGCTTCTTTCCATGACCTTTGTGGTCTTCAAGACTTTCATCTTCACGTCAAAACCTTTAGAACCAACACTGAACTGTACGTTCAGTAACAGATCCATGGCCGAATGCCTGGTTGGTGTTCCATGTAAGTTTGAAGTCGTAGAGGAAAGTCAGATGAAAGTCATTCTTGTCCATGCTGTCTTGGGAGTTGTGAAACTTACTCTGAGTAGAGTTGAAACAGCAGACAATTAAGACACCTTGTAAGTGACAAATGTTGGATTAAATCAACCAGCCAACGATAAGTTATTCTTCGTTTTCTAAATGTGATCATGAGAATTCTAACATTTATTTCTGGACAACCTGATATTTTGAATGTGTTATTGTTCTGAACAGATAAAATTTCTTTTAAATTCAGGTTTAGGTAAGTTAAAAGGCCAGATAAGTTACATTGACTTTATATCAACCAGTACTGTAATTTGACAATTTTTTGAAGTTTTCAAAGATACTTCTTTGAGGGTTATGGTGAGGCTTAATTATCAAGTACAATGTACAGGTGTTTTATTCCTTATGCTACTTTTAATAAAAATAATGAAAAGTATTTTTAATTGTAAATTGAAAATCACCATTTGGAACAGACATTGATTTTATATACTCAGAAAAAAAAATGGTTAAGTTACTTAAGTAAAAAATCTGATTCTTTTTTATTTACAAAAGACTTGAAAAAAAATTGAGGAAGATACATAAAACTTGAAAGAGTTGTATAAAATTTGAGGAAAGTGTATAAACTTTGTAACAGTTGTAGTATAGAATCTGAGGAAGGTAAATAAACATTAACAGTTGTAGTGTACAATCTGAGGGAGGTAAATAAACATTAACAGTTGTAGTGTACAATCTGAGGGAGGTAAATAAAATTTAACAGTTGTAGTGTACAATCTGAGGGAGGTAAATAAACATTAACAGTTGTGGTGTACAATCTGAGGGAGGTAAATAAAATTTAACAGTTGTAGTGTACAATCTGAGGGAGGTAAATAAACATTAACAGTTGTAGTGTACAATCTGAGGGAGGTAAATAAAATTTAACAGTTGTAGTGTAGAATCTGAGGAAGGTAAATAAACATTAACAGTTGTAGTGTACAATCTGAGGGAGGTAAATAAAATTTAACAGTTGTAGTGTACAATCTGAGGGAGGTAAATAAAATTTAACAGTTGTAGTGTACAATCTGAGGGAGGTAAATAAAATTTAACAGTTGTAGTGTACAATCTGAGGGAGGTAAATAAACATTAACAGTTGTAGTGTACAATCTGAGGGAGGTAAATAAACATTAACAGTTGTAGTGTACAATCTGAGGGAGGTAAATAAAATTTAACAGTTGTAGTGTAGAATCTGAGGAAGGTAAATAAACATTAACAGTTGTAGTGTACAATCTGAGGGAGGTAAATAAAATTTAACAGTTGTAGTGTACAATCTGAGGGAGGTAAATAAAATTTAACAGTTGTAGTGTAGAATCTGAGGGAGGTAAATAAAATTTAACAGTTGTAGTGTAGAATCTGAGGAAGGTAAATAAACATTAACAGTTGTAGTATAGAATCTGATGATCTCAGGGTTGATGTTATCTTTATTTATTTACATGTTGACCACATTTTTAAACTCTTTGAAGTCAGTGGTGAAAAATTTCATAAAAGATCAGAAATAGCTCCTTGCACACTCATACTCAGAATGATTTACTAAATTCATAATTATATAAAGAATGTATGGTCTTGACAGAGTGCATTTAAAACCAGTTGCTGTTACCTTAATTTCATAAGCAAAATAGTTGCTTTCACAATTTCATATTAAATTAAACTTGGTGTTGAATCTTGATGCTGCATACAGATGTTTTTGGTTTACTTTGATTTTTTTCCTGTACAGTATGAGTAAGTAGATAACATTTTTCCTCAAATTATGTGTGAAGTACAACCTTTATCTGGTTTTCTTAGCTGTCTATAGGGTATTGTTTTAAGAATTGAATGTGCTCAACTTTTATCATAGAATTCTTGACTAATAACTTAAACAGTGGTTTTATAAGATTTACATGGAGAGTAATCTGCTATTTTGTAATAGACATTTCTTTAGCTGTTTATGGTTGATTAGCAAATGGTATATAATGTATGAGAAGTGGGGGGTGGCTTTTTACATCCTCAAATCGAGAATGTACAAGGTTCAAAATTTAGGTTAGTGGATGTAATGATGTATTTTTTGTTTTTCTAATTAGTTTGAAACTGTATAAACGTGATATTAAAAGTAATAAAATTCTGCAACTGAGAATTCGAAGCTCTGATATATCACATAATACAAGTGTTAATGAGATTGTACATGTATAAAGAATGTAAACTTATAATGCAAAGTATATTCATACACACTGATTAAAAAAGTTTAAATTTTAAATGTGACACCATGAATGGCTTGCATTTGTTAAAGTCCATGGATACATTTAAGCTAAACGAACTTGAACAGAAAATAAAAATCATAATAGAAATATTTTTATTATTGGGATAATTAGAATAAATAAAATGGTAATTGGATACATTAAATTTTAGCTGGTCATTTTCATTAACTTAATTCTGTTGTCATGGGTCAAAGGCCATGTTTTTGTTTTTTGTTGATTTGTATTGAAACGTTTTTTCACTTACACCAAATGAAAAAAATTATAAAATATAAAATGTTTTCATTATAATTCAAACTTTAGTATTATACATAAGTTAATTTCTTAATTTTAAAGTAAATACAAAACACATTTCAGTGTTGATTTTCATGTGTCACATGGTATGTTCAGTGCAGCATTGGTTGAAATTAGGTGTTTGTGACTTTGGATACAGAGTTTGTGGTTTCTTATGAATTAGGAACTTGTGTTCCTAATATTAACAAGCTAGAATATAAAATAAGGTAGTCTAGCTCCCCTCTTTTAGTTTTGGAAATTCTTGTTTACGTACACCTGCTTTTGTCTGTGACGTGAATAACCAATAAACGGCTCAAAATGTTTCATTTATGTTTCTCTGAGTCTAAATATTATTTGTGGCAGATTTCTAATAGTAAGATCAGACTTTAGTAAGCTCAGTTTCATATATTTTTTAGCCTCAAATACAGCTTAGTTACTAAGCTTGTTAAAGTGACATAGTAATTTATTGCTTTTGGTTATTTCAAATGTACACAAAACCTGGAAGTAATTAGTTTCATATTCGTCATGTGGAAACATTTGATAAGGCTTAGCATTCTAGAATAACAGCAAATGAGTAAAAAGTTCATAACCAGAAGAGAATTAATTTCGTGTATCTATTTATTTAGCAAATATAGACATTACAGTGGATATCTCTTGGAAATTACAGGTTCTGATTTGAAAGTAAAAATGTTTTGTTTTGAAAAGGACTGTCACATACTCTTTCCAAAATCAATCAGTGTCAAGGACATTACAATACTTACAAAACTCTTAATAGTGTGAAAGTATAGTTCTAATTCATTTCTTATCGGTGTAGTTTTATAGTGGCTGTGGTTTTCACATCCTATACTCAGTTTTTTGTACTTTATTTATGTTCATGCTTACCTCAAGTTTTACATTGTTTTTAGATTGAACAGCAAATTTGCCTTTCACATGGTTTATTGACTAACAATTTGCATGTAAATGTGATGTTGAAAGTAATTTGACTTTTCTGTTTTGAGTAGCAGTTTTCATTGGAGATTGTGCAAAAAACATTAAATAACACAAAGTAACATTTGCTTCAAAATGAACTAACAGCATCAAATGACAGTGCTTACTGAATCAAGAAAATAGTTTTTGCCTTCATAAATTAGTTTTAACATTTTATTGCAATATTGCAAGTATTAACCCTTTGAGTGCATAAATAATATTTGGTGGGTTTTTGAAATGTGTCAATCAATCACTAACAAATGAAGTGTAGAATTTCACCTTTTTTATTATTAAAATACACTACTTGTGTTTACGATTGAACGATGTGTCATTATCCTGATTATCTCACTATAAGGAAAACATTTATGACAGCGGTACAAGTCCTCTTTTTGCATCAAATCTGAAAATCCAATAACTGCATCCAGGAGATCAATATGTTTTTGAACTTTAGAAACTCATCTTGAACAGTCATACATTGTAAACGTTTTTCATGTCAAAATTTGAATTTTTTTTGTCTTCTTATTCTTTGCTCCAGAAATATCTTCAAAGAAGTTATGAAAAAGTGTTTTTCATTGGAAGCTTTTGCCAAGTTTTGTAACTTCTTCAAAATAGTGAATATCTATAAAATGAGAATTTTTAGACTGTTGCAGAAATTACTAAAGTTATAACAAATTAGGAATATGTTTGATTTGAGCTGTTTTTGTTCTCATGTTATTAAAACCTTTTGAAATGGAGGCAAAGAAAATGATTTCTTCTCTTTTTACTTACAGGGAAAGAAGCGATGTTGATATACCTCTCCAGGATGTATGTACTCGCGTGAGAGTTCTTTCTATTTCTAAATTTATTTATAAGTACTTAATGATGGTCAGTTCTTAGCAACTATTTTATAATTGTGTGTACTTCTCCAAATGAATGAAAAACTGTATTTCTTAATAGTTACATTTTAGTGCCATTCCATATTTTACTGAAAAGACTTGAATATACATATTTATCTGTTTAGTGTGTACAGATACTATTACTCTTTTATGTTTTTTAATGGTGCAGTAACCTTAAAAAAATACTAGCATTTAATACACATGATATGACTTTTTGTATAGTGATTAATAACATCAATTGATGTGAGAAAGGTTAGTTGAAGATGAAATTGTATGTTATTATTTGGCATGAGGCTTTGTTTTGCATACCATAAGTAGCTTGAACATGCATAGATTGGTGATGTATTTTGGTAACCACATCATGATGAATCTATTTGCAAGAATGACCAGTAAAAAGTTTAATTGAAAACTAATGTTGCATATTATAAATTCTACATTATGAAAGTTGTCTTCTTATTGCACCAGTCTATGTTTGTTATTAAAAGTGTATGCAGTATTTATTTTCATCAAGTGTAACAAAGGATAAATCTGTAAATTAGAAACAGTTGATGTTTTCACCGTTTGAAGTTTATATAATATAAAATATGTAAGTGGACGTTGTGTATATTTGTGTTGGGCACTAAACATTTTACTAAGTGTATCCAGTAGTATAGGGATGTGAAGACCAAGAATTAGATAGCAATAACATCATTAATCTATTTTATTTTCTTGGTTACTCTGTAATTTTTTTCTTGACCATGGAAAAAACGAACCTCCTAAATATTACCAAAAGAAACTAATGAAGCTGATCTGGAACGTGTATATAAATTTTTATATTTAATGTGTTAATATTTTACTATGTAAACACCATATGATGTTCTACTAATTTAAAATCAGTAAGGAAAAAGCCAACATTTGTGACTGAAGTATAAAGGTTATTAGAAATAAAAGGAAATCACCATCAGTTGATATTAGAAATAACTCTAACTGGACCACAGAGCAACTTTCTAATGCTAATTCTACCCCTGTTTATATTTTAAAGTTGTATTAATTTTGTTTCAACACAGTTTCCAGCAAAAAATATCTATAATTGATATTTGTTACTGTGAAACATTTGTAGGGGGTAATTTACAAATAAAAATTTAATGAAATATTCCAACTTGTAATTTTTTCTCAGTGAAGAAGTCTTGGCTCTTAACAATACGCTTACAACTTTCAATTTTGTGATCATTCCAAAGCATAGGTGTATGTTTGCTAGGGAACTGTCTTCCCTCCAAAAAGTAAATTATTGGTGTCACATTTTTCTTCTGAACTTCCTTGTAGACTGATAAGGTTATACAAAGAACATTTTGGTAAACAGATACCAAGTTAGATAGAGAAGGTGAGAAACAAGTTACGACAGTGTACAGTTCAAATAGTAATTTACAATCATTTTAGAAAGTGGCTAGCCAGAACTTGTGTAAAAGTGAATGGAGATAATTATTTGGAAGTACAGAAGTCTTGGGTACAAACCAAAGATCTGGAAATATTTAGGTGTACATTTTGTTTTTGAAAATACTTTCATATTTTTATTACATTTATTTGGGAGCCATACAGTTTGTGATGCAAAGTCAGATAGACTTATTTGGCGATTCCAATTCTAATTTAAGAAATTAAAATCTCTAACATTTAATATCTTCCACTTGCACAATTTTAAAGGGTAAGACTATCTGTGTCGAGCAGCAGCCAAGTGCAAAGGTTGTAGCTAGAAGAGATAATTTACTATATATCCAAAAACGGCTCTTTGAGTTCAGAAAATATTTCACATAGAAGAGCAAACAACGTTTTGACCTTCTTCGGTCGTCGTCAGGTTCACAAAGAAAGAGGTAACCGACCGGAAGCTGACCACATGTTTGAAATGGGTTGTGTAACTGAGTGTCGGAATGTTGAGGGCGGTGTTAGATGTTTGAATATATAATTTTATTTTATTATATTAATATAGGTATAAAGGCGTTTCTTTATATTGGTTTATTTTGGGTTTAAGCCGTAGTATGAAAGTAATAGTATGAAAACTGTAACAAGCACAAAATGGTTATGAGGTCAGTTCCAGGGACTTGAACCCATGTTGAAAAAGCTGAGTAGTTGCATTATGAAAAGTAAAAATTCATATGTTATAAGTGATGCTTCTTTGGTCCAGAAAGGGTTAACTGCACACTCAAGTTGAAATGGTTCATCAAAACTAACCAATTTGTAACAAATGGGACAAATTCCTGTACGTTGATTTTAAAAGAAAATGCAGATGAATGTAGGTTTCTGTTAGGAGATATGTATTTTTGTTGTTTTTTTTTCACAGCAAAAAAGTAACTTAATCAGCTTATTATATTCATACAAAGATGTTTTCTATTTCATGGATACAGAATTAGATATATTTTTTTAAAGTTTGCAAAATCATTTTGATAACAACATGTGTATAACAATTTGGAGAATGTACACAACCACATTACGCAGCACATATGATACACCTGTTACTTGCACTATTTAAGATTACTTTCATATAATTAAGTAAAATGAACTAATTTGATTTGGAAGATAACCAAATCTGTAAAGACAAAATTTGTTATAAATAATCAGTTTGTTAACTTGTTTACTATTGGCGATGAGTTCAGAGTTTTTGTAAATTAGCAGTCTTCTCTAGTCCTAAAAGATTTTATTTTGGTGATAAAACATCATTAAAAGTTTGATTACTGTTTGTGTTGTATATCTTAGTTTTAATATATTTTTTTCTAAAATGTTTTATGTACAGCTTCACATAATTTTATTCTTTAGATTTATTACATAAAACTTGTGTAGTAAACTATGCTTTAATTGTTAAATGTGGAACTGTATTTAATACACGACATATTTTCTAGTCCACTTGTTGTAGTTAAAAATAAACTTTCTGACAGGCTGTTTGTGCACAGAAATCAGCTTATTAGATTTCCATCATGGTGGTATTAGTTACAACAGAAAAATGCATTTGTTGTGTAATGACAAAGTATAAAACTGTTATATTTCTTAGTTATGATTTTTTTTTGACAAATCCAAAGAACCGTATAACTTGTACCTGAAATAGTTAATGCCATTCAGTTTATAAAATGAGTAAATACAGTATTGTTTATTGTGTGTTTTTAAAGTATTTTCTAAACGAAAACATTTAACAGTAGCTTCATGCTTTGGTAAACTGTGTGACATCTAGTTGTTTTTATATATGTATGTGTTGATTTGTGTACTGAGCTTTACCAAACGTATCAACTAAAACAGTTATTAAAAATAAAGTCACTATTAAAAAAAATGTTGAAGATAAGGTAATGTGCATATTTTTGTATATTCAGGAAATTACTCTTTTTAACATGTTTTTATTGCAGAATCATTGGTTTGATTACTGTGTAATTTCTAATAAAGTCAAATAAAAGTGCTTTTAAAAGCACTAGTGTTTTCTTTGTGTTTGAAAGCACTTTCAGAATGCAACACTTTGATCACATGTGGCTTCACCTTGCTAATCCACAGTTCTTCAGAAAAACGAGTCAGTCTGGATCTCAAAGCTTACCATTATTATATGTTAAATTAAAATTTTGTTATACACCTGTTAAATCGTTAATAGGAGTGTGGTTGGAAGTTGGTTGTACATCACAAGATGCATTGTGTTTTCAATGACACAGAACATCAGTTGCTCACTTGATGACTGTAATTGAAAAAAGTTACAAGTCTATAATGTCTGTCACTAGCTCTTCAGTTTAATACATTACTAACTATCATTCATCACTGATAAAACTTTGTATGCTACTAAACATTAGGGTTTTTGGTTACATACCAGAATATTTCAAGTGAAGAATGACAGCCATTTAAGAGGTCATTTATTGCAGATGTAGAAGATAATTATTCCCAGTTTCTGTAATATTGAATATTTTTGGTCTAGTATCCCAAACTTTTAATTAAAAGAAAAACATAACTGAATTGTACTGAGAAAGTCCTTATAATTACAAAACTGTTATTGTAATATCAATTTCACTCACTTATTTTGTTGTGCACTATACCATCTTATGTTTTTATTAAACTTAAAACAAAACAAAATTAAGTCATCGTTTCAGAAATCAGGGAATTTTTGGATTAAGTCCTAGACTTGAATCATTGCACATTATTCAATATGTAGAACAGCACAGTTCTGACCAGTAAGGGAAGAAACAGAAGCTGTATCAAATCACATGGACATTGCACCAATAAATATAAACTTTTCTTTCTCATCAGAATTTCTATAACAGATCTTAAAAAATTGCATTGTTAAGGATTAAACAAAAAAACCCAAGTTACTCTCACTGCTGTGAAACTTCTGACATCACCACATATTATTTTACCAATCCTGTTTCAATTGATTGCTTTGTGATGAACAGTATTTTACAGTTGCTTTCAAAACACCAAGAAGTGTAGTAACTTTCAAGTAGTTGACTAATCTGGAGTAAAAATATGTAGAGTTTAAAGAATGTGGGGTGATAAATACAAAACGTACAAGTGCACCTGTTGTGAGCAGAGAGTTTGTCAATGTGATCATGAAAGCTGACCAATTCCAGTCGACAAAGGATGCGACATTAGACAACAAAAATGCACCATCCTAATAAACAGTTCACGTGATGTGCACTCTTTTGTATTTATAATACTCTGCTCTTTAATCTTTACTGTTTTTATGTCTGAATAAAAAGTGAATTATTCAAAAACATTATGGTTTGTGGAATTTTTTGCATCCACGTGACTCTTCTCTGGTGGTCTATTGAGCAGATATTTTCTTTGTGACTCTGCATTTGATTAATTTTACAATGAAAATTCCAAGAAGAAACTTGCCTATCTCTGTGTTTCTGAAAATTGGTGTAACTGGAAAGTGTGTACCAAGTTACTGTTGCAGGTTGCTGTCGTGCCATACTACCATTAATTATATAAATTGGTGTGCAATGATGCCATACTTTTACTAAATAAGATTCAATTGAACTGTTTCCAAATCCCAATTTCATTATCTTGAACTGCAGTTTTCATTAACTCTGTGATAAGCAATTTTTTTTACTACCATAATATTGAAGTGCTGCAAAAGGAAGCCTGTTTTAATATATTATCTTTTCTCGAGTGAAAGCTAGAGATACTTGTGGGTTTAAAATATTTTTCAGTGTTGTACACAACAATAATAATAATACTGTTCTCATATACTCAAACTTACTATACGTGTGCTTATGACATCGTTATTGAATGAGGTGTTACAATAACCATTTATTATTGTTATTAAGTGTTAAAAAAGGAGTAGATATTCAACTTGTTTTTATTAAATGTAGACATAAAAATTATTTTATTGAGCACTATGACTATTCCTATTTTCACATTTGATTTTCTGTTTGAATAATTGTTTTCAGTTTTTTTTACTGAGTTTTCAAATAACTTTTTGAAAATTGTTCTGTACTTTCATGTACTGTTTTCAGTTTGTTTTGTGTAAACTTAATTTTAAGTTTCTTGTTTTCAGTTTGTGTTGCATGTACTTTATTTAAGTTGCATGTTTTAGTTTGATGTTTTGTATATACTTAATTTTAAGTTTCTTGTTTTCAGTTTGATGTGTTGCATATACTTAATTTCAAGTTGCATGTTATCAGTTTGATGTGTTGTGTACACCTAATTTTAAATTGCCTGTTTTCAGTTTGATCTTTAGCTGCCCTTTTTTAGTTACAGCACCTGTATTGTCTTTGGTCTTAAGCTACATGTTTGTTAAACTGTTCAGAATCTTTAAGTGAGAACTTCAACATGTTTTGTGTTCTTTAAGACAACAACAGAAAGATGACACAACAACTCATAGTTCAATAGCTGTTTTCTGTTTCCTCTTTCTTCGGTTTTCAATTTCATCTTTAGGTATATATTTCAGTTTACATGTTGAAACACTGTAATTTTTGTTGGATTAGTTATTCTCAATTTTCTGTTCAGGTGTGTTTTTTCTCTTAACACAAGAATCCTATAGTCTTTGTAGGATTTTGGCTTTCTATTTTTCAGTGAATATTTTCAATTTTTCTAAATTTTGACTGTTGTACCAAGCATTTTAGATTATGTGATGTTAAAATTACTTGTTATTATGGCACCCTATTTGTGCCATTACTTTGTATTTGTAAAATTGAGTGATTAAAAAAGTGTTTTGATTTACACATTTATTTGCTTTTTTTACCTGTATGAATATTTCAAGCATGCAAAAATTATGTTGAAAAAGAAAAATCATAGTTCAGAAATAGAAAAACTGATTATTTCTATGGTGTGAAATCAGTCAGAACTGGTATCACAGATCTAGGTATAATTTTAATGTTTCCATGCCCATTGGCTCATCATCACAAAAATCAGTCATCTGAAATATGAATCTGTTGGCTTATTATTTGTTTTTGATGCCAAAGTTTTATCAGATAGACTGGTCGTTGTAAGGTCAGCTGATGCCAAAGTTTTATCAGATAGACTGGTCGTTGTAAGGTCAGCGATGAAGTTTTCAATTTCAGTCAGATTTGATCATAGCTATTAAACTGAACACAATTTCCACTTCAGTTGAGGAAAGAGTCAATACTTGCATATTGTTTTGCAGTGCCAAGATGCTATTGTGCTACTAGTCCTAATTTCTCTACTCTTTCATAGCCTTTACACGCACAATTCAGAATCGTCGGAAATGACAGCTATCTTTCTTGTTTGTATGAGATGTTCTATCCACTTCTGCTTGGTCATATCTTGGGTTGAAATTGTTCTTCATAAAAAAATTACATGAAATAATCACAGCTTTGACTTCTGGTGCACCATATCTGGTCAGGCCTTTCTTTATTCTTGGCCATAGATGGGGTTAATACTGAAATTGCTAACAACCAAGTCTAGAATTGAATTCTGAAACTTACTGTTGATATGTTCTAGCAGTTTATTCACTAAGATCTTGTCATCTTCATGCTCAGATTCAACATTAGCACAGTGCCTGTCTTTGTCAGGGGCACAGTTTGCAAAGAGAATCTTCATCGTTAATAATATCGTCTTTCATCAGTTTAAATACTTCATCTTCCACATCACAATCATCTAGTCATTGTATGTGTTGTAACTTTTGTATTTACTGTACTATGGTGGCATTTTTCTGAAACACAAGACTAAAATTTGTGAGATTGTAGAACTTGGCAAATGTATATAAAAATAGTTTTCACTGACTTAAGATTTGTTAACAAACCCTTTACTTTATTGGTGCTTTCTTCTGTGTCTTACTGACGCGTGATACAAGTGTTTAAACTGAATCTTTTACAGTTTGTTTATTGCAGTCAGGGATTTTTTCATTTATAATGCCCAAATTTTCTCTTAACTGGTATTTGAAACTGTGATCTTTGTAATTTTCTCAGTTAAGAGGTAAATAAAGGTAAAATTTTTTTGTGCTATTTAATGTTTAAAATTTTTCATGTTGGCTACTTGCTTGGTAGAGGATAGTTGGCATAGTGAAAGTTCATAACACATTCACAGTATCCTATTTTATTGTAGCTTCATTTCTTACCATTACAAGAACATCATCTATTAAATTTGCAAGACATCCCCTCTTGTTTTATAAGTCACTTTTCATTTCTAGTCTTTGCCAATACTTTAATTTCTCTCAATATCAACTTCTTCCATGTTTCTAAATGCCAAGAAATGACTTACTGGATACAAATTTTTATTAAGGATTTTAACACTAATAATTTCTTAGTTGTGGCTGAATCAGTACACGATTCATTAATAAGCCCCAAAATGTAGATTTTCTCATTTTATATCCAAGGTGTTCCTTTATATTATGAGCAATGCAAGACACAAATGTACTTGCTTGTTTTTGTCTGTTGTGCATTTAGTTTTGTGCAAACATTAGTGCCTTGAAATGACAAAAGGCCTGAACATTTTGTATATGATTTTTAATGATATTCAGTGTAGAATGTAGTTATAAAGTTTATTACCATCATGTAAGTTTGTTATATCTATTGAGAGCACAATGTATGGGAGTACATAGTTCCTTGTGTTGCCTTGCCAGCTGTGGATGTCTACACACAAAGGGAATGAGTATTAACAATTTCATGTTTCTTGATTGAATCAAACTGGAATAATGAACAATTAATTACAAAATCTATGAGCAGTTTTATTAAATTTTTAAGAGAATAAATTTAATTGTTTTTGGAAATGTGTACATTAAGAAGTTCTTGCGGTGTAAAGGCAATGACGTTATGGTATTCACAATGGTGATTTAATGTTAACCAATGACGTTATAGTATTCACAATGGTGATTTAATGTTAACCAATGACGTAATGGTATTCACAATGGTGATTTAATGTTAACCAATGATGTCATGGTATTTATAAGAGTGATTTAATGTTAACCAATGCAAAAAAGTTGCAGAAACTCTTGTTCCTTCTGTGATAAAAAAAAATTAGGTTTTGGTGTGGTCAAAGTACTGTTTTATCAATAATATTTGAAATGAGTTATAAGCTGCTGAATTTGTAAATAGCACTTACTGTTGAATAATTGTTATAATGATTATAAGATAACATATTAAGTACTAGTAAACATGTTTGAATTCAAACTCCAATAAAAATAACGCATATACTTGTGTGCCATTCAGACTTCACGATAGACCAGTTAGTGTACCAGGATGTGTATCTCATGGTAGTTGATGTTGTGACACAATATGTCTAGGTACAGAACTTTTACCAGTGATTTGTTACAAAGTTTACAGACTTATTTGTAATTTATTATCTGTATTTCTAACACTTTCCTATTTAAGTAACTCACTTTCAACAGCACTTTTTCAAACTTCGAGAGGTTTGGTCGACTAAACGGCAGCTGGCGAGAGAATTGAAATAAAAGTTTATCTATCTACTTTGCTAATGTTTCTGTTCTTTGCATGTTATGTTCTTGATAAAAGAAGTAAACATCTAATACTTGAAACTTATCTTCTGTTACTGAGTTGTTAATTTTCAGCAAAAATGCATTATTATAAATTCTGATTGTTTCAGTACAAAAGACTCGTAACATTTACTGATAGCTTGCTAAATTTTATGAAGATACACAAATCAGGTTGTGTCAGACAAGGTATCGATACAGTTGAGTTACTCGTATTGCTGTCTTGCTATATTTAATGTTTACTGAGCTTCTGTTGCACCCAACTGTTATTATTAACATACTTATTATTTGAATTATCAGTAGATTAGTAATGTTTAAAAGTTTGAGGAATGCAAAGATGTCATAAGGTTAGGCTTAAGTGTAAGTATGCACTAGGCCTTTTATATGCTTGAATCTAAGTTTAGATGTAATTGAATATAAGTAATTCTTCAGATTCTCCCACGTTGGTTCTCATATTTTGTTTTTAGTGATAGTAAACATAAACTTTAACAGCATTTTATTTTTATTTTCACCTTAAGTAGGATTTTTATCCATGAAAATAGTGGGTAAGGTAGCAGAAAAATTGTGAAATGTGTTAGCTTTTCTTGTTTTTGGTACAATTGAACATATTATCAGTAGTATAAATTTATACATTCATTTGTATTTCTAAAGTATTTTTAAAGTAAGTTCTTAGAATTGTGTTTTGAAACATTGTGGAGATACAAAACACATTCAAGTAAATTAGATCCAGGAGTTACCCTGACAGTGACATCTGTTGGCAAGTGTGAAACTGCATTCGTGGTCTGGTCTCATTCACCAGAGACTAGCTATGAAGAAACTTCACAGAGTGGAAAGCATTTGATTTTTTAGCTGTTCAGGAAAGCTGTTTCTGTATGTTACGTTCAAAATATAACAAAATAATTAAAGAAGCATTTTATCATGTGAAACTTAATGTTATCTATTTACAGAGTGTAATATCTGTGGTTACAGCTTAACCTGGCATCATTCAGTAGTTATAACCATAGATGTTGTACTCAGTGTATCTGATAATAAATTTTAAATTTTACATAAAAACTTGTTTTCCAAACATATTTCCCGAGTCAAAAATAGCCAAAAAAGTACTAGTAAAACACAAAACTTACAGTGCAGTGTTTGTCAAATTGAGTACCTTTGATGTAGCAGTTGGTCTAAACTTTTTTTTTTTTTTTTACGTTATCTCCGTGTGGTTAACATTGTTTTTCTAGTAGATGGATTGACTTAAACAGAAAATGGGCAGGCAATTCACTGACAAGAAACAAAAATCAAATTCTTAAACTCCAAATAGAGTCAATTTTTACATACTAATTGATGGTTAGGCTTCAGATCTTGTGAACCAGTGTACCAATCTATAGTTAACTTGAAATATCAGACAGTAAATATATGTTTTAAATTTGTCGGTATAAGAACAAAACACATTGCACCTAACAACAATTATTGATTTTTTTTGTTTAATTACTAGTAAGGAAGGAACAGAGTAATACATGAAGTGGAATGATTTTTAGTTGGCACAGCATTGTTAGGTCTTGTGGTATAATAAGTGTGAAAGACATGGACCTGTACCACATACAGATCATCAAGTGAGAACTTTTGTTTTCTAATCAGGTGAACTCTTATAACTTGTATTAGCAAGGGAAGCTTGCATGTGTGAAAGTAAACATATATTTGTCTACTCAAAAACTGATTACCATTAAACAAATTTTGTGGCCAACACTTATTTTCATAAAAATATGCACTTTTCTATAGAGTATTACCTTAAATACAAGTCTAACAAAATAAGATAATTGTTTCTCTCCTATCATGAAATATCAGTGCAGTACACTACACAAAACATTTTACTCCTCATGCTTTGCATGAGACAAATTAATGTTTGTTAGACATAGTAACTGATGTGCAGAAGACCTGGATCGTAGGACATGCCGAGGACGTGCTGTTCTGTTGTCGGGTTTCTCTAACTGCTGTTTTTTTTTTGTCAAGCAGAGTGATCCAGCAAGCCATGTGCCATATGACAAGCTCTCCAAGGTACAGTATTACTTCTGTGTAGTTTTTATCTTAGAATAAAGTATTTGTAGAGAACAAAGATAATAAGGATATTTTTTGTATCTTGGCCAAGCCGTGTTGTATGTTGTTACAAAGTGAAAACTAGCAAAATATTAAGTCCAAACAAAGCAGAGTCACTTACTGGTATGGTTGAATTAAAACTATTTGTGATATGGACCACAAGTGTTACATAAATGTACTGATTACTGAGTAAAACTCACTGAGGGGCCTTTTTTTTTGATAGTGTATAATATTTGTCTGTTCCAAAATCAAAGCAGTTGGAGAAAGTTCTGGTAATAGATCAAGGCTTGTGTTATGTATTTTTGTGCTAAGTGCCAGTGGTTTAACTTTTATTTTTTAAGCTAGGACTATCAGTGATAAAACTTGTTGAAGAGTAGAATTACTTCTGTTATTGATCAGTGTAAGAGAAGTGTAATTGTACATTTTCTGTTATAAAACTAAAGTTGATTACACTGCTAAGAATAAAACCCAAGTATTTTGCTGTGATAATTTGAATATTTTGGAACCATTACCTACTGATTTGGTAATTGAAAGATAAAAGTGGTATTTTTATACATTATAAGCTACCTTGTACTTTTGTGGGTAAAAATTAATGTTGGTATGATGAGAAACAAAAATTGTAGTTTGTAAAGTTTTTTCTGAATTATGGAAGTAAATACAAAAGCCATGGGAATATTTTTCTAAATATTTATTAATGTACCAAACTTAAGGTGTTTTGTTCTATCCAAATTATCAGTATATAAATGTTCCATGGGTGTATTATTTGATCAAATGATTTTCATTTTAGTAAAAAGTCCATTCAGTCACAATGTGTATAACCAGAATGTTTTGTTTTTCCTTGTACATACTAATTACCTGATTTTCTTTCTGTCCAGTTGAACTCGTGTTGTTGAAGTAAATGTAAAACCATACCATATTTGATGATCCTGAGTGATTATGAAAGGCTTAATTTTAATCCACCCAATCTGTAACATGTTAATTTTGATTATCATTTGTACTGGCTGTTAATTTTAACTCAAAATCAGAACTGAAAAAAAAAACAAAAAAACTTTCTGACCTGATAATACCAATTTGATTCACTTTTGTAGTTAAAAAGAAAAAAAAATGAAATGCTAACAAAAACAAAACCATTTCTAGCAAAACTAGAAATATGTTCAAATAGTTTTACTGAGCTGGCTAATATAAGAATATGCGACATAACTAAATTCAGAATAACAATGAGTAACACGTTGATTTAAGTGATTTCTATGTTGCTGTAAATTATGAAGCTTGCAGTTAAGCCATACTTTATTAAATTAAATATTTTGTTAGGGCTAAAAACCAGAAGTATAGTCAATGTGTAAAACTTGTAACTTTGTTCTGCACCAGTTGAAATTATTTCTCTTTATTTTGGTTTTATCTGACCATGTGGAAGGTAACTTGGTGAGTTTTCATAATTAGGACCATCTTATGTATTTTAGAACAGTGCCATTGGTTGAGCACCTTTAATAACTTTTGGGTTAAGAAGTTAATCTCTCCAGTGACTCTTGTAATTGGATTGTTAATCTGAAGGTTCATGGTTCATGAGTTAATGCTGTTAAAGTGCACTTTCCTCTTTGGTTTGTAACTGCAATATGACAGTGAGATGATCATAGTTCAGCATCGAGTCATATTTTCAAGCAGTTTTCACCATCTGGTAGTTGTTGGTGGTAGTTATTAACTAGGTGTCTTCCCTCCAGTTTCTCACTTCAGAATTTAGGGATAGTTATGTTTAAACATCTGCTTAAGTAGATTTTTTTTTTGTAAAAAATTCCAAAGCAGTTAAATAATGGCTATTTTATAGTGATCCTGAGACATCTTAGTATTTTGTATATATGCATTTGTTAGGTTATATTTGTACGTAACTGTAAGAACCTGAGAAAGTAAAAAATTAACACTTTATGTTGCTGCTGTTCTCATAAGTCAAATATTTGGGAAGTAATGTTATTCTGGAAACTTTGTTTTCCTGTTTTTTTAGCTTTATCTTAACTTTGTATTGTTACGATTCTGGAAACTTTGTTTTCCTGTTTTTTTTTAGCTTTATCTTAACTTTGTATTGTTACGATTCTGGAAACTTTGTTTTCCTTTCTTTTTTTAGCTTTATCTTAACTTTGTATTGTTACGATTCTGGAAACTTTGTTTTCCTTTCTTTTTTTAGGTTTATCTTAACTTTGTATTGTTAGGATTCTGGAAACTTTGTTTTCCTGTTTTTTTTTAGCTTTATTTTAACTTTGTGTTATAATTCTGGAAACTTTTTTTTTTTTTTTTAGCTTTATCTTAACTTTGTATTGTTACGATTCTGGAAACTTTGTTTTCCTGTTTTTTTTTAGCTTTATCTTAACTTTGTATTGTTACGATTCTGGAAACTGTTTTCCTTTCTTTTTTTAGCTTTATCTTAACTTTGTATTGTTACGATTCTGGAAACTTTGTTTTCCTTTCTTTTTTTAGGTTTATCTTAACTTTGTATTGTTAGGATTCTGGAAACTTTGTTTTCCTGTTTTTTTTAGCTTTATTTTAACTTTGTGTTATAATTCTGGAAACTTTGTTTTCCTTTTTTTTTAGCTTTATCTCAACTTTGTATTGGTATGATTCTGGAAACTTTGTTTTCCTGTTTTTTTTAGCTTTATCTTAACTTTGTGTTGTTATGATTCTGGAAACTTTGTTTTCCTGTTTTTTTTTAGCTTTATCTTAACTTTGTATTGTTATGATTCTGGAAACTTTGTTTTCCTGTTTTTTTAGCTTTATTTTAACTTTGTGTTATGATTCTGGAAACTTTGTTTTCCTGTTTTTTTTAGCTTTATCTCAACTTTGTATTGTTATGATTCTGGAAACTTTGTTTTCCTTTCTTTTTTTAGCTTTATCTTAACTTTGTATTGTTTTGATTCTGGAAACTTTTTTCCTGTTTTTTTAGCTTTATCTTAACTTTGTATTGTTATGATTCTGGAAACTTTGTTTTCCTGTTTTTTTTAGCTTTATCTTAACTTTGTATTATTTCATACTGGGTTATTTTCTTTATTTTACTTTCATCTGCAGCTTTTAGTTATTTTTGCCATTGGAAAGGAACAAGAAATTAAACAGGATTATGAACTGTTTAGTGTAAAAAAACTTGACAAATTGGCTAAAAGGGTTATATTAATAAGTCTCTGTTGAGTTGCACCCATGGGACAGTTGTGAAAAAAATGATGCATTTGGTAATTATAATTTATATAGTGTGTTCAGAGAAATGATTATTTTCAGAGGCTACTTCATGAACAGTCTCACTTCATTAAACAGAAGTTTGCCAAGAAGCTAAAGTTTAGTTTTTATAAAAAAAAAAGTGTCAAACATTTGTGTACAACTTAATTGGGAAATTTCAGTGTTAAAACTCAACACTTTGTAAAATTATCTTATCAAGAAGTGTACGAAGATTTAGAAAGACGTGACTGCTTTGTGGCATCTTGTTGTGTCCAGAAGCTTGCCTGTATTGCTGATTGACATCAGTGCCCATTCATGAGTTTAGGACAGTTATGCTGTTTAAATGTACAGTGATACACTTTTCTATATGACTTAGATGGCAATGCTTAATTAATAAGCTGGAAAAGAAGGAACATGAGTGTGTTCTCCAGTTTTTTAATGGTGATGATCTACACTGTGGACTGTGATCCATCATGGGAGTACCTTGCTACTACCGTTTCTATTCATTTAATTGTATACACTTTTATAGTTGCCTGTTTTTTGTTTTTTTTAGAGACTGAAATATTAAGAATGAAAATTTATCTGTTTTATTGTTTATTGTGATGGTTGTGAAAATAAAGTTGTTATAATTGCTTATAAAGAGATGTTTTATTTATCAGATTACAAGGACATAAGATAATTATTGTAGTTCATCTTATTAACCTTTCTAGCACAATTTTAGCACATAATTAGCAGAAACTAGTTAATTTTCATGAGACTTGTTCACAGTAAATTATTTTTTAAAATAATGCAATGCTGTTCTTTATCAATTTCTTCAATGTTCAAAATACTTTAAGACTGCAGATCATGAGAGAGTGACCCAAATTTATGAAATAATATTAAGAGCTGAAAAATAGATAAGAGGTACCATGCTGTGTAACTGTAATTCAATGGTATAATCACATAAGAGCTTCTGATTGAAAAAAACAACAACCCATAAATGAAGTCTGTAACATGCCTTGCTAGGAACATAAACTTTGGAAGAAAGGAAACTGTGGTGTTTACATTTTTTTTGTACTTTTGGATTCTTGTTCTAATAAAGCAAATCATATTAATTGGAAGTAAAGAAGTGATGCTGAAAGTGGAGAAGGTACAGCAATAAGAAGGAAAAGAGATGTCAAAACTAAACTAGAGTAAGGTGTATTCTGGAGAACATGAAACCTCTAAAACCATTATTGTTATATACAGATGTATCTTCTATCACACTTCATGGATTTCAGATATGAAAAATATATTCTGAATGACAGAATCAAGTATTTTATTAAGTACCTTCTGGGACACATTTTGAAATTTGCTGCAGTGCCTAGAGGGTCAGGTTTTTTTGTGACTGTAATAAACATCATGCAAATGTGCACATACAAGTTTCATTTCTCTATAGTGGATATTCAAAATAATTTTTGTTTCAAATTGAGAAGGATAAGATTTCTTAGTTAATAATAAATTATACTTTCACAGGTGAGTTTGTGTTTCTTATTCATTTGCTTTATGAAATAAACTGATGATTTTACATAAAACTGCACTTTGGAACATGTTACGGGTGGAATTAATAAGTAACTGTCGCTGCTAAAAATAAATTGAAACGTAAATTTATAATATTTAAAAGTATTTATGAAGTATTACTTCGGTTGTAATATTTGCTGTAAGTATTGATTTACTGTGACATAGATAATAAAAACGTTAGGACTGAAAGAATATATACACTGAAACATTGTCTTAGCTTTCGTAGATATGGAGCTGTTGGATGGTAGACATTTCAAGCCCATAAAAGTTAAGGTTTAAAATTTGAGAAATTTTAAACTTATCTTCTCTTTCCTGAAGAACTGGACAAATCTAATGCTTTTTTCATCTCAACTGAATAAAAACTGAAGACTGTTGCATCTAAAGCTGGTAATAATCAAACTGGCACATTCAAAACCAGTACAGCATCTTTATCCTGTTGGTTTTAGTAAATGAAATAAAGATTTGCAAATCATATTTAATATAATTTGCTTGGACTTTATAAAATGAAGTACAACAGTATATTAACTGTTTTCAAACTTCCAAGTCATCTTTGAATCATCAGTAGAAAACGGCATGAAGAGAACCTAAACATCAAGAAACCTGTGTTGTATGAAATGGCAGTTTTTAAGACATGAAGTTTGTCAAATCAGGAACATAGTTATATTTTCGTGAGAAAATAATCATGTGGTTGAATCAAAGAACATCTGTATACCGTGATATTGATGGTTGAGTTGAAGTGCCATGCATGATACGTTACAGTGACATTTCAGTTTGAAATTTGTGATGTTTAGTTTTGGGGCTTTCTTGTACATATTTAACAATGTGTTAGATCAGATCAAGACTCACTTTATACAACTGTTGTACAAAGTATGTTCTTTCCAAGACCGATTTTACACAACTGTGGTACAACGCAAGTTCTTTCCAAGACCCATTTTACACAACTGTGGTACAACGTAAGTTCTTTCCAAGACCCGCCCCCCAGTGGCTCAGCGGTATGTCTGCGGACTTGCACGCTAAAATCCGGGTTTCGATACCTGTGGTGGGCAGAGCACAGATAGCCCATTGTGTAGCTTTGTGCTTAATTCAAAACAACAACAACTTTCCAAGACCCATTTTACACAACTGTGGTACAACGTAAGTTCTTTCCAAGACCCATTTTACACAACTGTGGTACAACATAAGTTCTTTCCAAGACCCATTTTACACAACTGTGGTACAACGTAAGTTCTTTCCAAGACCCATTTTACACAACTGTGGTACAACGTAAGTTTTTTCCAAGACCCATTTTACACAACTGTGGTACAACGTAAGTTTTTTCCAAGACCCATTTTACACAACTGTGGTGCAACGTAAGTTTTTTCCAAGACCCATTTTACACAACTGTGGTACAACGTAAGTTCTTTCCAAGACCCATTTTACACAACTGTGGTACAACGTAAGTTCTTTCCAAGACCTATTTTACACAACTGTGGTGAAATGCAAGTTTTTTCCAAGACCCATTTTATCCAACTGTGGCACAGTGTAAGTTTATTTAAGACTTGTTTCTCTGGTAGGGTGGTAAATCAAAACCATTTTTGTCAACAGTGGAAAATGAGAATTTATTCCAGAGTGAAGTTATGAACATTTGTAATGCAACGTAATTTTTATGAGATACAATCTTGAAATGAACAATTCATTTCAAAGAGCTGTGTTGTAGTAACAGTTTAAACACTTAAGCCTATGCTTCTATCATCCTACTTAATGACCATGTACATCTGTTGTGGAGTGACTGCTGAACTCTAGATCCTTGATATGTAGCCCCGGATGAATGATAGTTGAGTTCCACTTGGTGTCATAGGTATGTAAGGGAATCTCAGTTCCAGTTGTAGCACAGTTGTAAATGTCTTTAATAAAACCAGGTACATTTTTAAAAGATCAGAATTGTATATCTTAAACTAATGATCAGCAGGAAGCACATTGGGTAGGAGAGTAACACACGTACACAGTTAGAACTTATAAAGTACATTAATCAAAGGGTGTCTGGCCTAACAGTTATCATACCAATTGTTTTGCAGCTCACTTGCTGACATTCTTTTTACAACAATACGGCTACAATAACAACAATGTTAGGTCAGAGTGTATCTTAAAGGTGATATCTGGAAGTAAATATTGTTGACTAACTGCCTTACATTTAGGCTGTTGATTTAAAATTTTGGACATTTAATGCACATAACTCTCGAGTAGGGTTACACAAATATCCAAAAGTACAGACTACAACAGTGATAGCCGTAGACATCTAGGCTTATATTTTGTACACGTTCAGGTAAAGTTGCAGGCTAAATTTTATACATGTTTTAATTTGATATTTAAGTTTCAAGTTTTTTTGGCACGTCAGAGTGTTAGGATTGCACAACGAGACATCATTTTCCACTGTCGTTTTATGTTCTAATAAAAGATTAGGTTCTGCAATGTCAATGTCTGATTAACAATTAAAGTAATGATTGGTATAGAGTAACCCACAAGGGTGATTCTTACAGTAAACAAAAAAGGCCCATTACTCGTTTCCACAAGATATGTGAAAATGTTTGAAACAATGTTTAATAAAAGAGGTTAAACAATAAATACAAATGTGACCTAATTTTTGCTCAGAAAAGTGGCAGACTTGAATTTGAAGAAAAAATAGCAAATGTAATGTGAGACCTAATTTTCTTCACTATCAATTGTTCAATCTAGTTTTAAAACCACATTATTATGAGCAACTGAATTGTGTTTACAAATAAAACCTTTCAAGATTTTATTTCAGTGTATGAACATTAAGTTCCTTTATTTTTGCACCATGGGGTGAGTTCCAATTTAATCAGACAAGATAAACACACACACACACATACCACCCAAAAATAAAATAAAATTTGTCGAGAAAAATCTACGTAGTTTATTTTCTGTACCTATGAAACACATTTATATATTCCATTTTCATTTAAAGTATTTTGATATTCTTGGTTGTAGAATGTTTTTATTAACAGAAATATTCTGTTTGTAGAATGTTTTTATTAAGAATCATTACAGAAATATTCTGTAAACTATACCCAGATTCAACAGATAATTATAAAACTGTGGTCTTTGAACAGTAATTTCTAAAAACATCAATAACTGGAAAGCCGTTGTGTCTACTTGTAATGAATTTATGTGGAATAGTGTTGATAAAACATTTGTAGTTTAAAATTTATTATAGTTGTATATTCTGAATTTATTTACTACGTAACAGGTTATAATGTACAAGTTGTAATTTTTGTTGTTTTTGCTTTGTTATTGTTCGAAAGCTGTATGCTAAGAAAACTGTACAACTGTTATATATATATCCTATTATTGACTTTGTATTTGAGGGTTCAACTTTATTATGATGTATAAAAATGAATTAAAGTTTTTTATTGTTTATATGTTTCTGAAGTGATGTGTGAAAAACTTTAATTTTATTTGAAATTTACTCAATTTATTTGTTGGTATTTTTATAATAATAATTGATGAAACATATAAATATAGATATTTAATTTTGTTTTAACGTGAATGGTTAAAAGATAAAACAGTATTGTGGAAAGTAAAATATAAATTTATGATGTATAAATTAAACTGATTTATTATTGTATTGCATATTTTGTGGTTTTGATGAGGTTTGAAAAAATTGTGTTATTGCTATGTTTAACTTTTGATTTTTCTGTATATATACATTTTGTTCTAGATATAAAAAATTTGTGTTGAATATTAAATTATATAATTTAAGATACATAAAAAAATTCTTATTATACATTTTATTATAGATAACAAATGTGACCTATGACTCATTTTGTTATAGATAATAGATGAGGCCTATGAAGATAACTGAATTCATAATATTTGTAAATAATTTTCAAAGAAACTGTCAAATGTCATACGGTTATTTTTGTTAAAGTGCTTTTACAGAAGATTTTACTTTGCATGGTTCCATGTTGTATTATGAAGATCATTGTTAATACTAAACAGTGTGTAAAGAAATGTTATAGCAAAAACAATTATGAAAATGTGTAGAAATACTGTTCGTGCTAAAATATTCATGTGCAAGGTCTTGTTTAGAAATAAGATGTGATATTCAGAACTGGACAAAGATATAAAGATATATTTTAAGATGTGATATTCAGAACTGGACAAAGATATAAAGATATATTTTAAGATGTGATATTCAGAACTGGACAAAGATATAAAGATATATTTTGTCAGAAATTCAAACATAACTTTATTATTTGACAGAAGATGGAATATTTTGTGTGACATAAATTGTCACAGGTTAATTTGTCAGTTTTTTAAAGTCTCTTGTTCTGTTATTAGAACTTTCTCTGTGAATGTCAAATACGATGAGCTTTGGGACAAAGCGTAAAATTGAGTTTTGTTTTCTTGCAAATCGTGGGGAGGGGGTATACTTTTCCAATAGATAAGTATTTTAGTGTTAACTATGTTTGAATTATAATTTACTGTTTTTCTTTGTGTTTTGTTATTTTTGAGTATTTCTTTGAAAGCACCTTTTCTTACAAGAAAACTTGCATCTGTACTTATTATGACCATATTGTTTGTCATAGAGTATAATAATGCTTCAGTCATTCTCATTTTAATCAAAGTAAAATTTACAATGCTGTTTCTTAAACAGTTTTTTTACAATAAATTTGTAATGGGTTATGAAAAAATTCACTAAGACTAATGAATCAATGTACCATTTGAGAAGTTATTAGAACTTGTAGCTTTAATGCTGTCACAACTGAAGGCTTTTATTGGATGATTAATATTACACCAAAAATTCATTACAGTGACACAAGTTTTATTGTATCTTGTGACTCCTCACTACTGTTTTGTGTTAAGGAATTATGAAGTACATTATTATAAATTTTGAACTTGAATAATTATTTCTTATGTCAAGATATTATACAGTTATTTTCTGTTTGTAAATGGAAGGAAACTTTCATTAGTCTTCTACCATATTAAAGTGAATTTCCCATTCATACATATATATGTGTTAAAATTTATTTATTAAAAAATGTTCAACTACATATCAGTAACTTAAAAATTTTCAGTGATGTATTTTCTAATAAATATTAATAATAGCAGGATGCTTTTGTGGAAGTTAAGTACAATTAACATCAAAATTAGTGTAATGAAATACTTAAATATAACAATTTTTACTTCCTACAAGGTTTGCAGAGGTGGTTAAATGAGCTTATTCTTAACCCTATCAACTTATTGTAAGATGTAAACATGTCACTGAAGGTATCTAAAAATTTTTATTGTTGTGCCTGTTTTGTTGAAATTTAGTAAACCAGTTATCTTATTATAGATCTGTTACAGAATTTAATTAAAACAAACATTTTGAATTAAGCAAATATTGTGGATTGCTGTGAGGTAATTATAAAAGTTCAGAAAATACTCAGAAGCTGAAATACCTTGGAAGTGTGGCTTTTCCTATGAAAAATATTATTAAAATCTCACTAGCACATTTCACCTTATAATTTAAATTATACCCGGATTTCATGGTTATTGGAAAGTTTGTATAGATACATTTCTTAATGACAAGATTTTACTTTTCAAAATGCAAATGGAGCTAACCAGTTTAAGAGTATTATTATTATTAATGACATTTGTAGAATATACTTATTATTAATGACATTTGTAGAATATGCTTATTATTATTAATGACATTTGTAGAATATGCTTATTATTAATGACGTTTGTAGAATATGCTTATTATTATTATTAATGACGTTTGTAGAATATACTTATTATTATTATTAATGACGTTTGTAGAATATACTTATTATTATTTACTATATCAGTAATTTGTAAAATATATTTATTATTATTATTATTATTATTTACTGTATCAGTAATTGTATGATACAGAAATGTGTTAGCTGAGTTAGAAGAACACTATAGAATAACCAGTAGAATGTGACATTTTTTAAGTTCTATGGGTTATTTCAACTGGAGTAGTTGATATGGAAGGGTTTTCCTTCAGTGTAGCTTCATATATTTTAAAGCACGTATGATAATGGATACTTATTAAATTCTTGAAGTCAACAGTAATCGGTAAGAGCTGTAGTTTTGTACAAGCTGCAGAGTATTTGTGATAAGTTTTAGTGAAGTGAATATGGCTAGGTGTTTCACACCTTTGGAAAGTGTGGTTTGTTGATTCAAGACGTGCTATCTTAACATAAAATTTTTTAAAATGGTTGTAGAAAACGTGAGATGAAATGTTATAACCTAGTGTGTGTAAACAAAAATTAACTTACAAGTATCAGACTACAAGTAAATATAAACAAAGAAGAAACGTAATTATGTTATGTGAGGCTAGACATAACAGTGATTACACAAAAACAGTTTCAACAGTGTCAGAAAGGTGTGACAAATTATTCCATTAGTTGTCTGGTTAAACATACTGAAACTTTAGATAACACTGAATTATTAAAATATTTTATCTTGGTTTCTATTTCTAATTATTTTTGTACAGGAAACATTCCAATTCACAATGTGTACAACGTGTATGTAATTCTCGTAGTTTGAGACATTCTCAGGTTATTTTTGTACACCACAGTATTGTCTTCAGCTCACATGTAGACATCTTTTGTTTTTTCTTCATTTTTTTCACTATAGTACCATTTTAATACTATTATGTCTTTTGGTTTATTATACTTTTTATTATGTATAATACCAAAGTTGACTAAATTGTCTTTAAATGTAGCAAGTATGTATTGAATAGACTGTGAAGTATTATTTCAACCAAAGTATATGTATTAAGCTGCTATAGATAAAAACTGTTCTGTCTGGTAATAATACCTGAAGCATTAGTTGAAAAACTGTTTATATCAGGAAGATATATTGCATGTTACAAGAAGAACATAATTATTTATTTTGATAGTAAAACGCTTTGTTACCCTGGTTGCTAAGGGTTAAAAAGTGGTATTTTTCTAGTTATGTGCAATGAAATCACTGTTTTATGTATGGTATATAGTTTTTTTTAAATTTATTTTATGCTGTAAGAAGTAATTGATAATGAAAAGAAATTTACCTTGTTCTTAGCAGCTTAATTGTATAAATCTGCTTCCAATAATATTAACTTCAAGTTTTACATGATCGTGCTATATGTATAATGTAACATTTGTTTTTAGCAATGTGCATATATCTGTTTTAGCAATGTGTATATATCTGTTTTAGCAATGTGCATATATCTGTTTTAGTTAAAGATTACATGAAGTTGTATTTTGTTTGTGTTTTTGTAATATAACAATGATGAGAAAATAGATTTAGTACATGTAGTATTTTGTTTGGCCCTCAAATTTCTGATCAAGGCCTTTGGTTGAATAATCAAATATTCACTCGATATATTCGTTCAAAAAGTTTCATTTGTGTAAATTGATATTGAAAACAACAGACAATATAAATAAAGTACACTGAATGTAAAAATTTATAAGAACAAATTATCGAGATTGTAGAATACATTAACAAAGGATGATATAATAGCTTTTATTAATATTATTATTATAGTTTGCACTTTTAATGTCTACGGTAATTAACTATATATCTTAACAGAGACCAGTTAATATTGTGAATACTTGTCATGTTTTTGGCTTGACCCATAGTTCTTCCTTAAATATGAACATTTAGTATGTCTTGCATTGCTGTACTGTGTCAGTGGGCTTTATTTTATCGGTAGGCAATAAACAAGACATTTTAGTGATACACACAGTGATCTCCTTGATTGATGTAGTTGTGTGATACGATGGTAATCTTTCAGTTCATTGATTATGATGAATGACTTATAATATAGAATACAGTTTTTTTGTGATGGATGATTTGAATATAAATAGAGCAGGGACTAGCTTGTTTGATAAGGCTATTTGTTAACTCAGCTGTAAGGGAAGTTTTAATCTAGGACTTAACAGTGATGAAGGACAGGAAACTATGCAAAAGGAACAAGAGGTAGGGAAAAGTTTAGCACAGGAAATGAGTATAGCATAATTATTGATATATTAATGCATGAAGTATAAGAAATAAAATAGATAATTTTAGATCTTTGGTAGAAATAGTGGATTTGGGCATAATTGGATAAACTAAAACATGTTTAAATAGATGATTTTGATGACAAGTTTATTTGAAGTACAGTGTTACAGGCTATTTGGTAGTAAAAGAGGGTTGGTTTTATATGTAGAAGGTGAGATATGTTATGTTGGAATTGTAGATATTAAAGATTGGAGACAATCCATTTGGGTTTCTGTTAAGGAAATAAAAGGAAATGGTTCTAAATGGGAATTTGTTATAGACCTCCAAATTATACTCATGAAATTTGTGAGAAATTTTACAACGAAATTTAAGATTTCAGTCATAAATAAAAGTTATTCTTGTTTCATGCAACTGGATTGGGAAACATCAGAGTAAAACTGTGCAGGAGAAAGTTTGTTTGGAAACTATTCAGGATGTAACCTACTAGAAAAAATGCTATTTTACGTTGTTAATTTTAAAATAAATGAGAAAGAAGAAACTGGAGAACATCTGGATGGAAGTAAATGTTGCTCTGTTAGGTTTAATGTTTTGCTACATATGGAGATAAAGTGTGATATTTTGTTTACAAATTTCAAAAACAAATTTTGAAGTAAAGTGAGAAGTGGGCAGCTGAGTTGTTTGGAGACACTGATCAGATGTGAACCCTTTTTAAATATTCAAGTTAAATATATTCCTTATAGAAAGAAAAGGGTAGCTGCAACAACAAAAAACAAAACAGGTTGGTTCACAAAGAGTTCAAGAAAAACAAAACAGGTTGGCTCACAAAGAGTTCAAGAAAACCAAAACAGGTTGGTTCACAAATAGTTCAAGAAAAACAAAACAGGTTGGTTCACAAATAGTTCAAGAAAAACAAAACATGTTGGCTCACAAAGAGTTCAAGAAAAACAAAACAGGTTGGCTCCCAAAGAGTTCAAGAAAACCAAAACAGGTTGGTTCACAAATAGTTCAAGAAAAACAAAACAGGTTAGTTCACAAAGAGTTCAAGAAAACCAAAACAAGTTGGCTCACAAAGAGTTCAAGAAAACCAAAACAGGTTGGTTCACAAATAGTTCAAGAAAACCAAAACAGGTTGGCTCACAAAGAGTTCAAGAAAAACAAAACAGGTTGGCTCATAAAGAGTTCAAGAAAAACAAAACAGGTTGGTTCACAAAGAGTTCAAGAAAACCAAAACAAGTTGGCTCACAAAGAGTTCAAGAAAAACAAAACAGGTTGGCTCACAAAGAGTTCAAGAAAACCAAAACAGGTTGGTTCACAAAGAGTTCAAGAAAACCAAAACAGGTTGGTTCACAAAGAGTTCAAGAAAACCAAAACAGGTTGGCTCACAAAGAGTTCAAGAAAAACAAAACAGGTTGGCTCACAAAGAGTTCAAGAAAAACAAAACAGGTTGGCTCACAAAGAGTTCAAGAAAACCAAAACAGGTTGGTTCACAAAGAGTTCAAGAAAAACAAAACAGGTTGGCTCACAAAGAGTTCAAGAAAACCAAAACAGGTTGGTTCACAAAGAGTTCAAGAAAACCAAAACAGGTTGGTTCACAAATAGTTCAAGAAAAAACAGGTTGGTTCACAAAGAGTTCAAGAAAACCAAAACAAGTTGGCTCACAAAGAGTTCAAGAAAAACAAAACAGGTTGGCTCACAAAGAGTTCAAGAAAACCAAAACAGGTTGGTTCACAAAGAGTTCAAGAAAACCAAAACAGGTTGGTTCACAAATAGTTCAAGAAAAAACAGGTTGGTTCACAAAGAGTTCAAGAAAACCAAAACAAGTTGGCTCACAAAGAGTTCAAGAAAAACAAAACAGGTTGGCTCACAAATAGTTCAAGAAAACCAAAACAGGTTTAATCACAAATAGTTCAAGAAAACCAAAACAGGTTGGTTCACAAATAGTTCAAGAAAACCAAAACAAGTTGACTCACAAAAGTTCAAGAAAAACAAAAGTTGAATCACAAAGAGTTCAAGAAAAACAAAACAGGTTGGTTCACAAATAGTTCAAGAAAACCAAAACAGTTGGTTCACAAATAGTTCAAGAAAACCAAAACAGGTTGGCTCACAAATAGTTCAAGAAAAACAAAACAGGCTGGTTCACAAAAGTTCAAGAAAACCAAAACAGGTTGGCTAACAAAGAGTTCAAGAAAACCAAAACAGGTTGGTTCACAAAGAGTTCAAGAAAACCAAAACAGGTTGGTTCACAAAGAGTTCAAGAAAAACAAAACAGGTTGGTTCACAAATAGTTCAAGAAAAACAAAACAGGTTGGTTCACAAAGAGTTCAAGAAAACCAAAACAGGTTGAATCACAAAGAGTTCAAGAAAAACAAAACAGGTTAGTTCACAAAGAGTTCAAGAAAACCAAAACAAGTTGGCTCACAAAGAGTTCAAGAAAACCAAAACAGGTTGGTTCACAAAGAGTTCAAGAAAAACAAAACAGGTTGGCTCACAAAGAGTTCAAGAAAAACAAAACAGGTTGGCTCACAAAGAGTTCAAGAAAAACAAAACAGGTTGGCTCACAAAGAGTTCAAGAAAAACAAAACAGGTTGGCTCACAAATAGTTCAAGAAAAACAAAACAGGTTGGCTCACAAAGAGTTCAAGAAAAACAAAACAGGTTGGCTCATAAAGAGTTCAAGAAAAACAAAACAGGTTGGTTCACAAAGAGTTCAAGAAAACCACAACAAGTTGGCTCACAAAGAGTTCAAGAAAAACAAAACAGGTTGGCTCACAAAGAGTTCAAGAAAAACAAAACAGGTTGGCTCACAAAGAGTTCAAGAAAACCAAAACAGGTTGGTTCACAAAGAGTTCAAGAAAACCAAAACAGGTTGGCTCACAAAGAGTTCAAGAAAACCAAAACAGGTTGGTTCACAAATAGTTCAAGAAAAACAAAACAGGTTGGCTCACAAAGAGTTCAAGAAAACCAAAACAAGTTGGCTCACAAAGAGTTCAAGAAAACCAAAACAGGTTGGTTCACAAATAGTTCAAGAAAAACAAAACAGGTTGGCTCACAAAGAGTTCAAGAAAACCAAAACAAGTTGGTTCACAAAGAGTTCAAGAAAACCAAAACAGGTTGACTCACAAAAGTTCAAGAAAAACAAAAGTTGAATCACAAAGAGTTCAAGAAAAACAAAACAGGTTGGTTCACAAATAGTTCAAGAAAACCAAAACAGTTGGTTCACAAATAGTTCAAGAAAACCAAAACAGGTTGGCTCACAAATAGTTCAAGAAAAACAAAACAGGCTGGTTCACAAAAGTTCAAGAAAACCAAAACAGGTTGGTTCACAAAGAGTTCAAGAAAACCAAAACAGGTTGGCTCACAAAGAGTTCAAGAAAACCAAAACAGGTTGGTTCACAAAGAATTCAAGAATACCAAAACAGGTTGGTTCACAAAGAGTTCAAGAAAACCAAAACAGGTTGGTTCACAAATAGTTCAAGAAAAACAAAACAGGTTGGTTCACAAAGAGTTCAAGAAAACCAAAACAGGTTGGTTCACAAAGAGTTCAAGAAAAACAAAACAGGTTGACTCACAAAGAGTTCAAGAAATAAAATTAAAAAGCATCATAGTTTTAAAAATTTTAAATTAACTGGTATGGTAGGAGATTTAGAAGATCAGTAAAGTTGGTGAAATAGGAAACTACGATATCAAAAAGCTGTATGAGAAAAGGTTAGCTAGAGATGTAGATATATATTGGTAATGATTTTTTTAAATATATTGAAGTGTTAAAATAATGTTAAGATGGGGGTAGGAACCTTTGAGGGATAACGAAATAAGGCTCATATTTATTGGTTATGAAGTGGTTGGTTTATTAAAGTTTTTTTTTTCTTCTATATTTGCCAAGGAAGATTGAAGTAGTAATTCACATCTTGAACAGTTGATAAATGGAAACAAGATCAGACAAGATGATTGTATTAATTCTAAGCTGGTTAAGAATAAAACGGGAAGTTTAAATACTAATAAGGTGCCTGGACCAGCTACTTTTTCAAAGGTTTTGAAGAAGGTGAAGGATTAGATATGTTAAATACTGTTTTTTGTCAGTCGTGTATATTTGGTGTATCTGGATTTTTCAGAAAGCGTTTGACAAGGTGGTACATACAAAGTTTGTGAAAATGTCTTGGTAGTTGTGGAGGATAAGGTAGTAAATTGAATACAAGAATGGTTGGATGAAGAAAGTTGCAGGTTGTTACAACTGGGGTGCCTTGGGGCTCAGTCTTGGGACTTTGCTCTTTTTTGTTTTATTTAAATCAATGACATAGATGAAGGAAAAGTCAGTAAGTTACCAAGAATTGCAGATGATATTAAAATCTTTGGTGTTGCTTGCTGTGAAGAGGATGATAATGATTTACAAAACGATTTAGATAGTTTAGTGAGTTGGGCAAGTTAATGACAAATGGATTATAATTATAATAAATGCAAAATAATCCATTTGGATTATCAAAATCTGAATTAAGTTTAATTTGAATAGGAATAATCTTAACTGTGTTATGAAGTAAAGGGATCTTTGTGCATTAGTTGATAAGTCTAAAACCATCCAAGTAGTATGTTGTTTTAAGTTGTAGGGCAAACAGGGTTTTAGGTTTTATCTTCTGAGACATTCAGTAGAAGTCTAAAAAGAGGTTATCCTTTCTTTGTATGGGTTGCTTGTTATGCTGTATCTTGTGCTCCTTACCTTAGGAAAGACATTGACTTGTTGGAAAGGGTTCAGAGAAGGGTTACTAAGATGGTACTTGGGATGTAGGGGTTATCATACAAGAAGATATTAAGGTCCATAAAATTGTTTTCTTTTCAAAAAGAAGACTTAGAGGGGATCTGATTGAAGTGATTGAGATTATAAAAGGAATTTAAAGGGTTAAAGCACCATCTTTTTCTCATATTTAGAACAGTAGAATTAGGGGAAACAAATTTTAGCAGGGTAGGAGTCATCTTTAGCTGAGAGTTTTATTTTTTTAACAGGGTGGTTGACCTTTGGAATAGGCTGATATCGGATGTTATTGAGGTAGTAAAATTCAGTGAGTTTATGAACAATAAGGGCTGACTTGAAGAATTAAAAAAAATGTAGTTTGTAAGATATAACAACTGAGATGGACCATTAGGACACATATTGTGTTAAAACATCATGTTAATATGATCAAGATGACAAAAAGTTGTACCAAACTTTAAAGTCTACAACAGTTAATCATGAAGATGATGGTGTGACATAACTTCCTGGTTTTGTTTTCCAAACAATAAACCATCAGGAGCATTACCAAAAATTGAGGGTCATGGGTTCATTTCCCCATTGTACAAAACATGTTCACCCTTTCAGCTTGGAAGCATCATAATGTGATGGCCAACCACACTATTTATTGGTAAAAAAGTAGCCCAATATTTGACAGTGGGTGGTTATGCCTTCCCTCTCGTCTTGCATTGCTAAATTAAGGAAAACTAGTGCAGATAGCATTGACCCAGCATGGCCAGGTAGTTAAGGTACTCAACTCATAATCTGAGGGTCGCGGGCTCGTATCGCTATCACACCAAATACACTTGCCCTTTCAGCTGTGAGGCATTATAATTTGATGGTCAATCCCCCTGTTAGTTGATAAGAGTAGCCCAAGAGTTGGTGGATGGGTAGTGATGACTAGCTGCCTTCCCTCCAGTCTTACACTGCTAAATTAGGGATGACTAGTGCAGATAGCCCTGGTGTAGCTTTGCATGTAATTCAAACCAAACCAGATAGCCCAAGTGCAGCTTTGTGCAAAGTGTACAGAGCCTCACACAGATTGTTTGGGTGAAAAAGTAACTCGAGTTAGTTAAGACTCTAAAAACTTAAGTAGATTTTTATAATTCTTTCAACAAATGTGATATTTGAAGCCTTTTCAGGATTTACAAGTTTCATATATGAGTTTTAAATCATGTGGCTAAACATTTAGGTGTGCTGTATAATACAGAATAAAATATTTAAAATTGATAATGTACTTGTAAATATTAATTGTATATATTAAATAATTATGTGTATGGTATTTAATTCGTAAAAGATTGTGTTTCCAAAAGTATCTTTAAGCTAGGGAAATTTACATTGACTGGTTATTTTCAAATTTTACTTTGTTTGTTTAAGTTAAACAAGAATGTTGTTGCTTTAACACTTTTTAATTGTAGATATTTAAAAAAACAACTGTTTCCTTGCAATAGACATGTGCATTTTCTCCCCTACAGAGCACTGGAACTTGAGTTTGGAATTTGGCATGCTTTTAAGTGTCAGATCAGATATTAAATATTTTTGTTTTAATTATGTATTCCAAAATAAACCTAACACTGGTGGAATTGTTTAAGTACAAGTTAAAGCTAATTAACATATACATTAATCATAATAAAAGTTTGAATTGTCATTGCCTGTATATGTGTATACATTTTCATCTCTGCTGAAAACTCTTCAAAAGAAACTTGTACAAGATATATGTGTTTCATTTCAACACACTATCTCCTCAAGTGGTTCTTTTATTAACCATTTAGATATGTAATTAAATTTCATGTGGGCTCTCAGGGTTTCAGTTTCACTAAAACATGAAATTTATATTTTGACCTTTTTTAGTCTTTTTTAAATTTCAAATTCTACTAGTTGGGCTTTTGCTTGATGATATATGCATGTGTATTACCAAGGTGGGACAATGTGCAAGTCACACTATGAAAATAAAATTTTGTTACATCACAGGGCTAGTCTGTTTGTCACATCAAACAGCCATAAATGTCACATTGGATAAATCCAATTATAGTATCTAAAGGGTTAAAGTCACTTCCTAAGTTTTTTAGTTGTGACAAACATATCCACTTAACACTGTTTTACGTTTTGCATTGTTTACCAAATAATTACATGATTGCAAACTAGGTATGACATCTGTTTGTATTCAACAGCAGAAAGGTTTTGTTTTTCTTCAAATGTAAGTTTTTGTCATCAGTAGTAAGTATGTAGTTAATTTGGATAGTTTTTGTTGTGCAAATAGAACTCTTGTTTTTCACTAAATAGACGGCCGATCTAGTGAATGCAAATGCGAGTGAAGATGAGAAGATAAAAGCTATGATGTCACAGTCAGCTCATGAATATGACCCATCTAAGTGAGTTCTGTTTACATCCTCGTACACTAGTTCTGTTTTCTTTGTTATGATTAAATGTATTAGTATAAAAGTACTTTTCCATGAATGCCATTTTTTGTAGCGAGGAAGGCTTGTAAATATGTTTCATAGGTGTCAACTGTGTTATATTTTGTCTGTTAACATCTTTCAGTTAAGTGTTTTGGAATTTTAATTTGAAATAAAGTTTCAGTATCATGAGGGATTTTTGGAATGAAAGACAAGATATTAAACAACAATAAAAATTATTTGTATTCCCATCGAGGGAGGATATAACACTTTGCACTTACCATTTGAAGCTGTGATGAATGAATTATTATAGACACGAGTATTTAAAGTGGCATGATTGTCACATTTTGAAAACAAGAAGTTTGTTGATGTTTGTTGTGTATGATATATTTCAAACTGTTCATGACAAGAAGTTTGTTGATGTTTGTTGTGTATGATATATTTCAAACTGTACATGACAAGAAGTTTGTTGATGTTTGTTGTGTATGATATATTTCAAACTGTACATGACCAGAAGTTTGTTAATGTTTGTTATGTATGATATATTTCAAACTGTTCATGACCAGAAGTTTGTTGATGTTTGTTGTGTATGATATATTTCAAACTGTACATGACAAGAAGTTTGTTGATGCTTGTTGTGTATGATATATTTCAAACTGTACATGACCAGAAGTTTGTTGATGTTTGTTGTGTATGATATATTTCAAACTGTACATGACAAGAAGTTTGTTGATGTTTGTTGTGTATGATATATTTCAAACTGTACATGAATGATATTCAGTAGTAGTTTGCTTGGAAGGGCAAATCAATTTAGTGATTTTAATCAATGTCATCATAACAAGACTGTTCATAGTTTAATTTAAACTGGGATTGCTTATATATAGCATTTTCTTGAAGTCACTTATATTGTATGTAACCTTGCTGATCTAATGAGCTATGATGACAAGTGAAAGGCTTGTTGATAGACAACAGACAAGATGAAACTTAAATGCAGTGATGGATCATTCTTACTGGGATCTCATACTGAGTGAAGCACAAGTTGCCATTCTTAACTTGCAAAACTGGGCTTGCTTCAATAGGTACACCAGTAACCAGAAAATAACTTCTGGATTATCTGCAGTTACTGACCAGTTGTTACTGACTAACTTGATCAGATTTTATTGGCCAAGCATTTGCAGGCTGTGAGAAAAGTAAACAACTTATGTTTATGAATAATAATATTTTCAAGTTTATTACACGTAGAATTGTGTGTGTAGAAATGAAGATGAATGTTTTCACTAATTAATGTTTTAGCAACGATAGTTAATAACTGTGTAACATGTAAAAGAAGACAAATGTACAAGAAACAACATTTTCCTTGATGTAATTAGATGCATAATTTAAAAATTTACATTTAATTTGCAACACCATTTGGTTTTAAAATTTCAGTGGTTTAAAAATGTGTATGTAATTAGGAAATCTTGAGACAATAAGAAAATTTTTAACATCGCATGCAGCTGAGCATTATGGAGTATTGGGAAAACTTATTGCTAAGTTAACAGATACCTTCTGCTTACTCTTTGTTGAACTAGATACTTGCAGAATGAAAGAAGGAAACTTTGTGTGAAAATACTTAGGATAAAGTACTTTTATTATTGTGAAATTTTGTTTTCAGAAACAGTGGTCACACATTAAGTTTGTGTGATTTTGTTTATAATATCTTCTACATTCATAGTTTTACTACTTGCATGAAACACTGAGTTATGATGTTTTTTATATAATATTTATGGATAACATAAATGTACTAATTGCGATAATAAGAGAGAAATAGACCTTGAGAGGTTTTAAATCCATTTTTGTGTGTGTGTGTGTGTGTGTGTGCACTTTTATGTCATATATCCTGATGTATGTGTATATTTGACTTCTATATGAAATAAGTTGTCCATAATTGTATGTTTTCTCATGTACACTGATTTAAGTTTTAGTTATTCTATGTATATTTTTATTTTGATAGCTGAATTCTTGTAATTTTCAATGAGTTTTAGTATGATGTTTGGATTTTTTTTTCTTCATCTCAATAATTTCATTTCTTTTAAAATTAGGTATGTGAAGAGTCGTAGCATGACAGGACCTTTACCTCCAAATTACACGTGTTACAGATGTGGAAAACCTGGTCACTGGATAAAAAATTGTCCAACTAACAATGTAAATACTTGCTTACTTTCTTTAACAACAATGAGTTATTTGGTATATTTCTAACAGTGATGCATTATGTTGTATGATTGATGTTGTTATACTTTGTAAGTATGCAGTGATACACATGGGCATTTGCATCTTATTGGATATTTTAAACAGAGAAGGACTTTTGACTGAGATCTTTCAATTATGGATTGTAATATTGATATAATGGATCTTCTTGTGTGATTGATGTTTAATTTACTTTATAGTGCAAGATTTCAGTTATTAATTTGTGGAAAACATTAACAAAAATTCACAAAGACTGATTTTAATACCCACATTTAATATAATGCAAAACTAACAACAAACAGTTCAGGGCACATTGTATTATAAGTAGTTAAATCCACAATAATTGTGTTTTTTGTTGATGTATTAAAATTTCAAGTTGTGAAAAGTTTAAGTGAGGAAGAATTTTACAGAATTGACAATTAATATGTTTTCACACACTTTTTTATTGATAGTGTAAATATTGTGAGAATGTTTTAATATTCTTCATCAAGAAGATAAGCTTTCACCACATTTATGATTGTAAAGTTTCCCGACATTTTACTGTAAAGATGCACCATTATGTAAGGTGTGTTTTAGCTTCTGACACCCCAGGTTGGTTGGCTCGATCATCATGAATTTTATACGTTAACTCTAAAGTGTCTTACAGTGTACACTGGCTATTTGATGTTAATATTTTTGGCAGGAAGGGGAATAGAAAATATCTTGAAATAATTCACAGCTCTACCTTTTCATTATAAACTTTTGACATAAAATATACCGACAAGAATGTTTATCAGTGAAATCATTAATTGTTACCTTCTTTAAAGCAGGATATACAATTAGCATCTAGTGAAGTCATTAGGGATTTAACAGAAACTATGAAAGGGAACGTAACATTGTTCTTTATATAATTTTTGCTTCCGTAACAGGTAACCCCAGCTAGTAATATTAAATATAGTTATATTGTCATCAGAGTATTTATTGTAATAAGTCAATGAAAATATCTGAATCACTAATATTGAATATCTAATGCTTTTAATATCTCTGTTTTCTCATGGTTATGTACATAGATATAATTCAATCCTTCTTTTTTATGGATTGTTTTATATCAGTGTACATAACTCCTAACACCCTAATCTTTTTCAAGATTTTCTTATGTGGATTGTGTTGTAACTTGATAACACTTGAGAACTTTGTGTGAAATCCAGTATTATAAATTAATGTTGGTAACAAAGTATGAATATTGTACTATACACATGGTTGGATGTATTTTAGATGGATGTTAAGAGGAGCACTGGAATTCCCCGGAGTTTTATGGTTCCAGTAGATGGTCCAGAACACAAAGGAGCACTGCTGACCAGCACTGGAGAATATGCTGTTCCCCTTATTGATCAGTGAGTGTTTTTAACACAATAAGGATTTCTGACACTGTTATTAATACAATAGAAACTTCTTTAGTCTCTATGTTGTGTTGATATTGCACATTTTTTAACATTTGTATTTTATACTAATTGTTACCAGAGTGAAGAGCTGAAAATTACGAGAATATGAGCATAAGAAATACTGTTATCTTTATTAAACTAAGTTATACTAACAAGGCTTATTGTATTACCATAAATTGGAAAATCAAATTTGAAGTGGGTAATGCCACTGTGGTCAAGTTTATTTATTGGATTTTTTGTTTTTGTTTTAAGACATCTGTTGCTTATTCATAATTAAAAATTATTTGTGCTTAGTTGTGCTGGGATATCACACATGAATTGTTTGTTTGTGCCCAGTAGAGGATTAAGAGTCACTTTTGATTAATTTAGCCAGACAGACTGGTGAACAACTCTGATACCTGGATAACTATATGGATGGTAGTGTTATGTTTTTTGTTATCCTAATGTGAGTGATATGTTAATAAATTAGTTTAGCCAGACAGACTGGTGAACAACTCTGATACCTGGATGACTATATGGATGGTAGTGTTATGTTTTTGGTTATCCTAATGTGAGTGATATGTTAATAAATTAATTTAGCCAGACAGACTGATGAACAACTCTGATACCTGGTTGACTATATGGATGGTAGTGTTATGTTTTTGGTTATCCTAATGTGAGTGATATGTTAATAAATTAATTTAGCCAGACAGACTGGTGAACAACTCTGATACCTGGATGACTATATGGATGGTAGTGTTATGTTTTTGGTTATCCTAATGTGAGTGATATGTTAATAAATTAGTTTAGCCAGACAGACTGGTGAACAACTCTGATACCTGGATGACTATATGGATGGCAGTGTTATGTTTTTGGTTATCCTAATGTGAGTGATATGTTAATAAATTAATTTAGCCAGACAGACTGGTG
The DNA here is from genome assembly GCA_011833715.1 of Carcinoscorpius rotundicauda. Taxonomy (NCBI): domain Eukaryota; kingdom Metazoa; phylum Arthropoda; class Merostomata; order Xiphosura; family Limulidae; genus Carcinoscorpius; species Carcinoscorpius rotundicauda. Next base: position 69,416,004 of record CM022402.1, on the reverse strand, counting down.
AACAACTCTGATACCTGGATGACTATATGGTTGGTAGTGTTATGTTTTTGGTTATGCTAATGTGAGTGATATGTTAATAAATTAGTTTAGCCAGACAGACTGGTGAACAACTCTGATACCTGGATGACTATATGGATGGTAGTGTTATGTTTTTGGTTATCCTAATGTGGACAATATATGTTAATATATCTTCTTGTTTGTATGAACGTCATTATTTTGTGTTTGTGTTTTATGGACATTACATGGATATTGTCGCTAGTTTTGTATACATTATTGTTTTATTAAGGCTTTCTGAAAGTAGTTTATATGTATTACACAGATGTTATGCTAACCTTGATGCTTGTGAAGATAATAATGGTAACATATTCTCTAGATATATTTAGGTAGCCAAGAGTAATTTTTATATATGAATTTGTAGAATCACTTAAAGGTATGAAAACTAAAATGAACTGATGGTAAAACTATTCTGTTTCTTTACAGTCAGGCATACAAAGAAGTAAAAAAGGAGAAGCCTCCATTTCTGAAGGAACCACAGCCAGAACCATACCCAGAACCTCAGATCCCTGAGGAGCTTCAGTGTATGATTTGTCGAGACCTTCTTCAGGATGCTGTCCTCATTCACTGTTGTGGAAATAGCTTCTGTGATGAATGTTAGCATTGTTTTAGAATTTCAGAATTAAACTTGGGTGAAGTTGTTAAAATTAAATTTTCATGGTTAATGTTTACAACATGGTTTGTTGATGTTTGAATTTGGTACAAAAAATTATAAGTTTAAAGTTTAAAAGAGAAAATATTTAACTCAGTTTAATTTACAAAGAAACTTCTGTGAATGTTAATGTAATATCTGCATCATAACGAATCTTTTCATTTAGAATAGTTTAGTCAAACGTCATGAATATGTGTGGACTCGCTTCTTTAAATGTAACTTGTTTACATCTTCATCAGCCACTCATAACTTTATTATATTGTACAGTATAAAACTATAATAGTGAGAAAAATAAATGTGTACACCTTCTAAACATTTTAAACACAGAATCATGAACAGTATAGTAAGAGTATTTGTACAAGGCTCAGTAATGTAGCCTTTATTCTAAGCTTGAAGTATTTAAGGGATGTTAAGTAATGAAAACAAAACATTATTAACATAAATGGTAATACATATGTTGATAATTTTCAGTTTATAATGTAACATTTGTTTGTTTAGAATTTATTGTTACACAATGAGTGTCAACACAATTTTTATCTAGTTATTTGTTTAGAACTTGCTCGAGTACAAATGACATGTTGTAGTTTGTGTTAGTTATTGAGTATTTTCGTGGATAGCAGTAGAGTTTGAAAAATTTGAGTTAATAATGGAATAAGAGGAATACAAAAAGCTTTTATTGATAAGTTAATAACTATCTTAGAGTAAAATTTGTGCCAGGAATTACGTTAACAATAATAATTGTAATTCTAACTATCTTTTGAAATTGGTTACTTTGTTTATTATATTATTTATTGAATGTATTTTACTTGTTTGTAACTACTGACAAAATAATGTTCTTGGTTCTTGAACTAAAGATTTAGTTTGCTTACATATACTTAAAGTCTTAAAACTAAACATTAGTTTTTGTATAGTGTTATCAGTGAAATTTATACAGTAATATGCCATGCAGTGCTTAGGAAGGGCTTCTGACAACAGAACTCTAAACAGGGTCATTTTAACATTACGTACATGGAGATACAGTCATGTGAAAAAATGTGAACACCCTATGAAAGCCTGTGTATTTTTGTAATACATTTGGATATATAGATATCTCAATTTTAACAATACTGAGAGATTATAAGAATATAGTTAAACAATTAAAACTGAAGAAAAGACTTTTTAAGATCTTCTGTAAAATGTAATGCCACAAAAATGCATATTATAACTGAGGAAAAAGTTAGGACACCCCCACAGTGATACTCACTTAAAATGGCTCAACTCGCACACTGGTGTATCACACCATGTGCACGTGATTAGAAGATAGTTACTCAGCATTGTGAATGAGGCTTGCCCTATTTAAACCTCAGACATTTAGTTTGGTGTGCTCCTGACTGTTGAAGTGAGAGTGAGCACCATGGTGAGAGCAAAAGAGCTGTCTGAGGCCTAAAAAAAAGAAAATTGTAGCAGCTTATGAGTCTGGTAAGGGATTTGAAAAGATCTGAAAAGATTTTGAAATCAGCCATTCCACTGTCTGGAAAATAGTCAACAAGTGGAGGGCTTTCAAAACAACTGTCAACATGGCCAGGTCAGGCCATCCAAGCAAGTTCACCCAGAGAGCAAACCGCAAGATGCTAAAAGAGGTTTCTAAACACCCTAACATGTCATCACAGGACCTACAGCAGGCTTTGGCTACTGTTGATGTGAAAGTGCATCTACAATCAGAAAGAGACTGCACAAGTTTAACATGCATGGGAGGTGTGCAAGGAGGAAACCTTTGCTCTCTAAGAGAAACATCAAGGCCAGACTGAAGTTTGCCAGAGAGAATGTAAACAAAGACCAGGACTTCTGGAAAAATGTTCTTTGGACATATGAGTCTAAAATTGAATTATTTGGACACCAGAACAGAGGACATGTTTGGCGTAAACCAAATACAGCATTCCATGAAAAGAACTTCAAACCAACTGTGAAGCATGGAGGTGGGAGTGTCATGGTTTGGGGCTGCTTTGCTGCAGCAGGACCTGGACAGCTTACAATCATAGAATCCACCATGAATTCTTCTGTGTATCAGAGGGTGCTTGAGAATCATGTTAGACCATCTGTAAGAAAATTAAAGCTGAAGTGGAACTGGACCATGCAACATGACAATGACCCAAAACATGCCAGTAAATTCACCAAGGACTGGCTGAAAACTAAGAAATGGAGAGTCCTGGAATGGTCGAGTTAAAGCCCAGATTTTAACTCCACTGAGATGCTCATGGGCTGTACATGCAAGAAACCCCTCAAACATCTCACAGCTGACAGAATTCTGCATTGAGGAGAGTGGGGCAAACTTTATTCAGACCAAAGTCAGAGACTGGTACATGACTACAAGAAGCGTCTCACTGCAGTTATTTCAGCCAAAGGTGGTAACACAAGCTATTAGGGGGTAGGGTGTCCTAACTTTTTCAAATGGCTATAAGTGTTTGATCCTTACGATCAACTAGTCTTTCTCATCATGTCTTTAAGGATATGTCAATACATGTCATTTTCTCTTATGTTTATGACTATGGTAGTTATAACCAGTAGACAGGCAATGTTTCTCTCTGTCAATGATGTATTATAATATTTTCTGTACAAAGATTTGTAGATCATTTCATAAGAAATTGTTTTTTCCCACAAGAATTATACTGTGTAGACGGTCGATGGATGATGTTCTAATGGTCCACATTTTGTTGTCATAAACATGAGAAAAATTGTTATAATTGCAGGACATTGTCTGCTTCTCACATGTTGTTATTTTATGTTTTTTGGTGCATTCATTTATTAAATACAAATTTTAGTGCACTACAACCATTAGTATTAAGAAGTAGTGTTCATAAAATTATGGATGTTTCATAATTTATTTTCTCTCCCATGAAAAAAACAAACAAAAACTCTCACGGAGAGAAGAGCTCAATAGTGGATGAACTGGTTTAAAGTGGTGTGGTGCTAAGTGTGGTTTTATTGTATGTGTAAAGGATAGTGGATCAACTGGTTTAAACTGGTGTGGTGCTAAGTGTGGTTTTATTGTATGTGTAAAGGTAAATAATAGCTATTATAAACATTGTATATTTTAGGGAAGTTAAATACTTCTTTGGGAAATCTTATTTGTTTATTTTACTTTAAATATTGGGAAAATATTAATTTCAAACTTGTGTAATTCTTACAGGTGTTCGTCAGGCACTTCTAGACTCGGAAACTCACGAGTGTCCAATGTGTCACGAAACTAATATCTCTCCTGACACCCTTATTCCAAATCGCTTTTTACGTACAGCTGTCATGAATTTCAAAAATGAAACAGGCTACACCAGGGTCAAAAAATTAGTTCAACAGTTAGCTGAAACTTCCAGGTGCACTCCTACAGGCTCACCAGCTCGTGACCAGCATCATGGGAAAAATTCACCTGCCCGAGATCAGTCAATTGGAAAAAATACACGCGTGGATTCACCATCTCATGACCAACTTTTGGGAAAAGCACCGGTTGCCTCACTTGCTCATGACAATTATTTAGGGAAAAACAAGTGGATGGATTTGGCACCTAGTGAGCAAACTGTGATGAACTCACCATCTCGAGAACAACCTGTGGAGAAAACACACACAAGTTCACCAGCTCGTGAACAACTCTCAGGGAAAAAGGTGATTAGCTCACCGATACGTGAACAGAGTGCTGGTAAAAACACTCACAGTGATGTGAAAGTTCATGATTCAGAAGTAAAAACAGCGAGTATTTCAACTTCCCATGACCAATCTGTAAGGAAAAACCTTGCTGTAGATTCTTCAGTTTCAAACCAATTTGTCAGCACTGTTAGTTCTTCAGCATCCCAACTGCACGAAGAGGACCGAGAAAGTCACGCACCTTCCACTTCGGTAAGCCACACACTAGGACAACTGTCAATAAATACCTGTGATTCTTCAGTTAGTCATGAGAAACCAATAGAAAAACGATTAGAAATAACATCTGTGATAAACGATGGCCAAACAAAGGAACTGGTTCAGGTGAAACAAGAAGTTTTATCAGTAAACAAGGATTCTCCTCAGATATCAAAGGAGCCTTTCTACGTGAAAGAAGTTCCTCAGTTGAAACCTGAACTTGTTCACTTGAACCAAAACACAGTCCAAATGAGACAAGAAGCTTCTCTTGTTAGACAGGACTCGCCTGTATTGAGACAGGAACCTCTGTATGGTAGAAAAGGACCTTCTGAAGTTAAGCAGGAACCATTTCCACTTCACCCAATTCAAGATCCATCTACTGCAAAATTACAGTATGTAATTATATTTCTTAACTTGAATTTACATTGCATTTTAAAATGTAAATTATTGATTACATGTAGTTATAAGTAGCTATTTTCATATTTAAGTTGTGATGATGTGATCAGTTTTTTCATGCTCTGTGTTTTGTTTCTTGTGGAAATTGTTTCTTCTTTCATTGTCATTTTTCACGGTAATTAGTTTGGTGAACTGGAGAACTCTGTTGTTTTGCAAAGTTGTATGTTTCAGTTTGTTCTCATAATCTTTAGGACTTTTCAGCTTTTATACTGAACAAAGTAATTGGTAATGTTGAGATAATATTTTTAAATCTGCTCATCAAATGTTAAAATGTTCTCAGTAAGGCATTGATTAGTCTAAAGGCATGTATGTTTCAGTCATATCTGGTTTTATACTTTTTTAGGTTTATTCACAGAACACTTTTAGTAACTTAAAAACATTAATTAGGTATCACAATAAGAAATAATTTTATGGTTATTCTGATTTGAAACGTTACTATGAAAAGCCAACATTACAATCAAATATGAAACTTTCACACACAAAGGAAATATTTATCTTAGAAATAACTCTTAAGATTATTAAATCTTGATCTCGCATTCTGTGCTACTAAATTAATATAAATTATTATACAGTTTTATTTTGAAACACTTAAATTTAGTTTATTTTAGTGATTGTCAGTGGATATTCTCTTGATTTGCTAGTTTAAGTAATTCTACTTAAAACATACAAATATTCTTACAAATATGTCTGCACATAAGTGTTCTAACTTAACTATTATATTGTACATGTTATTGTTTCTTTTGCTATTTTGTAAGCTGTGTAGAATAGGTAAATGAAACAAACATCAGAGGTTCTTCAGAGAAAGACATTACACCAGTGAAAGGTCATCTGTCATAAAACAATTCAGGCTTATGAACCTGCCTATCGTTAGAGAGCATCTACATGGAGCCATTTGAGAAATTTAGGGATGAAGGGATGAAATTTTTTTTATTTCTTGTCACAATATGCTAGGGTGTTGTTTATGTTTGACAAAAGAGCATCTTTTAAGGGCCCTTTGCATGTCCGGGGCAGCATTCTGCTAGGGATCTGCAGAGAAAAAATTCTCATCTGAAAGCAATTTTCATGTATTTTAAGAGTTGAAAAAGCTACTCTAGTAGTTATTAAATTCTATTTTGAAGTATGAGAGAGAGAGAGAGAGAGAAAATTTAACTTCAGTTAAACGTTTTTCATATGATCATAATATCATCTGAACTTTCAGAAGAAAAAAAGATATCAAGTTAAAGGCTGAAAGTGTTTAATACTTGTCTGAGTTTCTTAAAAAGCTGCAATCTATCTGACTATAGATATTTCTAGAAAAATGACACTGCTATACTTTCAAAGTCTAAAAAATTACAGGTTGCCTCTTAAAATATTTTGGTCATTAATTATTCATTCTCAGAAGTTCCAAACATTTACCTGTGTCATTTTTACAGTGGAAAATTTAGCTTTAAAAAAATTTTGATTTTGACAATAAAATGTTTCAGAAGGAAATAATTTTCATATTAAAAAGTCATGTGTGTCTGCACTTGTCATCTGATAGAAAGTTTTAGATCTTTGCAACGTTTTATATATCAGTGAGACAGGCTGCAATGTTCGTGAGAAATCTGTGAAAACATTATCAACGTTGTTATAATAGCTCTGTCAACCAACATTTTAGCGACACCAGTACAACATTTTACACCTCACACTAGTGAGATGTATGGTTTTGTTTCAGTTTATAACGAAGCTAATGAGACTGTCTACCACCGTTACTGACTTTGAACTGCTGATAAGAGGAAAGCAGTTACTTGGCAGCATCTCCTACATTTTTCTTTTTACTTATACCTGCTAAAGTTTGAGAAATACAACCAGTTGATTGAGTGTAATCAGTTATCAGAGCTATCAATTATTTGATTAGATAATGCTGCTTGTGTAACAGCCTTTGACAAAAGGCTTTATTTGTTTCAATGATGTAAACAAGTTTACAACTAGAATGTGCTTTTTGAGTAGAAAAAATATATAAGCTTTTGAAAATTAAATATGATTGCTACATCTTCACTGTAACTTAAAAAAACAGAAACAGTAGGCAGAGTAATTTTAATGGTTGTGGCTATATGTTTTCATTTTTTAAAAAACTTTGTTAACATTGACTGTGGTTGTTTATATGTCTTAAAAGAAACAGTTTAACATTGGTATTTTATCTTTGTTGAGTTCCCAGACACTAATATATTTCTTTTAATAAGTTGAATAATATTTCTATTGTTCATTGATTGTGTAGTATAGACTTTCAATACCTTTATTTTAGGAGACATGAATCTGAATTTCTCAAGTGTTTCAGTATGGTGGCACAAACATGATTTATCTTTCAGTTGAAGTTTCTTTGACAATGCTGTAAATATCACATGATGTTTGTGTGTAACTACCTAACTAATTGTATTACTATTCAAAGGTTTTCTTCAAGCTGGAACAGAGTAAGAAAAGTTTTTTTCATTTTTGCAGACAACTTGAAGACGACCGACCAGGGACGCCACTGGCTGATGAACCACCGTTAGATCCAGAACCTCCAGGTCAAGAGATGCTTCATCACGATGAAGATAAAGGAACAGGAAACAGTATAGTAACTATCACCACACGTGGACCTCGCTACATGCTGAGTGTAAGTTGTATTTTGGAGTCTGATTTCTATTACATGTATTAAAACCAGTTTTGTTACGTTAAACCTCTTCTACAAGTAACATTGGTTTTTATTACTCCAAATTTCACATTTTCTTCACATATGTGATGCAGTTTTTTTGTCTGTTTGAAGTTAGACATACATTTGCTCGAGACTTTTTACATTCTAAAACATGGTGTTTAATTTTTTGCATCAAATTGGATCTTTCTACATGCGTAACGAACACTTGGTTAAACCTCAAAATGTACTTAGTATAGTCTGTCATACAGTTACTCAACTATGTTGAGTTAACGTGATAATTATAAATCATAACTATGTTGAATATTTACTTCAGCTGTTAAGAAAAATGTATAAAGATTTCCGTTTCATATTCCAGGTACTGTGATGTTCACTGTTTTTTTTGAGTTAATAGTAAAACAAAATAACGTTTTCATGATTTTTGTTTTAGGGTATCACAAGGGATAGTTTTAGAACATCCCCACCTCCACAGGCAAGACCAGTACCTCCCAGTCATGGTAAGTGATCCTTGATGTTTTTCATATCTTTTTTATTATGCAGAAATGTTTTTGTGTTCCTTGTGAATAAAATCAGTAAGGTAATAGGAATCCATACATTTTATAACAAACTGACTTATCTATATTTATTGCATAATTAGTGATGATTACTCAGTAATGTCGAGAAAACCCACTTGTAGAAATATATATATATATGCAAAAACAGCTCGTTTGGGTTGAGACGATGACCGATGTTTGCTCTTCTGTGCAAAATATTTTCTCAACCCTAACGAGCTGTTTTTGCATATATAGTGATGATTACTGTCTTGTTGTATAGTGATTTGATTTTTTAATCATAAATTAATATAAATTTGCACTACAAATTGATTCATTTTAGATAATGGAGTTTAGATATATAACTTTCATTATCTCTATAGTAAATTTTCATACTTTTTCATACATTTATTTAGGTCCTTCCCTAGATCGACGACCTCCATTAATACCCAGAGGGCCACTTCCCCAACATGTTGTAAGGTATGTGTCTAAAGTCTCTCATTTAATTTACTGTTGGTATTATTATTGTAATACCAAGATTTTTAAGACTTTTGTTGGATGGTTATCAGTAAAAAAACTGATTTGTTTCTTTTTGTAGTTCTGCTCCTACTGGGTATGGAAGAACACACCCACCATATGTTTCAATTACTAGTGGACCACCATTAAATTACCAAGTTTCTGCCAACTATCCAGCTCTTGCCCGTCCATCATTACCACCATCAGCTCCAGCAGTAGCTGGCCTTTCTCCACCCACATATCCTGGACAGCCTCCTCCACCTGGTATGAAAACAACTTATCTACAATTCAGTTCATTTGAGATTTGAAATACGTCAAACTGTATACCAAGTTCATTTCTAGCGTAGGCCGAACACAGAGTTATGTTGAGTACGTACGGGGCTGATATTTTCACATTTTCCTCTGTTACCATGGAGGTAGTACAATAACGTGTTCCACTCGACTCGTAATCCAGGGGTTGTGGGTTCAAGTATCCATCACACCAAACATGCTCACCATTTCAACCATGGGGGCATTATAATGTGACAGTCAATTTCATTATTTGTTGGTAAAAGAGTAGCCCAAGAGTTGGCAGTGGGTGATGATGACTAGCTGCATTTCCTCTAGTCTTACACTGTATAATTAGGGATGGCTAGCACAGATAGCCTTTCTGTAGCTTTTTACACTGTATAATTAGGGATGGCTAGCACAGATAGCCTTTCTGTAGCTTTTTACACTGTATAATTAGGGATGGCTAGCACAGATAGCCTTTCTGTAGCTTTTTACACTGTATAATTAGGGATGGCTAGCACAGATAGCCTTTCTGTAGCTTTTTACACTGTATAATTAGGGATGGCTAGCACAAATAGCCTTTCTGTAGCTTTTTACACTGTAAAATTAGGGATGGCTAGCACAGATAGCCTTTCTGTAGCTTTGCACAAAATTCAACAACCAAACCATTATCCATTCTTTCTCCATGTCACTGATGTAAATTGAAAAATGATTCCAATGCTGAGTTCGAAGGAAAATATGAGGTAAACAAAGTCTACACCCTGAATTTTCTTTGCATAAGTAGTAACATCTTCAGAAAACCTCAGAACACAATAACATTTTCGACTTTCTTATGTGACATTTCAAGTAATCTTTTATAAGTGCTTTAAATCATATCCAATTACTGATGCAAATTTAAGAGGTCTTACTTACCCAGAATATGTTTATCACCTCTTTTGAAAAACATTTGTCAACTTCTATCCATCTGACACTTCAGAATTTCCACGGTATCTTCAGTTCATTTATACTTTTCACACACTTCTGAAATTTACCCTTTTCTCATATTTGTAACCAAAGTGTAACTAGCCCTAATCTTCATATTTAGTCAAATATCAAACTTAATTGAGCACTGATCCTTTGTTCTGAATTTCCACCTCTTAATCATTTTTATGTTGGAAGTAAAAAAATATTTCTATAATAGTTCTTTGTAGGTTTCTGAAAATGTAAACTTTCTTATGTGTTAACTCTAATATTTCAGGTGTGTATACAAACACACATGTGAAATTAAAAACTTCCCCTCACCTCAGTAACAGCTGAAATCTTAATATTATTGTAGAATTCATTATTAATTTCATTGGTTTCATTTGGTAGTCTGTACTAAATTCCAACTTAAAAACTTTCTACAAATGTCACAGACACTTTATCAAAACAAAAGGATATTTAGGTCACAAATCAAAATTGTTTTTTGTCATGAGTTTTATGTTAAGCTGAAATTACACACAAGGAAAGTCTAAACTTTGGAATACAGGGTTGTCCTAAATTATCTTATATGCACTATAAAATTGGATTTGATAGAAAAATGAACAATTTTATCCTGTAAGTGTTACCCATTAACAATGAAGATAGAAAATTGGATCTTTAAAAGTTTTTTCTACAGTATTTAAATAGTGGTTTTTTATGTATATAACAAAATGCATATTATGACAAGTAAGTCACAAATCTATTTGGCAACCCTTCAGTTTTATGATGAAAACAGAAGAAAAATAAGTTTTAAAAAATGTGTGTATGAAAGACAAATGTTATACAGTGTTCCCTCGTGTATTGAGGTAGATGCGTTCCAAAACCCCCTGCGAAAGGAGATTTTCTGCAAAGTGGGATCGCCGATTTTTACGTATATATTCATGCGCATTTATACTTTTAAAACCCTCCCTGTACAACTATTTAACCCTCCCATTACAATACTGTTCATTATTGCTGAAATAATAAGAACAATTATTAAGATATTAAACCTTAAAATTAAAAATTACACATCTTCAACAGGTGGTGTCTTTTCGGGGGACACCACTTCCTCTTCTGTGGAAGGTGAATCGGCAATTACTTCATCAGTCGTTACAACTTCAGGAACAGTACTTGCCACCGGTACCCTTTCTTTCTTGCTCGGCTGGAAAAACATTGTTATCGGTAGTTGTTTTCTCTGCCTCTTTAGCCTATCGAAAATCATTTGATAAGGAGTTATCAGTTCTTCTATTTTATTGCAAAATTATACTGATCGAAGCATATCGTTGTCCCATTCCTGTGAGCACTCCTTCACTTCGTTAATTAATTTCATTAGTTTACCTAACTGCTCTAACGACCATCCACTTTGCTCGATTGTTTTCTCGGCTTCTTTTGGTGTTTCCTCTTCCTCGGCAGCAGACTTCGCCAGTGCTCCTAAGTCTTGGTCGGCTCAAATATATGTTTATATCTCAAAATATACCTGTTTTTTTTTCTTTACACTATTAATTATATTTATTTTTAATATTTTAATGGTATTTAATGCTATATTTTAGATTTAATGTTTATTATTTTATATATATGTGGGGGTTGGTCGAGCCCGCGAAGTGGCGAGGGAACACTGTATATAAACCAAGCAACAAAGTACAAAAGAGTTGTTGTCATTTTTTTCACACAAGAAAACAGTTATTCTGGCTTTAATCTTTGCATAGTTATTGCTTCAAGTTTTATGGTTGGATTCTGGATGATGTTTTAAATTTATAACACTGAATTACAGATTTTTGTTTTAAAAATATGACTTAATAATGTGGAGGTTTTCTGCACACGATTACAATGATTATAAATTATTGTGTCTGTGCAGTATAAATATTTCATTGAAGTTTCTACTCTCCTCTATGTAGGTTCGTCACCCCTTCGTCATGCCCCATATCCCCCACCACAACCTCCTCCTCCTGGTGTGGGGCAGATTGCTCACCCTATCCCTCCATTAGGATATCAGCCTGCAGAAAAACCTTATGGACAAGATAGGTAGGGGAATTGTGATGTATTTGCTTTTTAGTTGCCATAAAAGTTTTATGATATCATATAGATAAGAAAATAGATACAGAGTACATTCACTAGTATGTGTAAAATGATGCAGTTAGAATAACCAGTGTAACATGACAGAAACTAAAAGGAAAGAGATAAACAGTGGAAGGTGTGAAAACAGTAAAGTTGTTTTCTATTTTTTTTAATTGTTCACATTTGAAAATGAAATCAAAACATGGCAAAAGCAAAGAAAAAAAGAAATATAAAAATATATCTTAAGTAGAAATTCAATTTATGTTAGGGGGCAAAGAAACTAAAACTAAACAGACAAGGTTTAAAAGGTGTGACAGTGTCAGGATTTTTATTTCAACACACCATTTAACACACCAAAACATCACATTATGTGCAAAAATTAATCTCTGTAGTCTAAAGGAAGGGACAGTAATTATTTAAAACACCAGATGTAGCTACTATCTGAGAAAAAAACTTACACTAATCAAATATACTATTGACTTAAGTTATAAATAGAAAGAAATATACGAGATAATGATCTTGGTAAACTATTGGACAGTTTTTCAGATTATGTAGTAAAAATTAGTTTAACTCTTGAGGCGACATGCCAGAAGTTTAATATTTCTCTAGTGGAAACTTTCATATTCTGCTCTCACAAACATATACAAATTTAGAGGGTTGTCTGTGTGTTACTTAAAAAGTTTTATGTTATAGGTAATAGAATAAGGTAACATGTAAATTACATCTATATTTTTTGTTGCATTCAGTTACTTGTTTTTAGCTAAACTGTGAAGTTTTGTACAGAAACATTCAAAAAAGTTGATTTTTTTACTTTTTTTTGTAGCAGAACAACTGCTGACCAGATGGATACTTTTGCTAGACAGCTGTTAGAACATAGGTCTCAGTACAGGAGAAAAAGATCATTGTCCAGGTCACGTTCTAGGTCTTCCCGCTCTCGAAGTAGCTCCAGATCTTGGTCAAAGTCTCGCTCAAGATCACGGTCCATTTCATCACGTTCGAGACATAGATCTCGGACACACTCGTTCAGCAGCCGATCGAGAAGTAGATCTTACACTCGCTCAAGGTCCAGCACCCCTAGATCCAGGTCTAGGTCATCATACTCTAGGTCTCCAAAACATAGATCAAGAAGTCCTAGTTATCATTCTCGGTCTCGATCTAGATCCAGAAACAGGGGACATAGATCTCCTCGACATTACACTCGTGCACTTTCTCGTTCTCCTAGACATTCTAATTTTCCCAGAAGGCGATCACCTTACCACAGAAGACAAGACTTCTCCAACTCAGGTTATTATGGTGGTCAGTATCGTCAGTATCCACCACCTCCACCCCCTCCACACCCAACTCCTCCTGGTCAGCCCTTAAATCCGTTTGAACAATATTCTGTTGACAGACCTCATTATTATCATGAGCCTTATGGATATGAAAGTTTTCCTGGCTCGTATAATGCCCCTGTGTTTGAGCATCCAGATGTTCGTTACAATCCTAGGTTTGGCCAACCAATACCAAGGCTTGAACAACACTTCCATCATCGAGGATGGCCACAGGACAGTGATCGCATCAGAGGACCACATAGACTCCGTGGTAGACAAATTCAGGTTATATCTAAGCCCATCAGCCTTCCAGTGCAGCATATTCCAAAGCAGCAAGAACAGAAAGCTAAAGAACCAGAAAGAAACATTAAACAGGAAGAAGATGAAAAGGCTAAACATAAAAGACATCATCATCACAGTAAGGAGCGAAAAAGACAGTCTGCAGAAAAAATAAAACAATCTGATGGCCAAACTAGTGTAATTGTAAAATCAGAAACAGAGAAATCTCAAGTTGCTAAAAAAGCTGGCCCTGAGAAAAATAGTCAGGATGCACCTGAGCCTGCATTAAAAGAGAAAAAACACAAGCACAAGAAAACCAAAGAAGGTGAGGGTCATTCCAAAAAAAAGTCCAAAAAACCACCCAATGAAAATAATCCTGCAACTGGAAGTGAATCTGAGAAACCTTTGAAGTCTAAGAAGAAAAAGACCAAGTCCAAGTCTAAACAACTGCCAGTAGAAGTGGTTGCAGTAACTGGATCTGAAGTCTTAGAACCCGTTGAAGCAGTAGAAGCTACTGCTCAGGAAGCAGACTCAACCACAAGTGAACAGACAACTAGTCATTCAACGTCAAAAAATTTCAAAGCTACAGCTGTTGTTCCTGAAGAAGTGGCAGCTGAAGAAATAGAGGAACCTAAAATAGAAGGTGACGAAATTACAGAAACTGAAACAACTTGTGTAGATGATGTGGAAATCGATATGAATCAAGAGAGTTTTCCAGTTATTGAAAAGTCTGAACCTCAGGATGATGTGCTAGGTGAGGAAGAACCCTATGAAGAACTGGAACCTAGTCTTCAGGTTGAATTACCTGAAATATCCAAGTGGGAGCGTGAAGATGTGGAAGATGAAGAAGATAAAGCATCACAAAAACAAGAAAAAATTCATTCACAAGAGAAAAAAAATGCTCTTCCATCAGACGTGATTCAGAGAGCAGAAAAGGTGATTCTTCACAAGCCCCGTAAAGCACCACTTTTCAGTGTGAATTCTTCAAAATTGGTAATAGATGCCAAAAAAGAACCTGAAAAAGAACTTCATTCTAAATTACCAAGGAAAGATCAGGAGTATTCTCGACCACGAGCAGAAAAGGTAGGCTCTCAGCAAGAGAGAGATAACAGAAGCAGGTTTACAGATAGTAACAGAAATTCTACTAGAAAAGTAAGATTAGACAGATCTAGGTTCTCAAAAGATGTCAGTTCAGATTCTGAAGGATACAAGAAACAAAAAATGGAGAAACAACAAGAACCAAAGTTGGAGAAGTTGAGATCAGAGTCCAGTATCAGAAGTAGAGATACAAGAATTGAAAGGGAGCACCAATCCAGGAGAGACACACCTGATCGTCCTAGAAGGGGAGTTTCTAGAGAAAACGAAATGATCAGGGGAAACCACAACAAGGAAAGGAACAGAAATCTTTCTGGGGGCTCAGAGTCAAAACATGATCGTGAATCAAGACAAGATGATCGAAGTTTTGTGTATCGTCGAGATAGAGGAGAAATAGAAAGATATGAGAAAAGACATTATAATAGTCATGAAGAAGACAGAGGGAAAGCTGTAAGCAGAAACGAAGAAGGAAGACATGGAAGAAACTTGGTCTCAGATCAGGCTGAATACAGACGAGAGAAGAAAGATCATGAACAACATTCATCTAGGAGTGGAGAAAAAACTCATCTGAAGAGAACGGAGATATCTCTCAGTGAAGGAAGGAGGGAGAAGTCTCAGCATGGAAGAACACGAAGTCAAAGTCCCAACGCTGGTGGGTTAATAAAGAAAAAAGATGACAAAATAGAAACAGAAAGTAATAGAAAAAGCATTGACAATGATACTGTGCAAAAGTCCAGAAGTGATTCTAGAAAGAATGATAAACCAAAACATTTAGAAGAAAACAGAAAAGATACTAGTTTTGTTGGCAGTATTGTAAACAAAGAATCAGCTGGGCAAAAGAGCTCAGACACTCAAGACTTGCAGAGCAGTAACCAGCAAAGCAACCCTTGCAAATTTTTATTATCATCGCAGTCCAGTCATAGAGATTCTACTCAAGATGAATCTCATTTCGAACCAAACTATGATGAAACAAGTGACTCAGAACAATCTGGTCCAGAACCAAACACACCTACAAGAACTCCCGAAAACTCGCGTAAACATACCATTCCACCAGAAGAAACAAGTCCATCAAAACGCCCAAAAAGAGAGAAGGAAGAAGTAGAACGAGGCTTAAGTCAAGACACAGAGAAAAATGAAGCATTTCTGAGGAAACGAGAGCAAACCAGCAGTCCTAGTGGTAGTGATTCATCAGATACAACAAGTGGAAGAAAGCATACAAGAAGTGGAAGTATTGATTCAGATCAAAGATCTAAGCATAAGAAAGCAAAACATAAAAAACACAAAAAGCATAAAAAACATAAAAAGAAAAAGGGTCATAAAATTAAAGAGAAAGATGGCCGTTCTGAGAAGGAGTACAAGTTACAATCGTCTGTTTATAAGAAGTAGTCAAATCTTTTGTAACATTTATAAAGCTTTCTCTCTCAGAGGATTTATCAGCTAGTACTGAATTCTGAACTATACTTTTCTTTTTGGTTTCATAAGTGTTAAGTTACAGTTGTTGGAAATGAAAGCATTTAATTTTTTTTTCAATTTTAACAGATGTTACAGAGAGTGTAATGCCATTAAAACAAGATCAAGTGTTTTTTAAAGATGTATTAGATTAAATACACATCATAAATTTCTTACTGTTATGATTTGATAAAGATAATTGTTGCTGTTTTAGACTAATTTATCATTGACTTAGACAAAAACAAGTTTAGTGTAAAGAACATGATTTAACTGTACTTAAGTTTTTCTACGTAATTCATGGATTACTGTGTTCTACAAAAGTTCTGAGGAGTGACAGAAATGTTTGTAAAGTAACGAATGATTCAGTAGTATTTTTTTGTAAATTTTGTTTGGAAAAAAATTGTCCTGAAGCATACATGTAGTAATTAAAATTGTATTATATTGTAAATAAAATACAAGTGAAATAAAACAGATTATCGCTGATGTTTTCTTTCAGCACAAGTCTGGGTTTGTTTTGTTTTTTTTCGTTTGTGTAGATGAAATTGTTGTATTGCTTGATGATGGGAAACTTGAAATAAAAATGTATCTCAGAATGGCTGGTATGAGTATTAACACTATTGATATGGAGAGAACAACGTTTTGACCTTCCTAGGTCATCTTCTTAACCTGAAGGAATGTCTAAACGTTGTTCTCTTATCTATAGAGTTAATACCCATACCAGCTCTTTTGAGATACAGCTTTAACATTCAGTTCTGCAGATGGTTGGGTGTTATGTCACAGCAATTCTGAATATGCACGTCCTCAAATTGTGTAACAACTACAGCTGATACAGTTTATAAGGGTATGTGACAGCACATTCTTACACTCTGGTCATAAATATTTATTCAGATTGCAAATTTTGAATTTTTCACAGTGGGATTTACTTTGAGCATAATCGGATTGAAAACTGAAGAAATAAGGATCAACATGGGGTATCAGGGCTATTCAGAAAAATAACTTTGTAACAAGTGTTAAACCAAGCATGGTTTATTTTAACAGGTGAGAATCCACAAAGATCAATGTCAAAAGTTGTCACCTGTCTCAGGACAACATATATAACCAAGGAGAATGTTCATCTGGAGAGCAATCTTTTGTTTCTCCCCAGTCTATTCCACGACTAGCCTCTGAAGTGTTCAGACGTGAAAATTCATATCTGTCATGTTGTCTTCATCACACAAGCTTCCTTTGATGCCAAGATCATCGGAACTCCTGATAATTCTTGACATATTACCATTGGATTTCTCCCCTCATTAAATTATTGCCTTCATCAAGCAGTTTAAACCTGACATCTGTTGACCCCAGAAAAACAAGAATCCTATGTTGAAGTATTTTTCTGCAGCTTTCAACACTCCAGGACCATGATTAACTATGTAAACCTTGGAAAGCAGTTATCAACGTTCAGTGCTCTCCTACCAAAAGCAAAGTTGTCTATATTCGATATTTATCAAGAACATTCATTTGTCTATAACTCCTGCTGAAATGCAACATTCTCTGGAAACAACAACCTCCATACAGCTCACAGAATTCATTCCAATACCACAGGATTACCAACTATGTTAAAATCATAACCGAGCATAAACAGGAAGCTGATTTTTTATTTAACCATGGATTTACCCTACAATATTTTCATTTTAGTGCCGAATGCCCCTGACGTTGAGCAACTAACCTTCAAAATTTCAAGTCTGTTAATCAGAGTACCCCTTGTCGAGTAAGCTTTTCATCTTTATGTATATTAGTTATCTCTGTTTCAAGCAGCAATACTTTAATTAATGCTAAGAAGAAAGACCAGGATGCACTGACCAACACTGACGTTATCCCTTAGCAGCAACCCAAACCTGAGAACGCTGCTTCATGCCGGACTAAATCCACGTTTGTTAAGACTGCAGACGTATAAACCACTGCAGATATCATCATATTCAGCAAGAAGATAATCATCCCAGACCAAAATAGAACAACTCATTGAGACAGACTCACTCGGTTTTGGATCCTGGTGCCTTAGATCAATTGCAGACATAACACTTTTTATCAGTGTATATTCTTTGAGTATTTTTTGTTATAAGCTTTACCAACTCTGATTTTCTTTCCAGCAACTTCCTGGCATGGCCAGGGTAGATTTTTCAGTGTCCTGATCATGAAAGTGGGTTTTCTCAGGATACTCCTGTTTCCTCCCACAGCAAACTGAGGTGTTTGGATCTACATATCCCTATCCTCTCGATTCAGAATTTAAGCTCCTGCAGGTCACTTGATTGCATTACAAATTTGTAAACTTTAAATCTTGTTGGTTTAGTTACTAATAATCTTTAGCCCAGTTAAATTTTACTTCACAAGTAAGGTGAAGAGAAGGTCTCTTCTGAGGGCTCTCTATTGCTTTGCATCTCTCAAAGAGATGCAAAGTGTTAAATCAAAACAACTGCTACAAATTTTGTTGCTACAGAGCAACATTAGATGTATTCACAAGTTGCTTGCAAAGTATAACCATTTAACTGGACATATCTGAAACAATTTGAATATGCACTTCACTCTCTTACTTTTCCAAGCCTGATGCAGCAACTATGGATTTCTCTATGATCAGACTGTGGAAATAACTGAAATGCAGTAAAAGGATTATGGAAACCAGGCAGGGAGGAATATTGTACTGTGGACATTAGCAGTCTTATTACAAAGCTTGGTCAGAATGGCAACATGGACTGTAGTAATATAGAGAAGCTTCAGTATCATTAATATGTACTTGACCTCTATAGCTGTTATCTGAAAGACAGTTCAAATATCACTTGGGAGTGAATTGTAGTTTCATGATGCCGGTTTCTATAATTTGTGTCAAAATAAAAGCCAGAATTTTGTGCAATACCTTCCAAAGGCCATGTTAAAACTGCAAAACTCTCATAATGCCAGATTAAAACTTCATTGACTTTTCATTGTATTTCAAAATTAACATTATTTCACTTTTTTACCTGTAATGTGTACATTGTAGTATCTCACTTCACTGATGTTCCACGGTACAGAATATTTATCTTTTGTAACTGAAAAGCATGGAATAAAAATTGTAGACTACCACCCATATTTATATTTGTACAAGTTCATTCTCAGTGTATACCTTAAGCTTCTGTATAATATGCATAGATACTGGCATTTTGTGTAATAAATTGTGAAACATTGTTGGTAGAAGTAACATACCTTTATGAAACTAAGACATATTTATGTGGAGTGGATATAGCATATCTCCATCATGGTTTAGTAAAACATTTCACCTGGGACCATAATTTTTCCTTAGTGACATCTATAGGTTACCAACTAAGCTAAGTAATTCAGAAGTTTACCATTCCCGTAAAATGCTTTGGGAGAAAAAGAGAATACCAGAACAATATTTAGATGTCTATTAAACAAGTTCTATTGATAGAGAAACAAGACCTTTCATCATAATGAGCTAAGGTAGATATCTCAATGCAGTTACTGTAAATGGCAAAATTTTTAAACAAATTTTACGAGTAACAAAGATGGAACAAATAATAAAAATCCTATTGAAAAAAACTCTTCATCCAAAAAGTAATGGAGAACTCCATTAGTTTTGTGATATACTTTTATTTTCATTAATGATGGGAAAACACAACTTATAACAAAGGAGGGCAATTTCATCATCTATTTTACCAGAAAAACGTATGCTTGTGGTTTCACAGTAGAAGTTAGCAGACATGTTCATATACAAAGAAACTGAATAATCCACAACTTTTAAAACAGCTTCATTTATTTATGCTGCGTTTCATACAGTCATACTATGCTTTCAACTTTTTATTGTGATTATTAAGATGCATCTTAAATTCCTAATCATTGACAAATAATTTCTGTACAATTTAAAAACAAAAGTAACAATTATCTATTATCCCTAATTATTTCAGGAAGAAATGTTTCTCTGTTTCTTTAACCACTCTTCAATTTTCTGCTTCAGTTCAGTGTCTGGTGTTACCATGTCCATTGACAGGGGTCTGCGATTAAATGGATCAGACTGGTCACTGAGGGAAAAAAGAAACAGGATTTGATATATAAATGAAAGTTCACTAATCAAACAATATCTAATTACTAAATGTTCATTCATAGATAAATAGATGCAATTAAAATTTCAAATAAGCGAATGTGATTCATATCTGGAACTAAAGAGACAATTTGCATAATACCAGTGATAGATTTATTTATTTGAATTAATTTTACTAAAATTCCAAAAAAGTGGTAAACCAAGAATGGGTTAAACAACCCTAACATTAATGACTTAAGTTTATCAGTTATTACAAGAACCTACAAATTAATATATAAATATAATAGTTTGCTTTTGAATTTTGTGCAAAGCTACACAACTATCTGCACTAGACATTCCAACTTTAACAATGTAAGATTAGAGGGAAGACAGCTAGTCATCAACATCCATTGCCAACTCTTTGGCTTCTCCCTTTACCAACGAATAAATGACTGTCACATTATAATGCTCCCATGGCTGAAAGGGCGAGCATGCTTGGTGTGACGGAGATTTGAACCCATAATTATCAAATTACGAGTCAAGTGATCCTACAGATAAGAAACCAGAGATTTATCGGCCAAGTACCAGCTTCAACCAACCTTAGCAAGTGCCGAGCAATTGTTGATCTATCTACTCTTACTCTGGAGGAGGGAAGTATTACAGGGTCTTCCATCAAAGTGCTCATGATTGGATCCAAGAACTCTTCAGGTGCATCTGCTGTCACTTCGTCGTCTCTTTGCTGGTCCATGGCAAATTTCTGTGAAAACAAGAAACAGTAAAACTTGCATGAATATTGAAACAAAAGAAGTTAAACTATAAACGAATTATTTGAAGATCCCAATGTTAATATATTACCTCTCTGTGGACCTATCATACTGAATGAAATTTAGTCATTTAAGATGAATAGTCTTTTTCAGTTTTAAAATACACAGCTTGATATCACTTGCTCAAAGTTACTAACAGCTGTTGGACATGACAAAATCTACTTATGTATCACACAGGTTTGTTTACATTTCACTAGCATGTCTGAATACTAATTATGGTCACTTCCCTAGCATCTGAAGATTGGCATACTTAAGAAAACTTCATAATATATTTTGACAACTTATAAATTAACTGCAACCATATTGAAAAATGATCAATTATTTTTGTAAGTCGTGAACTTAATAATACAGGATTGCTTATCGTTCAACATGCACACTTGTTACCCAATCACACAAAATAACTAAAATATTTACAGTATTGTGCAATTAATGTTAGGACAAGAAAAATATTTTGTTATGCTTTTTGTGGCATTATTCTTCCATGCAATTATACAACATAAATTTCAACACTATGGTAATATTTAACCAATCCCTGTTGACAACTGAATGAATCAAGTTGAGAATACTTATTCTTTATAATTCCCATATACTTATACCAAGGGTATGTCGTGGAGTTCTGCTCGAACAAACATACTGATCATATGATATAACCGTCATGGTACCACATGCAGTGTCTTAACTAGACTGAAAAAGGCTAGCATGTGGTATCAGCATATGATAGAAGAAATCAGTTTAGCAACAGTCCACAAATAAACCTTAGTAAAGAAAGCATTTACCAATATATATTAAATTTTTTCTGTCATGCCATGGTCCAGGAATCAGAGAATTCATATGAAAATTTTACATGATACAGACTGGACTCTTAAAAAAAAAATCGTAGAAAGAGTGAAATGAGATAAACGACCATATACCAAATGACAGAACAGTGTCCAGATTTACAGTATTAAGGAAATTCAACAAGAATGGAATATTTGGTTGTGAACAGTGTCCAGATTTACAGTATTAAGGAAATTCAACAAGAATGGAATATTTGGTTATGTAGTGGTTTAAAAAAACATCTTTAATCTCCAGATATTGTCAAGAGGCTGAAATTTACTAAACAATACAAAAACTGGATTGCTGATGATTGGAAATGGTGTTATGGAACGATGAGTCCCAGTTTAATAACATATTTGGTTCAAAGCAAAGTTATATGTCTGGCAGAAGAAAAGTGAAAGAAAAATACCTCAATGTATGGCATTTACCATAAAGCATGTGAAAGACAATGTGATGGTTTGGGGATGTTTTCCTGCTGAAACAACATAAGATACTTGCAAAATAGATGGAATAATGGACCAGTATAAGTACCATCAGATACTGATCATCACAGTATATCCAGTGGTTTGCATACTGTTAGTAAAAACCTGCACTGCAAAGAAGATGATGACCCCAAGCACTCATCCAACCTTTGCAGAAATTTAATTAAAAAAAGATGCAGGAGTCATTCATGACACAATGACCACCACAGTCCTGATCAACACAATTGGGCAGATTTAGGATTTGATAGATCAAAACCTTTGATTTAATCCTATAAAAGTAGCCTGAAACCTAATTTTGATTTTGTCCTAACACTTTTGCACAGCACTGCATATACCTTTAAAAAAAAAAAACATACTTTGAAGTACTAAATAAAATTAGAAGTATTCCCTACCATCAATAACAGTGGTTTACAAAGAAATTGAGGCAAGCACAAAAATAGCTGTTATAACCTAATTTGGGGGTGCTGAATTCAGATTTGAAATTCGTTTTTACTCATCACCTCTAGTTTTTTAGATATGCATACTGTACACTTTATATACATATTGTAAATAAAGGCGTATATGCATTCAGGGTTAATTTCTAATATTGTATGACTTATGTCTTCTATTTTAGTTATTATGCAATAAATGTAAGTGATAGCATTATATATATATCAAGATGGATTTTAGCAGTTAAGCATAGCCAACACGTCTCAATCAACAGCCAGTAGTGCACTGGCAGTCAGCATCGGAGGTTGGTGTCCCTCGACAATTGTGTTACACAATCTTTTGGGTATATATTTGTATGGGTATGCAAGCAGGCTTCACAAAGTACTGTTGCTTTCTCTGTCTCTGGGATAGTCGAGCTGTATCCCAGCATTACAAGCAGAAAGACTGGGGGTCTAGAAGCACTTTCGTTCCTGGCGAACACAGCGTCAAGGAGAATCCTCTGGTTGACATGAAGAAGGTGCTTCTTCCTCCTCTTCACATCAAGCTTGGTTTGATGAAGAATTTTGTGAAGGCCATGGACAAAAATGGTTCTGCCTTCCAACACTTGTCTACTGTGTTCCCAGGTCTCAGTGCTGCTGAGCTCAAAGAGGGCATCTTTGTCGGACCTCAAATCCGAGAAGTGCTGAAGGATACTGATTTTGAGGAGCTTCTTACCTTAAAGGAACTGAGAGCATGGGAAGCATTTAAGTCAGTCTGTAGTGGCTTCCTTGGTAACACACGCGTATCAAATTACCAAGCCTGTATTGAGAAGTTGCTAAAGACTTACGAGGATATGGGATGCCAAATGTCACTCAAAATTCAGTTTCTCCATTCCCACCTCAACTTCTTCCCTCCAAACCTTGGATCAGTGAGTGATGAGCACGGAGAAAGATTTCACCAAGACATTACGAAGATGGAGAGCAACTACCAAGGCAAGTGGAACCCCAGCATGATGGGAGACTTCTGCTGGATGCTCTTGCGTGACATCCCGGAGGTAAAATACACCAGATCAAAGAAAACACACTTCTAACTGTCTGCGGTACTATGAATTGTGTACATTGTGTCATCCAAGTATATTTATTCCGTCAATGTTCTTTATCTATCCTGTTTTATCTGTAATAAGCTGCTGCAACTGTTGAAATAAGCACGTATATTCTCTGTATATATTAAAATGAGACTATTTGAAAGCCAGAAAACTAGAGGTGATAGAGCAAAACTGTTTATTAATTTGAATTCGGCACACCCAAATCAGTAAAAAACACCTATTCACATTCTTGTCTCAGACTAAAAAATATTTTTTTGTAAACCGGTGTAATTTAAGACCTCTTGAAACGATAAAATACAATGTAATTAAATATTTCGAAATTTCCAATTAACAATGAAAATGATAGCAACACAAAGACAAATAACAACTCGCATAAAAACTACTTCATGTACTATCAAAAAATTCAAACCAATAAACTGAATTTACTCTGGTGTTACATTTGTGTAAATCAATAGAACTTTTCATTTTTGCTCTTTCTTAATGTCTTCTGTTTTCATTAAAGCATCAGATGAGCTTCCAAAAAAGTAAACACCATAGAAATGTGATATACATTCCAAACATCATCTCAGATATCTTAATAACAATGGACAAACAGATCTTTAGTTTTATGTAGTATAACAACTATTTGTAGTTGTTTTAACTAATGATTCCTTAGAAAAAAAATAACACCTAATAAACTAATAAATGATAACCAAAATGTTCTGAAACATTCTACAAATGTGCAACCCTGCACATTTCTATTTTTTCTTGGTAAGAAAGTGGTATTCTACAATACTTGACAAAATATTTTCAGCTATGTCAATAGTAAATTATTTTGTGTAATGCAACAAACAGCTTGAAATGTAAAACTACCATCTTGGATATACAGAATATCAAAATTATTATAAATTATTAGTTTGCTCATATTGTAATAGAACTATATACAAATTTCGTGTGTTTGGCTATAATTATTTGTTCAGTTTGGCTGGAAGTTTAATTAAAAATTTGTTTTGGAATTTCGCACAAAGCTACTCTAGGGCTATCTGCAGTACACGTCCCTACTTGAGCAGTGTAAGACTAGAGGGAAGGCAGTTATCACCACTCACTACCACTTCTTTGGGTTACTATTTTACCAACAAATAGTGGGATTGTGTGTCTCATTATATCATCCCCATGGCTGAAAGAGCAAGCATATTTAGTGCAATGGGGATTGAAACCCGCAACCCTCAGATTACGAGTCAAATGCCTTAACCCATCTGGCCATGCCGGGGTCCTTTACTTCTTTTCCATTATATTTGCTACACTCAGTGCTGACAAGGCCTTTTTTTCCCCCACAACATCTAGTCTCTTGAGGCTGTCGGAAACACGAAGGATGTAACAGTTGAAACAATATTTACATTAATGAAATACATGGCAACAATCTTGTGATAATAAAACAAACAAGCCACACACCAGCATGACTTCATGCAACTGTTCTAAATCAGCAGCCAAAATTGATTGTCCAATTTTACGTAAAACAACTTGAGCTTGAGGAAACAGGTTTGTGGAATACGATCTACCATCTTGTATCACAGCTAGACAAAATGTTCGAGATGTAGGCCTGTCTGTTGCACCCAAATGGAGATAAATTTCACAGATATCCTGGACCAGCCGATGAGGTTTGAAATCATATTCTCCCAGATCTTTCACTTTCAAATTTTTTTTCCTTGGTCCAACCTGAAAATAACAGGTTAAAAACTGAAAATTAAGGCCAGAAATGCTGCTAACAGTTAGGGTACCCAACTCATAAAAAAAAAAGTGAATTTTTTTAAACATTTCCAAGTACAAACAGTACTTTTAGTTAGATATAATTGTTACTGTGTTGACTTATTTACATCACAAGCTAAAATTGATAACAACACACTAACCCATTAAATGCAACTTTTCAATCAGTGATGTCGAGAAACCCACTTGTTGAGAATTTTATATGCAAAAACGGCTCGTTTGGGTTGGGAAAATATTTCAAATAGAAGGTCAAAACGTTGTTCGCTCTTCTATTTGAAATATTTTATCAACCCAAATGAGCCGTTTTTGCATATAAAATGCAACTTTTGTTAATTTTTTCATCTTACATTTCCTGGGAGTTAAATGTTTTAAATATTCAGTATCAATAAATTTGAAACCTAAGTATTAAGAATTGTGTGCACACTTTACTAAACAGGGCCATTTCCTATTCAGTTACAGTTTTCAGATAATTATATCTAAATAATGGTAATCATATTTTGGATTTCCATATTTCATTGATAAACTAAAAAACTTTTTGTTTGTGATCTTTGGTTTATTTTTAATTAGCTTTCACTATATTAACCCCATAAGTTCCATGTGTCAGATCTATGGAATCAACAGACCTAGAAAATACTTCAGTCTATCAATTCAGACCTTATGGTTATTTACAGTAAAAATTATTCAATATTAGATTAACTATTTAATAATTATACAGGTTCAGTAGAATACACAACTTAACTTCATATTATTTGTATAAATTCTGAGCTTTGAAACCATTTAAAATATTTCCCTTTCTTAGGGTTTTAATTTTTACACAAACATTTACAAAAATTAAAATCTTAGTTTTAAAAAGCTATAAAAGGAACAATAAAACTCATAAAAGAAAAAAAAGCTGAACATAAATGTTGCCATTTAGATGGTGCAAAGAGAAAAAATAAAGTTGAATTTATTAATTTCAAGTATTTTGTTTTTAAAAACTGTAGAAATGATTAGTAATATTTTTCTGAATTGTCTTAAAATTCTGTGGGGTGACTTTACCCTCAAGTCATTGGTGAAACCACCCAAGGAATTTAAAATGAATAATTTGCTGGGGACAACATGGTTAAAAAAAAAGATTTTCTTTTCAAGCACATCTGGTGAGAGTTTTGAAAGGGTAAAGAATATAAAAAGGCTGATATCAATATGTTCAAAATGTGAGAATTATGTTGCTTGACACTTTGTTGGTCACTGGTATGACTGAACAAAATATGAAGTGAATAACATAAGACACCAACATATGAAATTCAATATTGTGGGCTCTTTTTGAAATGGACTTTTCTCCTTCAGGACAAATGTTCCAAGTTCACTCATGAAGGAGAAAGGTCCACATTTTGTAAGTTCTCAGATTATTGGTCTTTGCATTGTGTTCAGTTGATTTGTTGAACCCACGTTTTCTTAACACACAACGACTACACATTACACTTACATAAGTTACTTTGTTTCTAAAGATAATTATCACCTAGCAATTAAAGAAACCTGTATCAGGTTAAAGAAAAGAATGACAAACCAAGTGTAACAGGAAGTAATTCAGCATGGAGGCAATGCGATGAACCATTGAAGGATGACAAAAAATTGAGGTAATTTCCGATGTCAACCACTTGAGAGTGTTGATAGTTTCATTACTCATAACATTATGAAACCTAGCCAGCAGACCAAGGTGGTGAAAGTTTTCTTCATTCTGCTGTCGATAGTTAGTTGGAAGAGAATTCCACTCTCCACTGTCTCGTTTTATCTGCAGTTCTTTGATTTTAGCCATTAACTGAAAAAGAAAATTGTGCAGTTATCTCAGTATCCTAAAACTGAATGCAGTTAAAACATTTGTACAAGTGATTCACTTGGTCACGAGCCTAACACCTTTACCGAACGGCACATTAACAGTATTCCATTAATACTACACATATGGAAAAACATGTCTTTCAGTTTCATTCATCACAGAAATAATCTAACTTAAATATTTTACGAAGAAGAAACAGTTTATCAAATTAAAGTAACAAGTGTACAGAAAATAAAAATTAGTTCTTTACAAGCAATAGATTGTACAATAGATCTATTTTGTCAGTATAACGTAGTTAATTTGGTTAGTGATTCAGTAAACAACTTTTTATCTAAATGAGATTCAAGATTACTATCAATGATTTTTGTATTTTGTATAGAGCTACTCGAATTTAATCTGCACAAGCTGTCTCTAATTTTGAAGTGAAAGATAGAAACAAAGTAGCTACCAATGAACAGTGGGATTGAAGTGACAGCTAAATCAGTGAGCATGTTTTAGTGATGGGACTTAAGTCCACAACCTACAGACTGTTAGTTGATTGCCCTAATCAGCAGGTAAATACCAACAGAAATAGAATAGACCCACGGAAACCTTTTGAGATCACGATTATAAAAAATCAAAACTAGAATAATATTAGTTGTTGTGAAAGGCAAATTTCTCATAGCCTCTACTGTTTCAACTATATAGCTGGTCCGAAGAGCTCTTGAGTGAAAAGTATAGATAACAATAAACAAAACGAATACAGTGTGGATGGAGCACAATTATTAAAGTCTACTAATTCTTGAAAATTGCTAAGGGACTAATAAGTCTGATACTAATATCTTATGACAAGTACAATTTCAATGATATTTCACAACTTCTATCAACTGACTTATATAGTGTTCAGATTGTTACTGTTTGTTGTATTCCACCTGGGTGAAGGAACTGTGGTTTAAGTAACATGCACTGAGTAATGGATGTGATATAGTGTGGTTAGAACACTATTATTTTACACTATAACTCTTGAAACTTTCCAAGATACTATATAGAGAATGTAGTGTTTTAAAATGTAACATGTCTTATGACAAGTATAATTATGCAATTTTTATAACAATAGCATAGATAAGTGCACTATCTGTCTGTCTGTAAGTGCATATAACTGCATAAAAGTCATAAAAAAGCAAACGATGATACTTTAATGATTCAGTAAGAGAAATATACACCACTTCCAAAGCATTGATTATCTAACTTCTAATCAATTTTTAATAAATTAAATATTATAATTTCCTGGATAAATGATAACTTATCAACATGCATTAATTTTTACATCTATTCATACTAAACAGTTTAGAGTAAAACTATGTCTGAGAAGTACAAACAATAACAACAAATATTTACTGCTCTCAAATAGACTAGTAATATTCAATGAGTTGTAAAAAAGATCCAACCGTGATGACAAGAAACCTACATGAATCGAAAATGTATCTTAGATTGGCTGGTATGGGTACTAACACTTACTGATAAGGAGAGAAGAACATTCTGACCTTCTTGGGTCATTTTCTGCTTAATCTGAAGATGATACAAGAAGATCAAAACATTGTTATCTGCTTTATTTTGGTTAAAGTGTTATTACCCACACTGAAAGTTCCACTTATTTCAAAGCATTTGTTAATACATATACAACATTTTGTTCAGTTAAAAAAAACTTTTTTGAATTTTGACTTAATGAAAATACACAGTAAAAAAACCTTTCAAACAGTTCAAAAAATTTGTCAAAATTATTTGTAAAAAACTTCTTACAGAACTGCAACCTGAAGGTTATTCAATCTAGAAGTTTTACAGAAAAGGAAAAAACAGACTTTTAACAAAGCTTCTATTGTTATGTAAAAGACATTGAAACCTAAACATTAAAAATAAACTGTTGTGGTGAAAATATATTTTGAGTGTTCAAATAGTTTCACTCACTAAGAGAGCTTCGTCCAGGAGAAAGATGGCATCATTAATGAGAAGGTTTATGAAACGAAGGAAGAGAGGGACTTCTGCATCCGCAACTCTCTCTTCAGCTTCTACTGCTAGTTGCTGTTAGAGAAACAAAAGAATACAAAAAATTGAATGAAATATGATAAAGTGGTATATATACAAATAAAGTGAAGGCAATGAACATGACTTAAGAAATTATAAATATAAAAACATAATAAATGCTTCATGTCTGATTTTTAAGGTGGGAAAATTATAAAATAAAGTGTCAACCCCTTTTAGAAGGATAGTTCTACTATCCCTTAAAGGGACACTATTCTTAAAACAGTGGGCACTGCAGCATTATGAGCAAATTTTAAATAACAGATTGAAGGCACTCAGTGTCTTTAGTCTTTTCTACAACAGCAGTCAGTACAGAAACCAGTTATCTGTGTGCCCTAAAACTCCAAACATCCCAGAATGACAACCAATATTTAAACACTTGCAATGTTTGATGGATTGGTTCTGAACCCTATACTGTAATAAACATTCAGATTCAAAGTGTAAAATTGTTACCGTGAGGAATTCTCATTGAGACACGGTCAGGCACACAGTCTGATAAATTTTACACCATGTTATTGGGGCAGGGGTCAAGTCAGCTTATTTCTGTACATGTGCTTTGTTGCTCTTGAGGTATTTTCTGACATCACATAAACAGTAATGACACAAGATGTGATTTATTGCCTTATTTTCAGCAGATTTCTGTCACTGACAGTAAAACAAACACAGAAAATAAAGGTGAAATGTTTAGCAGTTGAATCTCTGAAGTGGAGTACTCAGAAACTTTGTTATTAACAATAATAAAGCACCAGTAATCTATCCCCTGAAACCTTCTGTTCACATTCATGTATTCCTATGTCCTGCATACACAAAACAAAATGGGTTTTAAATTTAGAAATTTAATATGGAATCCAGCTTTGTGTGGCTCACTTTATATTAAGAGCACATTGTTAAAGAGGGTTTCTGATTGCAGTCAGAATGGTGCTTTAATATAAATGTTCTAGTGTACTTGGAAAGGTTGTGTAATCACGGACAGGTAGCAGCAATGGTATGTAGATTCCACTGTGGTCCACAGAGATTACTGTTACCACCATGGACAGGTAGCAGCAATGGTAGATTCCACTGTGGTCCACAGACATTACTGTTACCACCATGGACAGGTAGCAGCAATGGTAGATTCCACTGTGGTCCACAGACATTACTGTTACCACCATGGACAGGTAGCAGCAATGGTAGATTCCACTGTGGTCCACAGACATTACTGTTACCACCATGGACAGGTAGCAGCAATGGTAGATTCCACTGTGGTCCACAGACATTACTGTTACCACCATGGACAGGTAGCAGCAATGGTAGATTCCACTGTGGTCCACAGAGATTACCGTTACCACCTTAGCTTGTGTTTTTTTTAGTCTGTTCTTTGTATGAACATTTTATTAACAGCAGAGCACATGAACAATAAACATCCAATTCAATCATAACAAATGAAAACACATTTAACACAAAGAAAATAAATTCTTAAGACATCACTTCTATGTTTTGTTAATTTCAGCTATAAAAACCTCTATTTCACTACCAAAACAATTAGCTTTTCATGTAGTAATACTGTAACAGACAATGTTTTTCTAATTCAAGAAAACCACAATATTAACTGCAAACTTGGCTATGGTGGGTGGGTAGCTGTTAGCTAGGTTACTCAGGGCTCATTGTGCATGTGTAGCACTCAGACTTACGGTGAACGGTTTCACTGTCAACGTCGCAGTGCAGTTTACTTCGCAAATAACTTCTTATCCTGGAAAGTCACCAAGGAAACAACCTTTGTATTAAACACTTTAAGAAACTCTTACAGGAAAAAGATGTGCATGTGAAACTGGACAAACAGCACACGCCACATGAATTCTTCTACTTAGTGTGTTACAAAATTGTACATAGCAGAAAGCACACAGAGTAAAGGTTTACATGGTGTGGAAAAATATTAACATCTTACTGAGATATCAAATATCTATAAACGTGTTTTTAACATCACTGTGACTAAATTGTATCAATTACTTGCTGTTAAAGATAGATCAAGGAGAAAAGTAAAGATAAGCCTAGTTACATTTCTCTCCACCTTTATGTTTTAGGCATTGTTCACCTTCAACACATTTGCCTTATGACTAACTGTACAAAGTGATTTTTCACTTTCCAAAGGAAAGTATGAATCTTCCAATTAATGAAAATTATAAACAAAAAAATAACTTTGTGCCTGGCTGAAGATAAGGGACAGTATGTGGAATCGTGTGTAACTATGGGATACAGAATTTTAACATCCTCAAATCATCTCACCTGTAACCCGTGTGTAACTATGGGATACTGAATTTTAATATCCTCAAATCATCTCACCTGTAACCCTGAATGTAATTACAAAATACAATTTTCTACGATGCACAGTGTGTATTCAAATACAACTGGACTGCATTAATTAAAATACAAGGAAGTTAGTGATCATAATTAAACAAGTTTTAACATACTTTAAAACTGATTCATGTAATGAAACTTAAATCAAAAACAAGCAAACAGTAATAAAGAAAAAACATGTTTACAATATGTTTTGGAACAGCATAAATTCTATCAAGCGCATAGAAGAAGTGAATTATAATGAGCTTGTAGATCATAAGGCTGTAACATAGGAACAGGGTTTTGGTAAGAAGGATTTTGTTTTAGAAATTTAAAAATTGGTTTATTCTTGTCACTGAAAAGTAAATATTAAAATAACTTTGGACATAAACTTAGAATGACATTGTTTTCACATTGTTTTATTGAGTATAACAATGTCATATCTATTTATCCAATTGATGATGACATGGTTTCTGATGAAAGAGGTATGAAATAATGATGCTCTGCACACATGAAAAATACATAAAAGGCTTAGGTTTCATATTTATCTAATAGTGCATACCTTGAAAAGCAATAATTACCACACAAATAATTTGAGCATTGATTGATTTAGTGTTTTACGGCACAAAGCAGCTAGGCTATCTGCACCAAGTGCCCAGTAAAAACAAAAATAAAGTAAATGTAGTAAAATTCATTAAAGGAAATGAAGATAAAACAAAACATCATTGAAAAACAGAAAATGGCATAAAACCAATGTTGACACCTAGTCTACAATGTTAAGAGAGAAAGCAGAGTAAGAGAAGTTGTAAGGTATTTACTCTAGCAAAATGGTAATGATCATAACCTGCCAGGAAGACTAACAGGTAAGTTCAAGACCCATGGTCAGTCACCTGAAGTTGGCCTTTCCAGTCCTGGTTCCGGTTATGTGTCATTATGGCCAGAACTAAAAGGTAGAGTAATAAAAATGTTAAATGACCAGCAGCAAAAGTGTGATAACAACTTTCCAGGACGACAAACAGGTAGTTCAAATAGTCACCTGAAGTTGGCCTTTCCAGTCCTGGTGTCGAGTTATTTAATGTTCTGGCCATTTTACAATGTCAAATTGAACAAGAGAGATTGAGACGGAAAAGGAAACCATAATTAAAAACGTGTAATGAATAAATAAACATTTAAATAAGGTTAAACGTTCAACGACTGACACAAGATGTGAAAGTCGTCCACATAGAGCTTGTTTGCAACAGCGAAAGGGAGTTGTTCAGTGATGGCATTAATCTTTGTACCGAAAAGTGTGACACTCAAAACACAGCCCTGAGGGACCCCAAGTTCCTGTAGAAAAGAAAGGGAAAGTGTCAAATTTACAAAAACTTGGAATCTCCTTTCCATTCAAAGCATTTTTAATAAACATAAGTAAATGGGCATATAACCCATATATGTAGAGGTCTCAAAATATGCCATACGTCCATGTTGTATCATAAGCTTTCTCAATGTCAAAGAATACTAAAACAAGATGTTGCCATTTGAGAAAGGCTTCTCTGATTCATGTTTCAAGTCAAATTAGGTGGTCCATAATGGAATGCTGTCGTCAGAACCCACACTGGGTGGGCGAGAGGAGGTTGTTTGATTTGAGGAACCAAACAAGACAAGCATTAACAATTCTCTCTATGGTCTTACAGAGTCAGTTTGTCAAAGAAATTGGACAGTTGTGTGAAGGAATCTTGGGATCTTTCCCAGGTTTATAGAAAGGTAAGATATTAGCCTAGCACCAGGCATCAGGAAAAACATTCTCCTTCCAGATCCAGTGAAAACAAGAGAATATCAAGAGAAACAGGAGAGAGATAGGGCAGTATGTCATAGTGTATATCAGGTCCAACAGATGCACTGCCAGACCAATGAAGGACCATTTTCAGTTCCACCACTGTAAAGGGAAAATTACAGTAAAAAAAGTCAGTTCGAAAGGAAAGAGGTGAACACTGCCTGAGTCTTGATGGCCAACAAAGTGGAGGAACAAGCAGAAGTACCCAGTGCCCACTGACCTTTCAAATCCTGTCCCATATGACCTTGAAACTGGTGGTAGAAGATATGCCAGTTGTAAACTTAATCCTAGATTCCTTCTGGCTTTGACATCTTACTCACCTAGCATGTGCACGGGTTCGTTGGAAAGCAACGAGGTTCGAAAGTGTGGAATATTTACAGAAAGTATCCCAGGCCCGTTTTTGAGCCTTCCATGCAAAGTGGCAAGCAGGATTCCGACACAGATGAGGATATCATAAAAAACGTATTG
Source organism: Carcinoscorpius rotundicauda (assembly GCA_011833715.1). Classification (NCBI taxonomy): domain Eukaryota; kingdom Metazoa; phylum Arthropoda; class Merostomata; order Xiphosura; family Limulidae; genus Carcinoscorpius; species Carcinoscorpius rotundicauda. The sequence goes on along the minus strand of CM022402.1, from coordinate 69,381,955 downwards.
AGGTTTTAGGAATACACTGAGCAGCAGCTTGTATAATACAGTCAGTTACTGCTGCCACACAGTCGTCTATTGATGGCTGATTTACAATGGCAGGATCAAGTTTTGCAACAGCAGTGAAAGTGGACCAGTCTGCCTGATTCAGCTTCCACCGTGGCAAACAGGTGAGGTGGCATCAACCACAGCCAGTCTCTTTCAAAAGTATAGGAAAATGATCTCTCCCTAGTGGATTATTGTCAACTCTCCATGAAAAACGGGAGAATAATGAAGAAGAGAAAACCAAGAGATCAATAGCAGTAAAAGACTGACTTGGTATGTGAAAATAAGTGGAAGAACCAGTATTGAAAAGAGAAAGGTTGTGATCAGAGAGGATATGCTCTACAGAGCAACCCCTTCTATAAATAATAGCACTTCCCCAGAGAGAATGATGTCCATTAAAGTCCCCCAGGATTAGAAATGGAGACAGCATCTGTTCAACAAGAGCATCAAGGTCTGATTGATCATATGTCTCTCTCCAGGGGGAAAGGAAGAGAGAACAAACAGTGATGGTATGACCCAAGGAAACACTGATGGCGACAGCCTTCAAGGGTGTGTTGAGTGACAAAGACAGGGTGGACACATGCTGATCAACCAACAGTGCCACCCCTCCATGTACTCAACCATCACACAGCCTGTGATTTCTGTACAGAGAAAACTACCAAACAGTGACTGTATAAGCAGGTTTTAGAAATGTTTCTTGTAAGGAAAGACATACAGGATGGTGGGAAGCAGTCAGTGTTTTGATATCATTCAGATTAGAATCTAAACTCTGACAGTTCCATTGTATCAAGGTGGCCATTTTTAATGATGGGTAGGCAAAGTGGCTGGAGAACCCTTCTGTTTACGACCACGTCTTTTTTCCTTACTGTCCTTATTCGAAGGAGGTCTAATGACCTCCATGAATCCCCCCTTAGGTTAATTGGGTAGGTCTCTGTTGTTGGAAGGGGATTCCAGTGACTGAGGATGCAAACGAATGATTGTTTTGCATCATGGGGTTGGAGAAAAAGATGTATCAGAAGAAATGCCTGTATTTGAAACCAAAGGATGTGGATCTTGAGATTTGTCGGACTGTATAGGAAAAGCAGAGATGGGTGTAGAAGTAGATTCAACCTTTTTAACCATGGTGGTCAAAAGGTTTTTCATTTGTTTTGAAAACAATTCTCTTGAAGGTACAGAGAGATCTGTCTGCACTACCACTGTAGTTGTGGAACGAAGTGCAGCAGCATTTGTCCGAGATGAAGTGGCAGACAGCAATTACCGAGCCTCAAGATAACTAATGTTATGGGTCGTTTTCAAACACTGCACCTCTTTTTCCTCCAACCATTTTGGGCAAGAACAAAAGTAGGAAAGGTGGAAACCATTGCAATTGACACAATGTGGGTCTGTGTGACACTCATAGGCATCGTGGTCTCTTTGCTACCACAACGATCACATATCAGGGAACCACGACAGGACATCTTTGAGTGGCCAAACTTCTGACATTGGAAACATCAAAGAGGGTTTGGAATGTATGGCCATACCCTGCAAATTAGATAATCTGCCTTGATGGTGACAGGTGCACGTGGTGATGTAAATGTCAAAACGAGGATATTTGTCAGCAGTGTTACTCCATCTTTGTAAGTGGAGATGTGCCTCACTGCAGAAATTCCTTGAGTGGAGAGACCACCAAGAATCTCTGACTCAGGGACATTCTTCAAGTCCCTCTCAACAATAACTCCTTGTTATGAATTCAAGGTAGCATGAGGTGTAACCTCAATAAGTACATCCCCAATTGCCTTTTAATTCAAGAGGAGTTCACTATGAATGTTTCAACCAGTAAGTCTTCAGATCAAAGCTTCTTTACTGACTTTGAAGAGCCAGCAAGTTCTAGTCCATTCTGAATAAAAAAGGGTGATGTTTGCCCGAAAGGTTTTTCTCTGAAAGAAAATGTAATAAGAAAATGAGGTACAACAGGTGTTACAGATGTTGAAGATTGCTGCTCAGAGTCTTCATGACGTGGTTGTTTACCTACTGACTGTTATTTCACTATTATATTTAAATGTTTTATTGAAGGATCCACAGGAAAAAAGGAAAATTTCAGTACCCACTCACCATAAAGCCCTACAATGGGATGCACTACAAAGTCATTCAAGGACACTGCAGCAACACCAGGGTTTCATGAGCACTATACCCAAACACCAGCATCAGACAATGTCTGCAACACCTGTTGAGAACTTCCAACACTGGTACTTGGTTGACTCTAGCCCAAGTGGACCAGCTGACTGACCGAAGGGAGGACACCCAAAGGCTGTCCATCTACAGGAATTCAAGGCCAAAGTGGTGTGTGAGGGTTGGACCCATCAACCACCAGGATCCTCTCCTCCCCTTCATGGGTCGCCATGCACAGCAAATACGTGGGTGGATGTTTAGATCCCAGAGGAGATAAACTGAAAGAACAGAACCTTTTCTGGGAGGTCCCCTCATCATGATCAGGAATCCACACTGAGAGGGATTTTGAGGAAGTCACCCACACTGAATACAACATATATAGCATAGCTGACATGTTATATACATTCTTCATCTGTGAGTTCTTAGAAATAATCAAATAAATCCTTAAATATCTTTGGTACCTAAATATTCGACACTTTACTGTACATAATATATTAATAATCCACACATTCTTGTCCAAAATTCCTTTACAAATATAGCTTCACCATGCTGTCCCACATCAGCAGAATTATTAAACATCACCATTCCGAAACCTGCTACCATCCATGGCTCATATAATTATATATACATGTATGGAACATGCCACGCCTTCTACACTGACAACAAAAATACCACCTTAAAGTATAAACTCTTCAGGATACTAATTTGTCAATTAAATCAGGTAATATGCCCAGAAGCCCTCAGCAACATTCCAATAACACAAATATGGGGTACTAGGTCCACTTACTCTTAACTTTACCATTTTAACTGAAGCTAAATCTTAAACTGAACTTTTAATAACACGAACCTTGTTAAAAAGAGAATACCTTCCTACAGTTCAAAGTTCACTTTTAAATTAAACCCATTTTATTCGTAATTCTCACAATTTTGTTTTTCTTCTGTTATTATCTGTAAACACTATTGTTTCCATTAGATTTTTCATCATGGAATTTATCTGTTTATCGCTTGGACAAGATGTATATGGTGTTATAATATCCTCTGTTAATTTTACAAAAGAAACATCCAGAGGATATGAAACATCAATTTGTTGTGAATAAAAATTTGAAGTTTATAATTCCTTCTACCTTAATCTTTTCCTTGTGCACTTCTGTTTGCCACAGATAGTACAGAACAATGTACATGGGTCGACGATACTGAAATTTCTCTTCAAAGGCAACGTTTTGTCCCGTCATCTCGATACTGATGAACACATGGAGCAAAGTTGGAACCAGGTGAACAACATTTGGAAATTCATTAAATATTTTTTCTCTTTGACTGCAACTAAAAATAAAAACAAAAAACTTAGAGAAAAATTTACAGATGATTCTAAATACAGTACAACTATGAAGGAACACTGATGATTCCACAAAACAACCAGTTATTTCCTTAATTATTTCAAAGATCCAACAACCAAGTTTAGCAAAATTCTCTCTGAATAATAAGAATGCTTTATTTTTTAAAGGCTTACGAGTTTAAGGAAGTTAAAACTTGAGTACAGATTTTTTCAAAGAATTAGAACATGTAAAAAATGGTGGAGTTAACTTTTGCAATAAAAACATGTATATAGTATTCATACAACTTCACCTGTAAGTACCACAAAAACACCTTACCGATAATACATAGCTACATTATACAATTCTATGGGTCATTCTGCTATTAATGAGACAGTAAAATTGAGGAAAGAAATTAACAACAAAAACCACGTTTTCTGCATTTTCAAAGTAATGAGACATTTTAAAAGCTTTAATTTTAAGGTTTTTTTTATTATTTATGTCACTGGTAAAACACCATAAAAATTTACAAAGTTACAAAAAGAACAGCTACTTACTTCATTAAAAGCCCTCCTTGGTCTGTAGGGGGCATCAGTGATTCTAAAATTTCTGCAAGTTTTGCTCGTAAATGGGGGTTACTAATCCTTTCTGGTGAACTCATAAACACCAGAACTAAGTTAAGCAAGTGACCTAACATAGGACCAACTTCCTGCATGCAAAAATAATTTAATTCAGATAAGGAGCTGTTACTGTGAAACAAGTTATTCTTATGTACATAAAACAATACAAATTTAACAATTTGTTGAGTAGAACATATTACAAACACAAACACCCTGTATCACTACTCCTCCACATGTATTTTAATTGCTTAAAAGAGGCCATATTAAAAGTATGTCATTATAAATATTCAAACTACAGTCCATCAAATTTTTCAAACTTAAAGTATCTTCTTTAACTGATACTGTTACATAATGAAAAGAAAAAACTGATAGAAATAGAAAGAGGGAAACAGGATATAAAGCTATTAAAATGTGAAAAAAATATATGAAAATACAGATTTTATAAATTAGTAATTATTCCTTGCACTCAAATTATCTACAGTTTCTTCCACCCCCCACAAAAAATGAAATGAGAAAAGCAAAGTATGACTGATATGTTTTAGCCATCAATGCTGCATTAATTACTACCCTTTTGTTTTGGTAAACTGGATTCCCTCGACAGCTTTGGAAGAACCACAAAATGGGGTGTTAAAATAAATTCTCTAACTTTGGATAAGTCTGAAGAAAGTGACTACATTCAAAATATTACGAAAACATAAGTGACTAATGTGCAAAACAGAAAACGGTCTTCACTGGATGAGTCTGTTGAGAGGTCCCTACAAGTCCTGTAAATCTATCAAACTACAAAAACAGCATAATCTACATAATTCTACAATTTTATCCTTTAGTTAATAAATACAATACACTTATGTTACTGGTGTAGATTATAAAATAAAATTAAGAGATTATACATTTTAAATGTTTCACCTGACCTCAGTATCCATCATACAGTTTCACTATCCCACAAAAATGTGCAAGTGTTACCACAGGAGAATGACTCAGAACAATAGGTAACTTGAGCAAAAATAACAACTTCATTCATTGACTAATGTTCTATTTTCAGACTTGCATAAATATATGTTTTAGGTCATCCCATAAGTTATGCCCAAAAATTTAATATAGAATGTGTTTCATCATTTCTGTTTTTCTAGAAGAATTAAATGACTAAAATATGTTGAACATGTATAAAAATGTTCAGAGAAATAAAAGAAACTAACCCAACTCCACGTTTTAGGATCATTAATGAAATAAACCCTTATGAAAATGGATGTATGAAAGAAAATATCAAAGGTGGTTTCAGAAGTTTAGGTTAGGTGACTACAGCTTAAGTGATGTGTCATGTTAAGGTCATCCTGTGGAATTTAATCATGACTTGTTGCTGGCTGTATTTGATGAATATTGTGCTGTAACAGTTGAAGAACTAGCATAGAAGCTTAATTCAATCTATTCAACAGTTCAGTCATTTGCAACAGCTAGGAAAGGTCAAAACTTGGAAAATGGGCTCCCCACAAAGCCAACCTCTGCACTTTCATGAACAAATTTGTTTGGACAAGTTAGCAACAGAAGATGAAAAATGGATATAATATAAAAATGTTAAGCACTGCATTCAGTGCAGGTAAACTGGCTAAAGCACAGCCCAAAATGGACCTCCGCCCTAAGAGTCTTGTTAAGCATTTGGTGGGATATAGTTGGTGTGATCCACTTTGAATTGCTGCCACTTAATGTAACAATCAGAGTTATTGTCATCAGTAAGAGTGCTTGAATGTTGCACTAAAAGAAAAGGGACCTGCTTTGATCAATCAGAGGTATTGTGTTACACCAGGATAATGCACAAAGTCATACAGCAAAGATTGAAGAACTAGACTGGGAAAAACTTCCACATCCTCCTTATTCTCCAGACCTTGTCCCATCTGATTATCATCTATTCTGAAGTTTGCAGAACTATCTTGATGGAAAAGAACATGGAACACATGAAGATATCAAAATTACCCTCTCTACATTCTTTTCCTTCAAATCCCAAGAATTTTATAGAAGTGGCATTCAGAAGCTTGTGAATCATTGGAAGGAAATAATTAATAATTGAACACACATTAATTAATTAACATAACAAGCACTTGAAATCCTTTCTCTTTTTCTGAACCTAAAATCTGACATTTTCAATGTTCACATTACCAATTAAAGGAGAAAGAAAACATTAACATATTTTCCATTTACAATTGGAAAACTAACAAATTTTGCTATTTTTTACTTTATTTCTCATCATAAACACAAAAGTAACACAATAAAGAACATTTCTTATAAAATAACCAAAGTTTTCTTTTGTCAGATAGCCCAACTACTTATTTGATAACTTCTTTGATCTTTTGCACTCCAAACATTTAATCAACAGAACAAAAATTTGACAATATAAGAAAAGTTTTAATCAGTTTTATCTAACTCTACATAAACAGAATAAGAAATAAACAAATATTAATTTATGTATATTTAGTGGCATCAGAAAATACAAAGTTCGAAACACTGAGTTTTTCCCAATACAACATACTTGAAAGAGTGTATGAAACACCTATAAAGGAAGCATTTGTAATTCACTAAATACAGGGTGGTCACTAGAAAAGCAGAAAATTTGTCAAACAGCTATTTATTTTTACAAAGAATAACTTTTACAAAGTTTTTTAAAGGCGTATGTAATATTACACTCATAAATGCTCAAAATTATTAAAATCATGTATTTTATTCATGATGTAAAGAAATCAAAATAGAAATGAGTAAGCACGCATTTTATTCATGATCTCATCTGACCCTCAAATTTTCCACTTTTCAAGCCACCACCCTGAAGTAATAGAAAAAAGCACATAACCAAACAACGAGTTTTTTACAAAGCAAAATAAGTTAAAATTATTTAGTATTGTCACAACAATGCTGTGTTAAAAAATTACTGTAACTAATTCTTTTCATTTTACTTTAACACAGTTAAATGAAATTAACAGAATTATATAACAGTTATTTCTTCCCATTCATACAAAGTAATTCTTCACATTTTTTAAATGTATCTTTATCAGAGAGAGAGCTCTTAAACACCTCAGTTGTTTTTCAAATACTTACAAAAAATACTTGAAGTAACATTTTTAAAGTATAGGTTACTTGATTTAGTTTCATTTGAAGTTTCCTACAAAACTTATTTGTCCCTTGCTACAGGGTGAATGGACACAATTCACAGAAACCATTATAATGCTTAAAAAAGCTATAAAAAGTAACATTTTTATTTGTTACATTACTTCCTTTGTTGCAATATAACGTAAATAAACAAGTTTAACATGTTTTAAAGATAAACATAATTTATATGTATAATAAAAAATTCACTTGAAGAAAAATGTTTAGCTTCACCTCAAAGCTTGTTGGGCTGAATCTTTTCATGAACATTGTACAATCTGTCAGATTATCAATGAGAAATTCTGGAATCGATTTCAAAGCTTTTGGAACAGAGGATGGAAGTGGAAATTTCAATGGTTCTATCTCTGTTGGGTTTTCATATAATCCAAATTGACAGAGCCAGGATGCAGTACTTAAATGAAACTGTAGCATCAGGGACAATGTCTCTGGCTCTGATAAAGCAGCTTTGAAAGACAGAAACTTCATCATTCCTAGTAAAACGTGAAAAACACACAAGCCTTTATAAAATGCACTCTTATTTTAAGTAGAAAAGTATAGAGTACAACAAAATCATAAACATCTTGAGCTCAAATATACAAGTTTGGAATAATACAATTAACACGTGGATAACTTGCTACAGGGTGAAGTCATCATAATAATTAAAAAGTATTCAAATCATTAGTTTCACAGAGTTGTAAAAAAAGTTTTAATACAAAGATTAAAAATAAAAATAATGATGGAATAAAACCAATAAAAATTGAATTGGAAAAAAAAAAGTTATACTTGATAAATTAGTAGTAAATTACATTTGCATTGCATATTCTTGTACGAGTATTCTCACAAATAACTCAGGAGATAAAAATGTTTCCCTGGATTGTAACTTTTCACACATTTCAAACCACTTGCACATATATTCACAAGATCAGTGTAGGAAAATTATTTCAGTTTCAAGATGAATGAGACAAATTAATCAAAATGATTCTCTTCTCATCATGTCTTAAACACTATTCTATAAGAAAACTTGAAAAAGGTCATGATTCCACTTATAGTTAGAAATTTAAAATATGTTAATAACATCCTCATAAAATAGCCTTTCAGTAAATTCCTAATTTGGTTTAAAATTTCACAGATGGACAGATTTTACCTGCTGTTGCTCATCAAATCGTGCCACTAGTAAGTTTAACTGTGGTACCTGCAGATGACCTAACAAGGTTGATTGTTTGTTTGTTTTTTTAATTTTGCGCAAAGCTATACGAAGGCTACCTGCACTAGTTGTCCCTAATTTTGCAGTGTAAGACTAGAGAGAAGGCAGCTAGTCATTGCCACTCACTGCCAATACTTGGGCTACACTTTTACCAACAAATAGTGGAATTAACTGTAACATTAGGACACCCCTATAGCTGCAAGGGTGACCATGGTTAGTGTCCCTCAGATTAGGAGTTGAGAGCCTTAACCACCTGGTAATGCCGGCCATAAGAAGGTTGAAACGTTGTTCTCTGCTTTATTAATACAAGTGTTAATATCCATACCAGCCATCCTAAGATACATTAGCACCATTCACGCTTTTCAAATAGGATCTCAAAATGTTTGCAAACTACATGAAGTGAGATGTACTTATCCTCAACTTTAATTATTGTCAACAAAACTTGTTAATGAATATTTACAAGTTGGTATAACACAGTAGTCTGCTGCCATCCTATGTTATTAGCCATAACCTAAAAAGTACCTTTTTCAAATTCAATCTCTTGTGCTTTTATTTTTAGAAATTTGGTTCTATCCTGATAAAGAACATTGTTAACATAATAACAGTCAAAAATCCCATCAAAAAGAAAACTATGTGCACAAGCTCAAATTATAAACTACAAATTTTTAAAATTGATTAAACAAATTCAAACCAACAGATGAGGAACAATTGGAAAGAAAGTCAAATAAAACTAATGAAAAATTAGATCTAATACAACAATCACCAACCATTAGATCTAATACAACAACCAGCCATATATACACTGTTATACATTAACTTTAAACATGAAAAATCTAAAAGTCAAGATATCTCCTAATTCATATTAATATATACCAATCAAAACTTAAAGCCCAAGAAAATTACACCAATGCCCATATCTTCCCAACACTTTTATAGAATGAACACTTCAACAAACAAAGGTGTTTTATTAACATATTCCCAAACAAACTTTGTTACTTTCACCTTTCTCTTAGTTACAGCATTTTGAAATTCTCAGCATTCTCTTTGTGAGCCAAGATGGGAGTAAACCCTCTGCCACAAGTCAAAACATTACATGTAGAGTATTTTGTCTTTTACTCACCACAGCAAACGTGCATTGATACAGGATTCATTCTTACAAATTATTCAAAAATAAGCTAATTAAAACATTGAAAACAAGCATGAAGTCCAATCTCTCTCTCTTTTGATTCATCATCTGCTTATGAGTTACACCAGTTTCATGGAATCTCTCCACTAATCACTTATGGACAAAATGAAGGACGAAAGCTAGACTTTTAAAAACATACATATACACAATTTATATTGGAAGTCTAGACTTTCTTTTGATATAACCTTGTCTAAAGTTACTGATGAGTTAAAATTACATTGAACCAGTAACAAGTGGTGAACCAATCAACATACTGATCTTAATATATTCCTTAAGTTGAAACACCGTTTTCACACAAACACAAATGGGTTGACTTCATTATCCTATATGAATAATTACTTAGTTAATAAAACTTCTTTTGAATAATGAGTAGATCATAACCAATTTTCTACACACTGAATATGTGAGTTCATACATATATTCAATCATCAAGCAAAAAGCATTTGCACCAGAACTAGAACTGAATACATGTGTTTCTAAATATCAAATATCATTTACCATTTTTATAACAATTAGCTAAAAAGTACCAAACAAGGACAAAAACTTACTACAAATAGATACATTTTCTTTCTTGTAAAAAGATTGCTGATTTAATATCAGAATAGTGTTAAAATGTTCCTATAAAATTTTACCGAGACTTAACTTCAATACCTTTATTATCTTACAAACCTATCTCCATTTTTCTTTGTAATCGCTGCACAGAATCAGATGAAGCACCGTCATCAGCAATGACATCTTCATAAAACCCCTGTATTTGAGCAAGATGTTGATTTAGTTTCACCAGCCTTTCATGTAGAACTTTAAATCCCAGGTTTATAGCACAATGTGTGGCAAAAAATACTTCAGTGGAAAAGTTGAATTTATCACGATTCACAAGAACCTCAATTTCATAACTTGGAACCAGGAACGTTTCCTTACTTAAGCCTATGATGTGCAAAAAAAGTTATCTATAAAGCTTGCAATAAAATTATAATAATCTCAATCTACATGAATGTAACAAATTACAAAAATTTCTAATATGACAATTTTAACAATATTTACTCTGTAGCTAAATAATAAAAACATTAATAGGTTTCAGTTCTACTAGTGTTGTTTAATGATGTTAATTTTAATGCATATTGAAATAAACATCATGGTTCCTCCCACTGTCACAAGTATGTCTTATTTTTAAAAATATATTTTAAGTGTGATAGCCACGTGCAGGTGGAACAAAGATGCTTTTTACCTTCTGAATGTGGTTGATTACAAAAAATATCACATGTTAAACTTGTGTGTTTATATAGAATGATTATGTAAAATATAGTTAACTACACATTTAAGATCAATTAATTAAATTATTAGGCTTCTAAGAAAATGAGACTTATTTTGAATTTCACACAGTTACACAAGGGCTATCTGCACAAGCCATCCCTAATTTAACAGTGTAAGACCAGAGGGATGGCAGCTAGTCATCACCACCCACTGCCAACTCTTAAGCTACTCTTTTACCAACAAATTGTGGGATTGACTGTCACATAATGCCCCACAGCTGAAAGGGCGAGCATGACCTAAGAACTTTAAAATAATGCAACACCTTACTAGACTTTAAAGCAACCTTACAGTACCATATGTATATATTTATTTATTTGAGTGTTGTCTTTTAATTTTACATAACGGCCAGTACTTTTTAAATTAATTAAAATAATACAATAAGTAAATTATAAGTAACAGAACTTAAAACTTGTAACTACTATTTCAGATCACCACTAAGATACCATCACTATAAAACATCTTGTCCTTTTATATTATATTCCTCAGTTTTCAACTGTTCTGTTATCAGTTTTATTCTATTTAAATAATTTGTTACATGTTTCACAACAGTCTGTCTAGGCATAAAAAAACAACAACAACTTCCATGTTGACCATGAGATCAACTAAAATGTTTTTGTTCACATGAAATACAATTCATTCTTTATACACAGTTATAATGCAGTGAATTACAAAATGGGATCTCTATATAACTGTGCAAATTTTACCTTTAATGTGCAAGTTTTTATTTTTTGCTTCTTCATCACTGCTAGCTTCAGCAGCACAGTACGTGGGATCAACTTTGAGTATCTTTGGTGAATCAGGTGAGGAAAATGGTTTACACAGTCGAAGTAAAACACTTCCAAGGTTAACCATGAAACCATCAGAGACCTGCAACTCACGAAGTGATTCCACAAAGTGAATGTTCCATACTTTACTTCTGTCTGTATAAAGATAAAAACAAAATCAATTAGCAATTATGAGAAAATAAAAACTCTTAATTAATATTCCATAAAACAACTAACAAACTACAGATGTAAAATAATGGTCTTTTATCTTAACAAATGCAAGTTTTCTTTGTTAATTTTATCAATTGAGTTTTACAAGTTCAATTTTGAAATCAGTTTCCTTGAAACTATTTATTCCATTTCATTTCTTATTTATTTTAATTTTTTTGTATGCGAATTACAGCTAACAACACACCTTGGTAAGATTTAAGAATTGAAATTTTTTTAATCTGAAGAGTATGCATTGAGACTAAACAGTCACCTCAAAGACCTCTCAGATTCAGGTACATTTTTTTCAATGTAGAAATAAAGATCAAACAGCCAGTCACAAGTGACCATCACTCTACATCAAACAGAAAGGCAGCCAGTCACAAGTAACCATCACTGTAAGAAGTTTGTCTGACTTATAAAACTGAACAAGTGAAAAGACTAATATATATATGCAAAAATGGCTTGTTTGGGTTGAGAAAATATTTTACATTGAAGAGCAAACAACGTTTCGACCTTCTTCAGTCATCATCAAGTTCACAAAGAAAGAGGTAACTGACCGGAAGCTGACCACATGTTTGGAAGGGGTTGTGAAACAGTGTCAGAATGTAGAGAACAGTGTTAGATGTTTGAACATACAATTTTATTACATTATTATAGGTATAATGGCATTCCTTTATATTGGTTTATTTTGGGTTTAAGTTGTTGTACAAGTAAGGCTTCTTAAATTTTGAGTTTGTTTCTTTATTTAGTATTTGAGTGTTTTTCATGGTTATGTTGTGTTTATTTGACATGCAGTGTTCAAAAACGTGTGAAGATGACTGTTCATTGAATCTGGTTTTCATTTTTCTACTTGTTTCTCCAATATAGAAGTCATGGCAGTTATCACATTCTATTCTATAAATAATGTTGGTGTGGTGTTTGTCAGTGTAGTTTTTACATAGTATAGACCTCAGTTTTGTGCCTAGTTCTTTTGTTGTTAGTTTTTGCCAAATGTTGGTTATTTGTCTGCTGATGTCGGGGATATATGGTATACAGCAGTATATAGTTTCGTGATATATTTACTTTTGTTGGTTGATTTTGCTTTCTGTCTAGGTGTGTGCATATAATGTTTTCTATGGTTTGTGGAGGAAAATTATTGATGTTGATGAAGTATTGTTTTATTTTGTCTAATTCATCATTAATTTTATCTGGTAAGCATAGTTTTATGGCTGTGTTTATCTGGTTTCTTAGTGTGTTGAGTTTTTGTTTTAAATTGTATATCAGTTCTTGTAATTTTGATGTTAAGAAATGCTATTTGATTGATTTCTTCCTGTTTACATGTGAAGTTAATGTTGGGATGTATAGAGTTAATGTGATTGAAAATATTAAGTATGTGGTCTGTTTATCTGAATCCCACAACCGTGTCATCTTCATATCTGTACCAGTATAGTGGTGGATGTAATGCTGTGTTAATCACTGTGTTTCAACTTGTGTCATAAAAATATTGGTTAGAATTGGTGATACTGTGTTGCCCATGCTTAGACCATTTGTTTGAATATAGTTTTGGTTGTTGAACATGAAGTTTGTTTCTATCATGGTGAATTCTATGAGGGTTGGTAACTGGTTGCTGGGAATGCCTATAGATGGGTTAAGGTCTCGGATATAGAGTTCTAAGGCTATCTTGCAGGCTTCAGTGGTTTAAACTTCTGTAAAGAGGGATAACATCAAAACTAGCCATTAAGGTTTTATAATTAAGTTGATTAAGGTTAGATTTGAAATTAAAAAGTCTTTGGTGAATGTCCATGGTATGTATTTACCAAGATTGTAATTTAACGATTCATATGTGGACATTATTGGTCATAATGGACAATCTGGTTTATGAGGTTTGGGGATGCCGTATATTTGTGGTGTGCGTGAGTCGGTTTTACGTAGGTAGGAATAAAGTGTTTGTGAAACTGTTGGCTTTCTTCATTTGTAGTAGTAATTTGTTTAGTTGCATCTCATGTGTCTTTGTTGGATTTGTGTGTATTGGTTTAAATTTGTTCATGTCTGATAGGATGTTATTCAGTTTTTGTATTCATTCGTGTTCATTATTACTATAGCGTTACCTTTATCTGATTTTAGAATTATGTTTATGTCTTGTTTTTACTGGAATTACTGTCACTTTTTGTAAGATTGTTTTTTAGCTTTGTTTTGTGAAATTATGTTGATGGTTTTGTGAGAAAATTCTTTGAAAAAATCGTTTCAGATGTTTTTAGGTGTTTCTGGAAAATATAAATTTGTAATTTTACCTGGGAAGTTTGGCTGTTAGTTGTCAATAAAATTATCTGAGTTGTTTTTGGTTTTTTTTCTTGTTTTTTTATTCTGTAGAAAGTATCACAAGTCTCCTGGCTAGATCTTCTAAACATATTTTGATTTCTATGGTTGGAATGTACCTAGGTGCTATTTTGTGCTATAAAAAGTTGAGTCCTTTGTTAAGTAGATGTATCTCGTCTCCATTTAATTATCGGTCGGATCTGTTAATTATGAGGTTAGTCAACGGTTTGTCGTTTTGGTGTCTTTTCTGTTGTTTACATATTGGTTTTTCTAGTTTTTTTGTTGTGGCAGATCTTTTTGTCTCTGTCGTTCTTAGTATTGATTTGGTTTATGTTTCGCTGTATAAGTCAGTAAATCTCTGGTTTAATGCAGCATGCTAGTTGATGGCCTAGGTTCATTTTTTGTTTTTGTAAGTCGTGCAGTTCTTTGTATTTTGTATTTAACATGGCTTTAAGTAGTTTTTTCTGTAAATTTTGGACAATGTTTGTGTGTTTATTAAAATTTTTTGAAAGTTTTACGTTTACAAAATTAGGGGTTAGTTGTTTTCTACATTGTTGAAGGAAATAAATGTTTCTATTCATGCTAACAACAAATGATGCTGCTAAGGTCGTGAAAGTCTCATTAGATAGATTGGAAGTATAATCCTTATTTACAGATCTGTGTTGCTACAGCAATTAGAAAGCTATGGCAAATGTTTACACACCATCTTGCAGAAAGTTTCCAAGAAAGGAAACAAGTCAGCACATTGGTTTGGTATGCATTTCATAAGTGTGTGTATGAATACAAGTAAGAAGGCTGACAATTTGCCAACTTTATCTGCAACCATTGAACAAGTGGTTTTGGTTCTGGTTTTGAAATGATGAAGGAAAAACAAACAATTAAGTGTCAGGTGTACTAAAGATGTGTGCACTATTTGAAATATTGTAAAAATACCACAAAGTGTTTGTATAAAAATCCATGTTTCATGCTCAAAAGTTAGTGGGGAGTTAAAGTTGATAATGGAGTTAGTGAAAACATAAATTGCATTCATTGCCAACAGAGCATCCTGAGTCAACAAAAGTATAATGGCTACCCTGAAGGTGAATCTACCCAAAATTTTTCACCCAAGATTTCTTTAAGTAACTTACTGGCATCTTTCCTAGCATAGTATAACATGGTTAAAATTTAGTTAAATATATATATATAGTGTAACGATTTAGTAATGCTATTAAGAAACATTTGTCAGTTGTACTAAAGATTTTTTTTTAGCTTATTACAAGTTATTTTACAAACTGATTATTATAGAAAATATTGTGAATGCATATTATGTGTTTTATTGTGTGAATCTCAGTCTCAAAGTCCAATTCTTTACTATAATTGTAAACTTCCTTGAGTTGGTGCTTGTGTGTTCCACTTGCCACTGCATTCCTCAATTTAATACAAACAATTTGCGACTCATAGCAATAGTCAAAACTCCAATGGTTAGCCTACCAACCTGCAGGTCACACAAAAGGTTTTGCATAAACTTTCAACAAATGTACAAAAGTAATAGAATTCAAAGTATAAAAATTACTTAAATCTAAAGTATATAATGTGAAAATAAAACTTCAAATGTAAAAATGTTCAATTTTAGGACACATCTAATGACATGCATATCAGTTAATTAGGACACATCTAATGACATGCATATCAGTTAAATATTTTTTCTAAGAAAATAACAAAAAAGAACACCACCAACAACAAACTAAAAAAAACTTAACCTTGACACAAAAACTGGACAACTGAAGACAGGACTGATCTTTTCAATCTTCTAAAGTTAAAATAATATTGATGACCACTACAGTTTCCATACTTTTTTTTACATTATGGTTTTGAAGAATTATTTGAATGTCAGTAGAAATGAGTTTGTTTTAAAACAAAATGTTCAATCCCATACCTCCCCTAAAAGACTCCTACAATCTGAAAAGGTGAACATATTTTAGGTAAAATTTTTGTCCCCAAAATACAATGTTGGACAACTCTGACTGCATATAAAAATAATTGTCCTTTATTTCCAGTGTACACTGTGTGAGCAGCCATTAGCAATTCTGAGTAGAAATGCTGGCTGTTTCAATAAGACAGATAATGGTTTGTAGCAATACTTATTGATGTCTTATTAAACTGATGAATGGTTACAAGTAGAAATGCCTACCATTTCAATGGTCCTCTGGTGTTTTATAAATTACTAGTATCTAAACTTTACGAGTTAAAACATTAACATATTTCAAACACAAGTTAAATGTTTTACCTCCATTGGCATGTAGACAGTCTCCAATCCATTTCATAGTTTTATGTCTAACTTCTGGTGAGCTTCTTAGTAACAGATAAAATATTTGATGCATCAGGGTGGTCACAGATCTCAAAGGCTAAAAAAAGCAGATGAGAAACATACCTTTAGAAATAATTGAACTGCATGTATAAACAATACATACATAAATACATCACATTATCCAGTGCTATGCTACAAGTCTTGGTGAATCTGATAAAAATTCTGGAATTCTAGAATTGTTCAGACTTATCAAAAAAAACCAAACAGTTTAACTGGTTAGAAAGTGACATTTTCTGCCAACACAAAACAAATTGTTTTTGTATAAAACTTGCAGTTCTATTACTCCTTTTTGTTAAATTTATGAGTAAAACTTTTTCCTGGAGATCTATTTCCAATAGTTTTACGTTACGACAAAAAAATGACTTTACATTTAGAAAATGAAATGCAAGTACACCAGCTTTTACTCACCATCCATATGTTCTGCTCTGTGATTTTATGTTCTTGTTGTGTGGAATGAGATGGATTTTCAAAGAAGTCATAGTGATCTGTTTCTGAACGAGGAACACACGATATAGCGAGTGGAGCACCAAGCAACGATAACTGATAAAGCTTACCATTAGTTTTGTCTCGAGGAATGCTGAAATCAAGCAGAGCCTGAAAAAAACGTTTTAATAGTAAAAATAAATATAGTTTGAATCACTTTAATCCTATTTGTAATCTGTCTTAAGCAAAATATTTTATATATTCTGTCCGCTGTAGCTTTTGGAAAACACAGTAAAACAAGTTTGATAATAACAGCAGTCTTTAAATTTAAAAACAAAGGGCAGTGCAATAAACAAAATGAAAAACCTGTCACATTAGTTTCTTGGTCAAGCATTTTAATGGTATAAATTGTGATAACATGGACACCATGAAAAAAGAATGAAATATACATTTTACATGACAATACATCTACATTTATGTGTGATTTTGTTTTCATTTATCTATACATATAAAGGACATTATGCTTGAATGTATGAGAAACTATTACTGATCTATTATTTAAAACTGACAAATAATTTTGTTTCTCTTCAAAAAGGGTTACTTTATTACAATTCATTAACTCAGTTAATGCATAATGTTGGAACAAAATTGTGTACACAAGAAGTAAACTTACTCTGACAACCAAGTGATTTCCAGGCTTAAGATACTATTATAAAAGTGAGTCTCAGAAAACAAAATCAGAATTACAACAAACTGCTAGAACATTTCTGGTAAAAATACAACACAACTGAAGGTTCGATTTCACTAAATCCAGACAAAAAGTACGTTTCAAGCACCATATTTTATCTCAACACAAGTTTTGAGCTTAAATAAACAGTTAACTACAAAATAAACAAAAAACAGCCCTTTAATAACCCAAGCGGTTTTGGAAAGTGGAGCTTTCTTCATCAAAGCAAACATTCCCGGCTTGCTTCTGAAAGTGATTGGATCACAAAGCTTTGCATTTTAATTGATTTTTGAAAACGTGTCTTTCCCAAATATCACGAGTTAAGTTGGCTTCCTTTATTAAAGCTGCATGAAGTTTATAAAACTTTTAGAAGAATTTGAACTTTATGTACAATATAAAAATAGCTATTTTTGTCAAGTCACAAAAACTAATAAATCTAATTGAACTACAGAAGGGATACAACTTTATTATAGCAATACTTACGTGATACAAAATATTAAAATTACAGAAGAGCTTATTTAGAAGTTATATTTTTAACTATTTGTGTTAACAATGCAACCTCGGGTTACTTGTTACAACAAACCATAAATAACCAATGTCAATGATGATGCGTGCATTTACCCACCAATTAATTTTACAATTTATTTAATGAATTACTTAAGTAACAGATGCCACCTCATAGTTCAACAGGTTTTCAGTTGATGAGATGAAATGTTAAAATCCTTTAAACAAATATCCAACCTTTGTATTTTTAACTTGATTATCACAATATCCGTGCTTCACTTTCAAGCTGAACATGGCTTTAACATGTTGCAGAATTAAATGGAAGATAGAGTAACAGAACATTCTTATTTATACTGTATTACTACTAATTCTTTAAATGACATTTATGTAGGCTGTTTTGATCATTTTACTTAAAGTAGGTTTGTTTCATATTTTATGAAAAATGATTTTTTTAATAGTTTTAAGATTGTTAGCCATCAATAAGATTAATGATACTTCTTCCTTAACCA